>CM032801.1:2249070-2761515 GCA_019155185.1 Beaufortia kweichowensis
AAAGTTTTGAATGTGAAAACATGTCAAAAATCTGCAGAAATCAAAGCAGTGAAAATATTTACAATGAATTTGCAAATTGATGATTTCCCTTTTATGATTTTTTATTATGTTACATTTACATTAGTGAGAGAAACGTCTTATTAATGTAAATGTAATAACTGAGCCATGAAAATATACTGCACTGTAGGAATGATATAGCTACAGTAAAGCCAGCAGCATTTGTAAAGGTCTCATCTATGCAAATATTTTTGTGTGGGCGATGCAAGTGGACCTAGAGGTTCCCGTATGTAGTGTAGCAAAGGACCGCCCATCAGCGCATGTATGCTCCGCCCCTTTCGTCTCTCGTCGAATAGCATCGAGTCTTGCTCGCCCCTCCCTTCCTCCCCGCCCTGCGGCTCTTCCTCGCGTCGCTGCTGCAGTGAACGCGACGGAAACAGACGGAAAACAGCTTATAACTGCCGCTGCTGTGTCAAAACAAGCCATTTCTTCACCAAACAACAGCATTTCCCTCTTTTATCTCTGCTGTCATTTATTGCTGTTCATTTCCGAGGGGCAATTCCGTCGCAAAATGGTAAGAATGCTTAACTGTTTATAAATGGGAGATTGTGCATGCACTGGATGGTCATTTCAACATATGGTAAAACCCAAAAAGCTTTATGCATGTCATAACGTGTATCTACAAGGGTTCAGTATGTCTGTTTCTAGTCTGTTTTAGTGTGTTTGAAAAGCCACTGCAGAAATGAAAGATCACAGTCATGGGGCTGAATGTAGCTGGTGACATGTGTGATGTTTGGTGTGTAAATTTAAAGCCAAAGCTACTGTCTGTTGCCTTAGTCAAAATAATTTCTTTCATGACATCAATTAAGAGGTTAAGCCAACAGTTTGATAAGAGATCTGTGGATCTGTGTCTGTCATTGGTCACCAAGCTTTTCATAGCAGGTTTGAGACTGTGATACAGTGACTCATGTATTGTTCTATATGTAGCTAATAACGTATAGAAGAGCACCAGGTCAAATCAAATTAAATCTGTTTTATTTATTTCACTTACAATGCACATTGTTTTAAAGCAGAATTATGGACAAAATGTAAATAAATTTAACTTAATAAAATCTTAATTGAGCCGTTACTTCTTTTTCTTAATATCTTGTTGACGAATGTTATAGTGATTTATGTTTCTTACTTAAAAAGTGCTTTTGGGTACACTGTTACTGTTTGTCAGCTGTTTGTGTTTATTCAGAATGTATTGAGCCTAATATTACCAAAACTATGTATCATTTAACCAGAAATTAAATTCACTAGCTGTACAGCAACATCACACTTCTCATTAGCTGAGTTGCTTGGAAACAATTAGGTCTTCAATGCTTAAGGTCACTTCTGTATATGTCTGAACAAGTTGTGGAATTTTGTCAAAAGGGTCTCTCAAATAAATGGTTAACTATGGTAGCCAGACTTTGTTTCCCCACAGCCTCAGAAACATTTTCCTGATAGCAAATAAATATTATTTGAAATCAGATGCAACTGGTTAAATCTATTGAAAACATACACAAAACTATGTTTTATTATTTTTAGAATATGCAAGCAGATATAGTATATTTGAAGGACCATTGTTTGCGTTGTAAAATTGTTTTAATAACAATTGAATCTGCGAAATGTCTCCCAAATTCCTATTATTGTAAGGCATCCTGGTCTTTCCTGATCTTTTCTTTTTCTTTTTATAATTAATATCAGTATTGATTCTCATTAGATTGTAATTTAAATAAAAAAAGTTTACATAGCAGTTCTCTCAATAATTCTCATTACTCTAAACAAATACTATTCTGAATTGAAACACACTACTGAATTCACTTCCCCTCTAAATAATCAAATAAATGGTTCAGTATAATTAAAAAACACTTTTACACCAGGTTTTTGTGTTTTGTATATGTAAACATCAAACTTTACTGAATGAAATTAGAACCTTACTAGATTATAACATGGCTTTATAATATAACTTAACAGTATATTTACAATATAACACAACCTTTTGTATCTTTTTCCTTAAATTATTTGCTTGAGCAACATCCAGTGATGATGATTATGATCTTTTGTCTTATTTACACTTTGTTTGTGAAGATTATTTGTTTATATTTTTGGGCGTATGTTCATTGCGCAAATGTGCGTTTTGTGCAGTCTAATTGACTCTGAAGGGTTAATGCATTATTTATGAGTGTTTTGCTCACAGACAATACTTGCCCCACTAAACAGATCATTTACATTTCACAAGAGCCCACTAATGATTTAGGAATTCATTTAAAACCATACAGTCTTTATTTATTTGTGCCACAAGGCATAATTTCCTCTCATGGATAGGGTTTACTGTGAATTATCATTGTTCCAATTCAAGTTTATTCTTGAATATCTCAGGAGATCTGATATTAATAACAGAGTGCACATTTTCGAATCCTTTTTATATGCCATTTTACTAGACCTGTACATTTGCATATGTTCTATCTGTCTATCACAGATGTTTACATATTTCACCAGTGAGTTTGCAAGAATCCGCAACAGTTACTAAGACCAAAAAACCTGTTGGGGCGTGCAGAATCAATACAGTACATACAGTGTAGGATGAATATGATATTGTGAAGAACCTATTCATTAAAACAGTCTAAGAAGAGGAAACAGTACGAGCTGATTGTTTATCTATATGAAAACATGCCACATTTATCCCTAAAATTTTAAACGTTGTTTTACAGTAAGTGCGCTTGCAAGGTACGTACAGTCAACAAAATGTAGTTAATATGGGGTAGGTAATGGTTTAGGGTTTGGTTTAAGGAGATTACCTAGTAATTGCACAGTTACACAGTAATTACATAATACATTAATGTTGAACAAGACTGTTAAATAAAGTGCTATTTTTATTTTTTACATTGGAAACTAGTTGCATTGTATTTTTATAATTGAGTGGCAGTACAACAATTACTATGAAGATTGAAGATATCAGAATAGGTTATGTGAGATATTGTATATAAATTGTGAGATATCAGAATAGGTTATGCAGAAGAGAGCAGCACGTCCACCTCTTACTGCAGATATAATAGTACGTCCCACAAAGCCCACGCTGTAAGACACCATGCCGACATGAATTTACACATCACAAATTCAGAGAGATCATGATACTTGAGCTGTTTAGTAATAATGTGGAGGATCCAGGCCTGAATTGTGTTAATGCAAAAGCAGCTCCTGTTGGCAGACTGTTTTTATGTTTGAGACACGGTGCTTGGAAATCATGAATCATCAGTTTCATTATATTGCAGGGAATATAGACGGACTAGACCAAGGCTTGTCAGTGCTGTGGCAGATACCAGCCGTATTATGTTGAATATGGCCCTTTGAGCCCTTGAACTGAATGGAACTTATAAATAATAAATCAAAGCAGATGGAGATACAGAGGATGGGGCCATTTAGTATTTCATGTCCTAGATCACGCTAGCAAAAGCAAAAGAATCTAGACTGTGTTTTTCTGCTCTCTGGTTCTCAATGCCGTGAACATTGTCAACATGACGGGGTTTCTAAATCAAAAACAAGGTTTTAAGATGTTTTCATTTTCTGTATCCAAGACAAGTAGTAGATTACTGGTACATATTAGCATCAGAAAATGCATTTTGGCTGAGACGCAATGATTTCAATCAAATACAACAAACTTTGTAAAGAGCAAACTGTGTCGTTAGATAAGGTGATTGTTAATGTCCAACAACACTGAGATGAGCAGTAGAAACATGGAGGTATCTACTGGATTTATTATTATGAAACCTATAATCTAGTTTTACTTGCTGCACATATCCAGTGTAGCTGTGATGTTATGGAGCAATCTGTGTCATTATAAATTGTTTGAGCTTTTGCACAATGAACAAACAACAAATGTTCTTGTCAAATAATCAAACTAAAAATATCCTTTGCGCATGCATTTCAAGTAACCTTTTTAGTGCTTTCTTTAATTCTTAACATTGCAATATTTATTTTGCAGGGAAATGAAGCAAGTTATCCCCTGGAAATGTGCTCGCATTGTAAGTATTATTAAGTATTATCTAATTTACACACAAAAGATTTGAAATTTGCTGTTCAGATGTTTCTTTGAAAGGCAATCCCCAGGGGCATTTTTATCAATGAGATTGTTGATGAGTGGTGAAACAGAAAAGAGCTAAAATGATGTTTGTCTCTAGAGGTTTTGAGGTTTATTTTTAGCTCTTCAACTTTGTTTTAATTAGTTCTGCTTCCACCCTGATGTAATGCAAACGTTTAACACGTGCAAAACTAACAGAAAGAGGATGAGAAGCCCTTAGGGAATTTGACACCTTCTTCTCTCCGAGTACATCAGTGAATCTTTGTGAGATCTAACCAAATGTATCCCATACTGGCGTATAACATGATGTGTAATTCAAGCCCCAGATCTTTTCCAAAGTGGAACAATGTGAGAAATGAAAATTAAAAGTAGGCAATAGAAGAGTTGTGATTTTAAAGCAGATAGTGAGAAGTGTTATGGGCCTCCAGTGCGGCTTTTAATGAGCTGTGAGGCTTTGGGCTCTTGGGGCTTGACCCAACATCAGCACATGCTCTCAGACTTACCTCACCACATTACCTTGTAAGGAACTTAACATTTAAAATTAGCACATTTGGGTAACTATGTGTATGCACACATATTTGTGTATGATGGTGCCAGGGCAGACAAGAGATAAACAGATGTGTGACCCAGGAAGGGGTTTGGTAACTTTATTGGTCTAGATATATACAGCTCCACAGTCAGCCCCTCCAACCATCCCTAGACATATACATATAGGGCAGCTGTTCTTTACATCAACAAAGACAGACACTTCGTTTACTGAAATGTAGACACACACACAGATAAATCCATACTTGGAGCTTCCGGGTTATTTAAAAAAATTCGCATTTCACCCTCTTTTTTTTAACAATTCAGCATACTTTCGGACAGTATTTTCCACAAATTCAGCATCGATACACCGATAATTGTCAGATTCTCATTGGTGTTAGACAGTAATTTTGTCTTGTAATGCGGTTTGCTTTGTTTTCACAACTGCACTATTACATAAACTACTATTATAAATTATTTTAAAACAATTTAAATAATATGTTATTTTTTCACGTCACTAATAATGTTGCATGCTGTTCCAAATATTAAACAGTAACCCTGCTTTTTTTCAGAGTAAGCACTTGACTATAGTCCATAGTAATGAGTACTATAAACAAAGTTGGACTGGCACCATATAAATTAAGTCAATATCATTTGCTTTTGTGCCACCCAAAACCCCACACTGCTCACACCAGAGAGCCTCAAAACAGATCAGGCGCGATGCAAAATAAGACGTTGTATCATTCTACACACGTGATAGTTAAGAGCGAGAGTTTATGTTTGAAAACTGGCAGCGTGCTAATGCAAATGACCTACTTACGAAACCATATGTGGAATAATGTGGCTCATACAGACATGTGGCACAGCCCAAAAGCATCTCGAGCTGTCTGTAACCGCTCAAAATAAACCTGAGCTTGCTCGCTGGGGTCCCTTGTTGCTGGAGGTTCCCTTTAGGGTACTTATGAGGGGTTCTTATGACCTCATATCTTAATATAGGAATGCTTGAGGTCTTGCCCCACAGATATCTGCATGATGTCAGGATTTAGCTGGTTGGCGAGGACAGTAACGTGCATAATTATTGGGACTGTACGTTTGTTAGCCTATTGTGGAGTGGTATAAACTATGTTGTTATAATGCTTGTGTATGTTGCATTCTGGATGTAATAAGCAGGTTTGGTTAGTTGGCTAAAACCAACAAACCACCTTAACTAAGTTTAAGGTTTTCAGTAATCCACCACACAAATTATATTACTTTAAAACAGCCTCAAATATATGTGAATAAATGTATATGCTCAAAATAAAAGCTCATGGCTGATTGTTTATCATCATCATTATTATTTTATTATTATAAAAATTCCCTTTTTTTATTTATTAGCGTTTATTAGTAAGTTTGGGCTTCTGCATCAGTATTCAGAGATCTTTGTACTAATGGAACACATATTTTGACCTTTTGCGGTTATCACACTTTGACAGTCCTCACAACCATTTCAGTGCTTGTATTTGATGTTAATGTGTGATGATTGGGCTAATATTCATGATTCATCATCAGTAATTTCACCATAGGGACATTAGAATTAATGGATGTGCATAGAGAAAAGTGATCTAGGGAAGCATTTATGTACAATTTCAACCTTTATGTTTCTCGTACAAATTAACTTAATGTGAGAATAAATTAGAGATGTATAGATATGTTATTTATGGTATATAGCTGTTAAACCGTACTTGCCTGAATACTGCCACATTATTGTGTACTATAAAGAGAATCTAATCTGAACATATATGCCATATATGCCAGAGGATATATGAACAAAAAGCTCGGCTCTGAGGCAACAGTGCTGCCCACCGTTTAGCCCTAACCTGTAATATAACAGTCATTAAGTCAAATGTCAAAAATGTGCTCATTTGTTTTGAATAAGATGTATTTGCCAGCCGAACTTTGGTGACTGCAGTCTAATTTTGTGACAAGACTAAATGTGATAAGAGGGTCTTTAAATAGAGATATTTTCCATTTCACATTGAGCAGTACAGCCACACTGGTTTATGAGAAATTTTAGGTGACTAAAACTGTAGCAAGCACTACTGTCATTAATATATAAATAAATAAATAGTGTCTTAAAATTGTTTATTTGATTTCAGAGGTATATAAATAATTTGATGCCAAAATGAAAGCAGACTTTCGCCGTTTATCTTGTTTTCCAAATATATTTAGATTATAATAAACCTGTTAACTGTCACCGTTCCTCAGGAGGAACACCTATGTTATTTCCCTATTCATTTTAATATTTCTTAGTTGAATTTTAATCTAATCATGACAAACTATAATTGAGCGAAAGGTCTAAGACTCAAGATGAAATATTTGACAAAAAAAATTATAAAAATAAATGTTAATGTTACTGTAATTTATAAACATTTCTAAAGTGAAAAAAAAAAGAATTAAAAATTATTGATAAAATATTTAATATCTAAAAAAAAAATTGCGGTTCAGTGCATCTTCATGTTTGTACTCGATTTCTGCTGTGACTGTGATGATATGATGGATTTCACTGCTCCTTGAATTTAAAAATGGTACAGTACTGAGATTTTATTCTTTCATATGCATTTTATACTGTCCTCGACACACACGAATTGAGTTCTTTTAAAGGATAGCTTATCTCAATGTGCCTATTAAATAAAAACAGATGTTATCCGTCCACCTCTACCTTTAGTCGATTAGTCATCAGCTAGTGGGAATAGATGTAAGTCTAAACTCTTAAAATGTGGAGGCACCCTCATAATACTTACAAACTCCCACTCAAACACATGAGAAGAATAATGTGATGATCAGATTCATTAAAGTAGCTTTCGGGGGGTGGTTGACTGAAGGGTCATGTGACAGTCTGAATGAGCTTACGGTTAGTAACCGAGTATGATATTCCAAAGCTTACCAGTGGTATTATACACTGGGATAGGTGGGATCAGTATGGCTCAGAGATACAGTGCAATGGGTAAGCCTCTCTCTGGAATGGCCAATATAATGCCAGCGGTAGCTAAGGATCATTCCACAGGATGTAAGTGCATCTCACATGGTTTAATAGTTCATTATTTGAGTACATAGTGTTTGGCTTGATATGTTTTGGCTGCTCGGACAGGAAGGTTTCACGCACGTGATGGATTGTTTGCTGATGTTGTTGCTTGTCCATTCGCTTGTTTATATCGTCTCTCTCATCGTCTCACCTGTACTTTCTGTCTAGTCGATGCTGATGAGATTAAAAGGCTGGGAAAGAGATTTAAGAAACTCGACCTAGATAATTCAGGATCTCTGAGTGTGGAGGAGTTCATGTCCTTGCCCGAGTTACAGCAGAATCCGCTGGTGCAGAGGGTCATTGAAATATTTGACACGGACGGCAATGGCGAGGTGGATTTCAAAGGTAAGGCAAACATTTTCCTTCTCAAACTGCCTTGTTCACATTTGAGTGCACGTTTATTTTAAAGTGAATCTTATTTTAAATGGTCTTATCAAGGCAAAACATTTGACATTTCACCACAAAATCAAAAGCATTACGGTATTATTGTATTTAAAGCACAGTCATTTGTTTTGTATTATGGTTCTGAGAATATATCACCAGGCATAAATAAATGGCTTTTTTATTTGATGAATGGGAAAAGATTTTTCTGGGTGAACTAAATGCTAAGCATGTTCTCAAAATAAACAGCTTGTGGCCATGAAATACTTTAGGCCACTTTAAGCTCATTTGTCACAGGCATGTTGCATCACAGTTTGAAAAGATCTTTTGTTTTCTAAAGAATTTGTTTTCTTTCTGAAGAATGTTTGATTTCTTTCATGTAGATCATTCTGTAGATCATGAATGAGATGAAATATGAGACATGTTATGAGTCAACATATGATGAACAGACAAACACAACAATTGTGAAACAAATGATTTAAATTTTTTTGTCAATCTGTAATTTTGTCAAACTATGCCAAAAAAAATGTCTTAAAGGAGTCCCAGAAATGGACCCTATTGACTTTCCATAGTAGGAATAAAAATTACAATGGTCAAGTCATTGGGGTCCATTTTTGGGTGAACCGTTCCATGTGATTTTAATAAGTCTTGATATACACAAGAAGATGGTTGTGGACGTGTAAACAAGTCTCATCTCTCTGTGTGTTTAGGATACACGCACAATTCCGATTATGAAATGATCTTATGCTTTTGATGTTGTCAAACATGACACCTGTGTGGGGTTTGAGGAAATTAAAAATAATTTCTGTGTATTGTCCATTGTCATTAAACACTTGTTGCATTAAATTTTCTTTTGCATTTGGTTTTTTCAGAGTTCATAGAGGGTGTGTCACAGTTCAGCGTGAAGGGTGATAAAGAACAAAAGCTCCGCTGTGAGTAGCTCACTAAACCACCTCTGCACTTTAGTTGTGTATAGTCAATCATTGACAGAGCCGCTATAGTTCTAATCTGATGTTTTTATGGATGCACCCAGTTGCCTTCAGAATCTATGACATGGACAAGGATGGCTACATTTCCAATGGAGAGCTCTTCCAGGTTTTGAAGATGATGGTGGGCAACAACTTGAAGGACACTCAGCTGCAGCAGATAGTGGATAAAACCATCATCAATGCAGACAAGGATGGAGATGGAAGAATATCTTTTGAGGAGTTCTGTGCTGTAAGAAAACCAATTTAGTTGCTTGTTTTGCTTATGAATAGGTTTTATTAGATCACTGATTAATAATAACCGCTTGTTATTGAAGCGTTTTTTAACAACTGACCAGGTCAAAGAGTATTAAATAGTTTTTACTTTTATAATAAACACAATACATAAAATGAACATCTTTAAAGGATTAAAGTTTGTAGTTTTAACATTTGCTCATAGAAAGATGGATTGTTTTATATATAACGTGTGATGGTGGATGTTTTAGAACTGAAATGACTATACATTTATTAAGGCATTTCTCACTTCAACAGGTTGTTGGAGGTCTTGATATACACAAGAAGATGGTTGTGGACGTGTAAACAAGTCTCATCTCCATACAATCCGCTGTCCTCTTCATCTTTCTGACTATCTGCTCAAGATATCCAGCAAATGCTCTCTGTGTATTTCAATGGAAGTATTTATCAAGCCACTTTTCCCAAATAGTGAAGTCAACACGTACGTGTTATTGAACTGATCTGCTCAATAACCTGGTGTAGCACTTTTTGGGCTTATGGACACTGAAAGAGCATCTCGGTTAAAGAGGAAAGGGCAATGGCTTGATCATATTTATTTTGTTTTTAATGCTTCTTTTTTAATATTTATTTTGTTGTCATCTTTTTTTAAAAATAAGTATGATATATAAATAAGTTTAAGTAGGGAATGACGTGCCAAGCAGAATATAGAGATAGAAAATCAGGTGGGAATAGTAAACAGTCATCCGTTTGGAGAGCTGGGTTGATCGCACGAAGTAATACAACATTCATTTACTGGTTTTCCTTTTTTCTGTCACATTTTGTGATATACGCTATTTTTATCATTCTAGCACCTAACCATGTTTAATACCTGTTTTTGTATTAATCGTGATATAATGTTTATGTATAAATGTTTATATTGTTGGAAAGTGCATTTTCCTTGTCTGATTTGGGACAGTCCAGTAGAAGCGGGTACCAAGACAAAAAGATTTAGAAAGATTTGGAGGAAATAAATTCTCCATGAATATCCTGACATACCTTTCGCTAACCAGAAACAACATAGTCTTTTAAAAAAATACCTAAAACACTTAAGCCTAAACACGTATGTTAAAATGTTAAATTACATTACATGATAAAATGTCCAACCAGTGGCATTAACATATAGTTTTTCATTCTTTTGAATCAAACCTTTTTGTAAACTTGCTTTGATATTTTGTTATCTGATGTGGCTGAGGTGTCTGACTTTTCAGGGCCACTGTATGCCATATGGATGAACGCAGCAGGATATCCTTGAGCTTTGGTAGATAAAGTCAGCTTATTCTGCAGATCCATATGAGCTTTAAAGTATCCTAAAGCATGTACGATAGGGCGTACAGCTTACTAAAACTATACAATTTACTCTGAATGTTTACATGCATGATTGGAACAGCTTAACCAAATTCATGGCTAATGAGTGTTAATAAAAACATTGTCTTTTTCCTATTATATCAACTTCTCTGATTACATTACAACTGGGTCTCACCGAGAGACATGATGCTTCTGTTCTGCCTGCTTGAACTAGTTCCTTTCTGCATGTTTGTTTGTATTTATTACCTATATCAACTGTTTACACTTTACTGTGAAATTAATATTAAATATCCATGGATAAAACACATGTTGCCAAATTTTAAACAATGCAAAGAATTCATTTTTAAGATTCAAACAGGTGGCAAAATTAAAGCGCGTGCTTAATTAAGGTGGCAATTGGCAAACAAAGGTATTCATGATTCTTTGGATGAAATGGGTACCTCGTACATTTGAGGCCCCATTATTACATGTCAGTTTTGGGATGTTTACTCTGCATGCTGCATCATATGGGATATATGGACTAATTGATTCTGTATGAAAAAATAAAAGTGTAAAACTTGACGACTTATTGGATCCACAGCATGCCTCATTCATTGTGTGTTTATTTTTTTAAGTTATCTGTCAAATAACAGCTGTCCACTGGTGCTCAAATTGATGCCTATTACAATTCATATATACAGTTCAAGGCAATGTGGCAGAAACACATAAATTCAGTCCACGAGCCGAGTAATGTGAAAACGAGTAGATTAACACGTTAGAACCTCTCTGCAGCACGGCTTGCCACGGCCCGAATGTTGCCATACACCTTTGATGGGGGACTCCCTGTTAAAGGTCAATGAAAAGTATTCATTAGAATTATTTCTCATTTTCTCAAAAGCATGTGTTAAGAGATTTACTAACCAAGAATGAGGTTGCATATTGCCGTCCGTGCCATTTTTATATTCTGGAAAGATCCTAGTATATGTATCTTACTGAAAAACAAACCAACAGAATCAACTCCGCATTCTGTATTTTTCATAGTTGAACAAGCAAGAGTTAATTTTAACATGAAATATATAGGAGTCCTCTATTCCAAACAAATAGCAAATAAGCCCGAAATGCAAGTCTGAATCCTTTGTGGTGCTTTTCGGCAAAAATGCAGTATCTTGTGTAGCAAGATTTTTTATTTTCCTCTCATTTAAATTCACATTATTTGTATTCATTAAGAAAAAAGCAGAATAGAGGCATTTTCAATAGTCTCAGACTTGTACACTCCTCTCAATGACTAGTCCAATGTCAGGCCTTTTAATCAATGCATTTTAAAACTATTTCTTTGTCTAAGTTTTGTGTGTTTTTTTTTTAAATGACTCACGTGTCTGCAAGCACAATCCTTGTTTTTGTCACATTCTCAATGGTAAATTTTGTTTTGCCTCCTTTCCCAGCTATCCTACCAATCGCTCTGGATAAATGGTCTCCTTTCAGAGGTTTAACTGCAAACATACAAATAAAAAAATTGACACAAAACATCCCATAAAATAACCTCTATAAAGGTTTAATAATGACTTACCATCTGTGACTTCAAATGTCTCCAGAAACAGTTCATCTAATCTGATCAGTGCGAGTGCGTCCTGCGGGTTGACATTTAACCACTTGTTAAAATAATAATTACACCAAACTCCAATAATACGATGAAAACTGAACAATAATTAATATGAGGAAAGTTTAATTTTCACTCACCTCCACCTGAAATCCTAAAACAAAGGCCTTCACAAAATCTGCAGCTCTGGTGAGAGCACCAATGTCTTGAGTTTCTTTGCACGTCTGTAAAAAATGAAAAATTCAACTGATAATATGCATTTTTCTGATTATTACCCGACATCATTTCAGAAGAAACACAGCCGTATTGCCTTTGCTTACTTTAATCTCCACATTTCTTGTTTTGAGATTAAACCGCACTTGAAGCTGCAGGTTTTCAACAATTGGGGTGAAAATTTTCAACCAGTTTTCTTTCAGAGGTGTGTAACGGTGAGCAGGAACAGGCACTTTACGCATTTCATCTGCACCCTGTAACAAATAATAATAAATAAACCATGAAAATTAGAATGAATGTGCTCAACATCTAAAAATATAACATGATGTATGGGTCAGTCTGTTAAACACGGCCATTTTTCCATACTTCACTAATATTATCATTACATACGTTGTCTTTATATTATTAAAGTATAGCGCTATGTTAAATCATTAAATTGTAAAGCACTGTTCTCAAACCCAAGACACACGAATGTAGTGCTGATATTTTAAATTATCATATGTATTAAATGTAGCTTGTTTTAACTGTGACCAATTTTGATTGATTTTAACCTGTTAAATGTCACCGTTCCTCAGGAAGGACATGTTATTTCCCTATAATCTTTCATATTTTATTGTTTAATTTTATTCTTATCATAACAAACTAAAAATTGATGGACAGGTATAAGACTCCAGATCAAATATTTCATAACAATAAACTTAAACAAAAATAATAATTTAAAAAAATGTTAGTTTATAAAAACATTTTATAAAAACACCTAAAATTACTTTTTTTAAAAAGACTTAAAAAGGTTTCACCATCTCAAAATAAAATAGTCTTTATTTTATTTTATAAGGAAGAACTAATTGATAGACAATCTCTACAGATGTCAGAAGTTCAATCATATTTCAAGCATAAAAGGTACATTGTATCCGTATCAAACAGCTTAATTCCAGCTGCATATAATTCCAGTGATATAAATAGGAGTAAAACCATAGTAAACACAAATTGTCTCACTACTGGAAACATAATTTAAATGTTCTTCTAGTAGTAAAATCAACATTATACGTATGCTAATCAATCCGCTAATAGACGGTTTCTATACTTAAACCATGTATAATAAAACCATGGGTACTTTTAAAAGACTGTCGTCAGCTGAGAGTTGCGCATGCGTACTTGGAGAACACGTGGGCAACTTTCATCACAAGTTACCTTTCCAGCGATATAAATTCATAACGCCACACGCTAGATCACACAACATGTACATAAAGTGTTTGGCATGTGCTAGTACCCTGAGTTGATCTCCTGATATGGGTGGGAAGTGCGGTCTTTTGACTGCTCCTGTGTCCGTGTCCATGTCCACTTCACCCGCGGGACGCTTGCGTTTATGTGTCTTCCTTGATTTGACCTTCTCAAACGCGTCTCCATTATTATCACTGTCCGTACTTGCAGTCACATTATCTGCTGCTTTTGTCGTAGACTCCATCGTAAAAAATCTTTTATCAAAAAGTGCAGTCAACAAGAGATATTTGTTACGAGCATGTGGCGTCGTCCATATCAGCGAAAGGACCGTATTGCTGTCCAGATCGTGCCAAATGTTATTAAAACATCTATTTATTTTTACATTAGTTGTGAACCATTGCTGTTTTGATTAATTTGACCTTCAAACAAATAAACAAATTAGCCATCTTTATGCGTTTTAAAAAGCTTAAAATTGTTATTTATTTAGATCAGGCTTCTATTAGGGCAGCTATGTATTGTGGGTCCTGAATGAAGGAAACACACGAGCGTCTAATATCAGTCAACATACAACAGAAGACGTTGTCTTTCGTATTGACTGAATCCAGAAACATGTCAACACCACTGGAGAAACCTCAGATCATAGCACACATCCAGAAGAGTTTGAACTACACTGTTTTTGAGAGCAGATGGATTCCCTGCAGCGCAAAGTTTGTGTGTATGGGAAACTTAGCTAGAGGAACAGGAGTAATGCAGATCTATGAGATTCAACACGGGGAGCTGCAGCTGGTGAAGGAGGTTTGAACTTTTTAAATTGATAGTAAACAAATAAAGACCGATCTGCGTGTATTAGCAAAGTTATAAGCTTTTGTTCTAGAAGCTTCGTCTACTGTAGAAACCCCCAAACATCTGGTTGTCATGGCAACACTGGAGTGGCGTCTGGTTACGTAGATGTGTCCTTCATATATTTGATCGTCATATTAAGCTTTGTCATTTAAAAAAATGTTTATTGGAAACTTTTCCTGTAACACATTACTGATTATAAAACGTATTTCACTTAAGTAGTTTTAAGTTTCAGCAAGCAGTTGTATTTGAATCGTGTAAAACACTTTACTCTTACACGTCAAGTTCATGTAAATGATTGCTGTAGATGGATCAGTACGCAATAAATCTTCCTTACACCTAACAATTGTTGTCAGACATCAAACTTTTCTCTGTGACTTCTGTAAACAATCCAAACCTGTTTGTGTCACATCAATAACTATTTGAGGGTATGTTCTTTATATTTTGATACATTAAATAAGGATTTTAAGGTTTTTTTGGCATTTGAGACAACTCAATATTTTGAAGTAGCTCATTAGAAAACCCTAAACGGCAATAATAATTAGTTATTTAATGAAGCCCAAAAATAAATTAAACTGAGAAATCTATATGCTGCTTTTCTTCATACAATGACAGTTCAATTCAGTTAAACTACAAGAAGGATCCATCTGCACACTACAAGCGTAATCTATATATCTGCTGCTGTCTGTTCCAAATCCTCTGAACTAAAGCCACAAGATATTTTTGTGTGAAGAGCAGAAACGTAAGCAGAAATTGTAGCCTTATTTTCATTTTGGCAAAGCTGGCAGTTGTATTTGTTTGTATGTATTCCATTAACTTGTAAAATAATCTATTATATGTTTCATTTCAGATAGAAAAAGCCAAGCCAATTAAATGTGGAACATTTGGAGCCACATCTTTCCAGCAAAGGCATCTGGCCACAGGAGACTTTGATGGCAGTCTTAATGTTTGGTAGGATTTTATTGCAACTGTTGGTCTTGTTTCTTTCCATAGCACATGTTCATCATCTAGCCAAAGAGAGTTAAAGTAATGTGTCTGTCTTTGCTCTGCAGGAATCTTGAAGTACCTGAATGCCCTGTATACTCAGTAAAAGCACATAAGGAGATCATAAACAGCATTGATGGAGTTGGAGGGCTGGGAATTGGGGACGGGGCCCCTGAAATTGTTACCGGAAGTAGAGACGGTAACTATTGTACCTAGGATTGACACTTAAATTTTTTGGTTTCAACATATTGTTCATCTTGAATATGTGTCTGGGCTGTTGCAGGGACAGTTAAGGTGTGGGACCCCAGACAAAAAGACACACCCGTGGCAAACATGGAACCAGTGGAGGGAGAAACGAAAAGAGATTGTTGGACTGTTGCTTTTGGTGTGTATTTCTGTCACTCATTGTGTGTTCCAAAAGTCATTACCCAGTTAATCATTTCTGGTTCCCAAAACGTTCCTGGAATGTACGTTTTTTGTTCTCAGAACGTTATGGAAAACCAGTTATGGCAATTAGTAAATTCTGAAAGAAATAGAAAATATTGTAACCCTCTTACGTTTGGGAAAATAACAAAAGACAAATTGCTATAATAACAATACAAATATAAAAAAATAACAATATAAAAATAACGAATTGCTTTGTTTTACCCCAAGGTCATGCTTTTAATGACCAAGACCGCTGTATATGTGCTGGATATGACAATGGTGACATCAAACTGTTTGATCTTAGAAATATGTCTCTACGATGGGAAACAAATATCAAAAATGGAGTAAGTGGAAGAAATATTTTACTTTCGATTTTTCTTTAAAAATATTTTTGTGTTTATTAATAAAGGCTGTATTAATATTACTGTGTCTACACTAGACGTGAGTAGCTTATTATATTATATATTAAATCAACAATATAGTCAACAAATATGTTGTGTATTAATATGTGTTAGTTGCATTAATTTTTAGTTTTTATGCGCTGATCAGCTTCCTTATTTCTTCATCATTGGCAGAATCATGCTGTCTTGGTGTAGACACAGTGCAGCTTTTACTAAATAGCAAAACTTACTTTTTTTATTATTTTGTAACAGGTGTGCTGTGTTGAATTTGACAGAAAAGACATCAACATGAACAAACTGGTGGCAACATCTTTAGAAGGAAAATTTCATGTATTTGACATGAGAACTCAGCATCCCACCAAGGGTTTTGCTTCAGTGTCTGAAAAGGTATTTCAGCCTGCAACTGAGTTTAACTTACATTGGTTTAAATGTGTAAATAGGATCTGTGTTTCATTACATATAAACAGATTTTTCCGTGTTGCTTTTACAACTGGTAAAAATTTCTGCTTTGTTTTGTATGTTTCCAAGGAAGCCACAGAGTCCCAAACATGTCATTTTTTGTTGTTTTTCACTTAAAAATATCAAATCAGTTGTTAGTTTATGGTTTTTGATGTCTGTATTTTAGGCTCATAAGTCTACAGTATGGCAAGTGAGACATTTGCCTCAGAATCGTGACATTTTCATGACAGCTGGTGGAGCGGGTAATCTACATTTATGGAAATAGTAAGTGATTCCTCATGTTAACAGAATTTTATCCGAGAAAATCTAATCATGAAAAATATCAGGGAATACTTCCAGGCCTGAAAAGTCAATTTGGGAAGTTTTTATAGTTAACTCTGCCTAAAAGAAGTTGTATAAGAACTGGGACCTGACATACAAATGTTAATCTGACCCCAGTACTTTAAATTAATACTTAAAAAGTATTTTCCAGTAATCCCAAATGACCGAAAAGGTAGTAAAAAGTCATGGAAATTCATTCAAGTATGTGAGTCCTGGCAATTGTGAAGTGTAAACATTTTTATATTTGTACCATTTTGATTGTGCAGTGTTCTTCTAATGTCTTCTAGTGAGTATCCAGCCCAAAGAAGTAAAAAGGATTCAGATGATATAGATATGGGCGTCGCTGGGACTGTGAATCTCCTACAGAATGTCACAGTGTCTACACAACCCATTTCTAGTGTTGACTGGAGTCCTGACAAACAGGGTCTTTGTGTTTGCTCTTCATTTGACCAGTCTGTACGAGTCCTCATTGTGACCAAACTCAACAGAGTCTGAGTTGACACGACTCTAGACATGATGTTGGTATTCCCAAACAAATGGGAATTGTACACACCACATGTACAGTATGTCTTAAGTTCAAAGTATGTTTTATGTGCGATCATATTTGAATTGTTATGTTATGTACATTGGAATCCTTTATTAATTTCTTGCTGATATACATTAAATGATTTCTCACACTTTAAATTCTATTTCATTAAGCAAATAATATAGTATAATTTATAGGGGTGTTGAAATTAATCGATGCATCGTGATGCAGACGTGGACGATTCTGCATCGATGCAGTAATAGACCTTAATCGATTATAGCCTATGACGTCATTCGCATATACGCGTGTCAGTCATGCGAGTTTAAAATGCCGGAAGGAGGCGAAACACAGACGTGAATATTAAAAAATGCACCTACAAATTTTACCATGATTTTTACCAATGAGAAATGAGTTGATCTCATGTGAATTTTACCAATGCATCGTGATGCATCGTGAAATCGAATTGAATCGAATCGTTGACATGATAATCATAATCGAATTCAATCGTGAAACCAGTGCCAATTCACACCCCTAATAATTTATGATATTACATTACAACACTTACATCACTTTTCACTTTCAAAGATTTTGGTTTAATAAATATGTATTAAGACAAACAAAACTACTGTAAGATGGACATTCCTTCACTGAAAAATCATATCCAGCACTTGAATTTGAAGAAATCTTGCAGCTCTTCATCATCCACTGATTTGTCATGAATTCCAGCATAAACTGTCCTCAAAAGCTTGGTCATGAACTTCTCTTCAAGTGCATCAATATACTTTTCAAGACACCCTTTAAGCAAAAGAAATGACATTATTTTAAACATTTAACTATATAATTAGTTAAATTAGTCAAGATAAGCTTTCATTTTGGCTTGACAAATTTACTTCTGTGCCATCCCAGAAGTGTACGACATATCCTGTATTTGGATGAACACAGAGGGTTTTTTATAAAAAACAAATACCCATCACTTTGCATTGTATCATATAAAAACTAGTCATGATACTATAGAGTATAAAGTTTTAAAGTTTGTTTTTGAAATAAGGAACTTTTGAAAGCTCTGTGGGATTTTGGGGGAGATGCAGCTATGGGAAAACAAAAAAGTCATTCCTAAATCAAATAGAATATTGGCATTATCAGAACAGACTAAACTTAGAAAGTAGATACAATAGTTAAAGTAGAACTATTACAGAAAAATATGTGCAACAAATATCATGTTATTTAATCTTAAATGATAAGAGTTAAGCTTTGTGCCACAGCATGATTTTCAGTTTCCAGTTGCATCTGAGCACCACTGAAAGACACCACTGGACACCACAAAAAAACAATGTGTTCGCTTTTTAAATACATTAGCATCTTTTTACCAATAACAGTACGTTGGCTTTAACAAGACAACATATGAGAAACACCAACTTGTACCCAGAACTCACCAAGGCCCATGACCTTTCCATGTGCTATCAGATTGGGGGCTAGTTGAGGATGCTCATACAGTTTGTGTTTCATCAGAATATGAACAATCTCTCCTGTTATGAAAGCATCATCAAAGGTTTGTTCACAAACAGGTTTCAGTGGGAATCTACAGTAAACTCCCACAGCATCCAGAGGATCATCCTTCAGCAGCAGATCAGCCAGCTCAATGTACGCGTCATGCACCTAAAAGACATGCAAATGTGAATTGCACTACATTATATTGCACTGCTACAGTAAAATAAGTATCAGTGCATGCTAATGGTGAATCTCACCTCTGGAGCCATGTTAATGACCTCATTGTAATAACTACATGCTTGTTGGGAATCAAAAGTACGTGCCATAACACGGGCTAAGCCTAGCCGAGATAAATGGGACTTTTCACTCAGGGCTCTTAAGACTGTATCTCCACTGTTCTTCTGGCATGCCTCCACTGGGAAGATATGGAAGTCATTAATTGTCAAAAGACTGTAACTAGATGGAAAAATGTTGTAAACCTGCTAAACCTGTGGGTTTATCATCGAGCGGACCGCACTTATCCACAGATTTGCAGGGAGACGGATGAGTCCTGGTGCTCGGTTTGGTTGGTGTCTTTACAACCCTGTTACTCTTTGCCCCAGCAGCTCCACCTGTCCTCCCTCTTATGAGAAACATAGAAATGTCAAACATTTATTAACATTTTTCTGTTAATCTAGAAACTATTCTTGAAAATTATAATCAAGGTGCTGCCCTGCGATGGACAGGCCGTCTACTGTATCTAACACATTTAGCATCTCATGATGTCATCTCATGAATCTCATAATGATCACCTTGTAGGGTGTGGAGCCTGTTTAGCCGCTGTTGTCGCTTTTTCTGCTCGTACAACAGCAGGTGTCTTGGCTGTGGATGCAGAGATCTCTCTGATCGGAGTAATTCTGCCTTTCAATGTCTTTATCCCAGCTTCATTAGCTTTACATGACTCTGCTGCTGGTTTAGACTCAATACCTACATTCATAACAGTTTTACCCTTCTCTGGAACCAGATGATACTTCCACCACATCTGCTCTGAACAAATAAGACTGGAGCATTATACAGAACAAAATAATTGTCAAGTTTGTGTCGAGCACATTGTCAAAACAATGAACAGTTTATATTGTCTTCTGATGATATAGAAAACATGGCGTTTGACAGCTGTGGTCAACTATTAATTGGGAAGTTTCTTACTGGTTAGCTGCTCGGGTGGCTCTCCGGTCTGATGGGATTCTTCTAACGCAATGCTGGCCTGGAAACTAAGACGGGCATTTTCCAGAGCCACCCGAGCCCTTTCAGTGTCTGTATCACTGTCACTCTGAGCCAGTTGTGCCAATCCCAGCAGGCAAAGAGCTCGGCTGCACCGGGGATTTGCCACAACACCCATCTGGGAGACCTAGATGGACCAAAATTCTTAATGATAAAAATTGGTTTTGTATATGTATATCAATATCATCATATAAAAGCATAAAACCAGCTTTGCTTTGCCATTATAATTAGTTTAACAATAATCAAATAATTCTGAGATGCTGGGATAGACTACAGCCCTCCCGCATCCCTAAAGAGGACAAACAGGATTGGAGAATGGATGGATGGATGTGACTGGACATCAAGTGGCAAGACACAACTCAATACCAAATTAGTGTACTTAAAATCTATTACTTCATTCTGTATGCCCTCCAACATTTTCGGAAACAGTTTTGGTTGTCTTGAAATTTGGCAGTCTGCATTGTAATTAACTATGTAATTTCTATCTTTGTCAACTCTGTTATATGAAGGTCACTTCATTTTTTTAACATGCCATTCTTTTGTTATGCATAGATGTTATTGTTTTATCCTTGTTATAGACTTTGAAAGTTAAAAATATATCATGAAAAATAAATGTCCACCACGTACTATAGATATAGTTGTGTGCTAGCCAGAAAAAGTAAAGAAAGCTGATGCATTATAAGGGTGTAGAAAGACATTTTAAAAAAAACTAAGTACTGACCTACTTTTCTAGACAACTAGTGAACTAGTAAAAATAACGTTTTAGACAAACCATTGCAAAATCTAAACTCAGAGATACCTTCTCCTGCATGTCTAAAAGCTTCCTGCAGGGGGCGATAGATGAAAGGCGTATCAGAGCTGTTATAGCCTGACATCTCTTTGCTATCCAGGCATGTTTGTCTTTTCTCTCGTGAATAGTGAGGGCTTGTAAGAGGACAAAATGAGCTTCCAGCAATATCCACTCCAGCTGCTGCATCACCTCACCCCGGTGCACACACATGCTGATGCCATGTGCCGCAAAAGCAGCTGTACTGTTGAGATACCAGACAGATAGACAGACTTCAGCAAAACTGTTTTTTAATTATTTAGAGAGAATTTAGAAAATTCAATAAATGTTCAACATGTATATGACTACTTTAACAGTTGCTTCTTTGTCTCTATAACGCACATGTGATAGACTTGCTCTGCACTCATCGCCTGGTCAATGGATGAATGTTTGAAAAGCAAAGCCCCCAAACTGAGACAACCTTGTAGAAACTGAGCATTCACAAGAGACAAATGATGATCAGTGTTCCACCTCCGTCGTCTAAAAAAGATGAAATGAAGTTAGATAAAAGAAAGAATGTGCAATAAACCATGTTTGAAATGACATCAAATTCTTTTTCTACAAACTCTTGGTGGTCATGTGACGTTAGGAACCGGCCCATGATGTATTCCAGGCCTTGTTGGAGAAACAAAATAACCTCCTGCTCTGTTGCCTCTTTCTCTTGCAGCAAGGCCAGGCCAGTATAAAACCTAGCATTTAAAACATACTTAAGCAGTGCAAATACTTGTATATCTTAAATGCAATGTAAGCTAAAGTCACTTTGGAAAAAGCTTTTGCCGAATGTCTAAAATGATTACATCACAGTTTACTAACAGAAGTTCATTGTTTCTTTAAATGCACTTAAACCTGATCATTGGTTGACATGGTCGGAGAGCCAGTGCAGTCTGAAGGTGTTGCAACGCCTCTTTGTTTTTCCCTTGTAACAGTAACAAACGTCCCACATGTAGATTACATTCCCAGCTTTCTGCATTTAGTGACCAGGCGTCAAGATACTTCAACAAGGCTCGGTGTAGCCAATGCTGTTCATCAGACACAACACAACTGCTATCCTATAACATACAAAACAAATAAACCGATAAACTGATTTCAATTAACTTTTTATATGACCTTTGCCATATGTAACACGATAATTGTCAATAAACAGAACTAGTAAATAACAGAACAACTTTTTCTCTGTCATCTTAAAATGTTATATCTCAATGTATGAAAGTACTGTACATTGTATGTAATGGAGCATGATTTTGAAAAAACAACACAAGCACCTTTCCAGCTTTTTTTGAGAGCCAGAGGAAAAGTGACTGCACATAATCAGCTTTTGCCGACTGGCCCTGCTGTTTCAGATCTTGCAATTCCATGTCAAGCGCTTTTAGCTGATTCTCTGTTGTAGGAATTCCTGGAAAGCCATGAATCCTGCAGATGGCCAAGATCTCTTCCTGCCTCCCAGCAGACTTGGCCTGGCAAAGATCACGATCATCTTCCTCAGCCTGCTGGATTACAAAAATGACAGCTATTTATTTAGCATTAAATCTAATGCATTGATCACTGACACACAAGCAGAAGTCGTTAAGATGAAGAGGATTTATAGTGCCATTTTATAGCATTTTGAATACTGTGAAGACAACAATCTCTGATCTTTAACAATAGGCATACTACAAAAGTCATTGTTTGCTGTTCATATTTACTTCTTTGGGATTAACTATACTGTAGATCTTACATTCACTAATCATGGATAATTTAACTCTTTGGTATACTTTATAAAACTTTGTTACACTGTACTTTTCACATATACTGTACTTCAATGAAGAACACAGCGTTTCAGTTTTATATGGCTCTGTTTTTCTACCTTCTTTTTCAAGCCATACATTTCTGTGGCATAATAGTGCTCCTCTAGCGTCTGTCCAAGAAGGAGATGCAGTTTGGCATTATGAAGCTGAAGTTTGATAGCAGTGGCAAAGCGTATGGCAGCTTGCTCCAGATAATTCAAGGGTGAATGTCCGGCAGCAAACTGCATTGTTTCACCTGAAGAAACGACAAAACACACCTCTATTAGAAATCAGGGCAAAGGTATTTAACAAGAATGTCATACGACATAAAACATTTTTTCCAGTATGTCATCTCTCAGATCTACCTGGCTTTGGAAGTTGTTCTTTGTAAAGATTTAGCTGCTCCTCAGCCTCAGCAATAAGATGATCAACATCACACACAGCTGCTGTCTGCAATCTTTTCTCCCAGTTCCGAACCTACGTAAACAAGATGAAAAAAGTTTCTTATAGTTTGCACACGTCCAAAAAACATAAAAGCTCGCATACATACATACCTCAAGTGAGTGATTTGTCATTATTTCCTGATTACTTGAGGATGCAAAACGTTTTTTATACCAGTTTGTTTCCGTTACATCCTACAGACATATAAATGGCTTCATTGCAATGATAAAACAAGCTGTTAACAACCATGCGTACATACTTACAGAAAGAAGCATCATATCTGTATATATGTTGACTGTATATATATATATATATATATATATCACACCATGGAATGTAAATCTGATGATGGTTTGTGATGGCACGTCTTTGCATGTTCACCAATTTCTGTATATCTCATCTGCTTTCCGCATCCTAGAAAGACCCATGTGCACATAATAAGAGAATGTTTGCCAAAATAAAGTTTTTAATTGTTTGAAATTTTGCTAACAGATTGCTATGGTCGATTGGGTAGCTAGAAATTAAAACACAGACAGAAAAACAGACTGACAGATTTCATCACATGTCTAGATGTTTATTGATTGGTGTAGTGATTTTCATACCACGGTGTGAGAAGAAGCATTTGACAGGAGCACTGGACATTCTGCGGTCAAGCTCTGATTCTGTAACTTTCCATCCTTCGCCCAGCGGATGCTCAGTAAACGGATCCACTTTTGACCTCCGTGTCAGCATATCGATATATGTGGCCGAAAATATTTTCTTTGGTTCACTGCATACAAGCATGAGAATAAGTTTGCCAAATTGTTGTATGTGTGATAATGATGGTATCAGACTGTATAAGGTTGTTTAAGCACAGAAAAATGTCACTTACCTCTTATGTATTGACACAGGTTTATATAGGGCACTTAAAGACACAGGACACTCAAACTCTGTCTGGTCGCTCATATCACAGAAAGCCACAGCTAAAGGAACGTGCTCTCGAGAAATGACTAGTGAATACACCTGAAAAAATGTGAGACTACATTTTAAAAGCGTCTTTCCATCAAATGCAGAAAGTTACCATGCACTCCAGGGAACCTGCAGTAAATGACAGTGCACATTATAGTTCCCTATAGTGTGTTTTGTTAAGGTTTTCAGTCTTACTTGTGAATTGGCCCCATCTGCTGATGTCACCCTGATGAGAACTCCAGTTTCTCCCACATTTAAAATGACAGTTTGAGAGCAAGAGTCATTTACAACAGCCTGCATGCTTTGATCTGGAGTCTGAGGATGCACTCTCACCTCACAACAGTCAAAGCTGACGGTACCTTAATGACAAAAATAGAATGACCTAGATGAACAGAAAAAAACAAGCCTTTATTGAGAGTTTATAATAATAACTCACATGAGTAGTGGTAAGTATTTGAAGAGAAAGCAGGGAGAAGTTCAGATGCTCTCTCTATGGTCAGACCGCTCAGGTGTGATGTGCTGGCAGACAGTTTGGTCACCTCTATGCGGTAAGTCTTTAATGTGCCATCTTCAGCCACAACCTCTATCTCGATTTTATTGACTCCATCCTCAAGATTAACAGTTCTTGATCCACTGCCAAATAACTGGAAGAAAATACTGTAAATGTATATTACATTTACATTAATATATTTATGTGTAATTGTTTTTTTAATAATTAAAATGTAATATTGATCAACTGCACTATTTTAAGGTGGGACCAAGTCATTGTTTTGCAATAAAAAATTGTTTCCCGAGTCTTTGCATTCAAGTCCAAGTCAAGTCGCAAGTCATCAACATTAAGCTTCAAGTCTTAAACAAGTCTTTAGTGCTCTTTTCCCAAATTTGTGTATCAGTATTAATAACCATATTAAATGTATATTAATGTATATCAGGAAGACAAGTATAATATAAACAAATATGTTTAACATAGCAGTTCAATTTTATGCAAGATGGGTGCCCTTAGTAAAACAACTCAAGTTTAATTTAGGGATTGTGCCAAAATTGGACAAGCAGTGAAGAAAAACACTATTTTATTAGTAACAGAATATCAAAGACAAAATAATTTCATAGAAATAACTGCAACTGAACAGAACCATTCTTAAGAACCTCAGAGAAACAAATTAAGAAATATCATGTGAAGTAATGCAGATGCAGAAGAAATTACTGCTACCATACTTGCCAAACATGCAAAATGGATACACACAAACTGTATCAGATCATTTAAAAACTTTATACTATGAAACAGAGTTTTTGTGAGTGAAAAGAATGAAATGTTTGTTATTTTTTCAGTGCATTGCACTTGCAAAAGATCAAATTGGCCAAAAGTCTGTCACTCATTTGTGCGCGATGGGGCCGTAGTATGATGCCTCCATGGCTGAAAACACGCTCTACTGGAGCCCTCGACGCAGGCACTGCCAAGACCCTGATGGCCACTCAGAATAATGCAGGAAGGGTGTTCCTGTTCATAACCCAGAACAACAGGGCATTCTGTCCTTCAGATAAATCAAGATAGTGACTTCGCTGATGTGCTGGTGTGGTCCCAATGTTTTTCTTTTGTCTGCAAACAGCCCCACCTCTTCTTCAGCCTGCGGACACTCTTGCTCTTCATACTCAAAAGTAGCTGCCACAAACTCAGCAGCATCTTCCGAGATTAATTCTGGTATAAGGATGTTCACAGCAGAAAAGAAGAGAACAGCCAAGTATAACAATTAAAATGTTGCCAATTGTAAAGTTAATTACACTAAAAAGTTAATCGTCTGTCAGGACAATCAGGAGTACAGTTAACTTACCTCTTCAGGTGCCTCACGAAATTGGACGTTGTTGATAAAGCATCTGTAATTTTCGAACCACATGTTCTACATATTGCAGTTCTTTTGTTTCCCTTTATATTATATTCTTTAAATCCAAATGCTATGACTTTAAGTATTATTTTGTCTTAACTGTTGAACGCGCGATGTTCAAACGTACTTTGTGGAGCTGATTGGTTGACTGAGAAATGCAGATTTACAATGATTTTCTTAAAATTAACTTTTCATGAGGAATTTAATGTGATTTGCTACACATTTTTGCACACGTAAGTTAAAAATGTTGAGTGAAATTATTATATTTTTATTGCTGTAAATTTTGAATGATTTGTTCCTATGCTATATGTTTCCATGACACGTGACACTGGCTGCACAGATAAATAAATGTTAAAGTGTTGCTGAATGTTGTATGTGTAATGTTTATAGGGCTATGTGCGCTGCAGACTGGATTTACAACAAATTCAATCGTTTATCCCGAAAGAAATGAAAGTGAAAAGAGAGAAAAATTCTATTTAGCCTACATTAATAGTTACATAAAAAATGCTCATTTGATGGAAAAAATACTTAAATTCAAATTATTTAATTATCATTGTCGCTTGCCCACTTCAGACATTAATGAACAAGTTTGTTTGGATTTTTATAATAATTCTGTTGCACCGAACTTTAAATCTCTTAAACCAAAATCCCTGATTAGTAATACCTTTTAATTTAAGTGCAAGTTAAGTGTTAATATTTATTGTAGTGGTATTGTATGGAAATATTCAGAATATTTTATTCGTTTGCAGTGTCCGCTAGCATTATGCTATCTTTTAGCTGTTATTAATATGTATTTAATAAAGGTTATGGTTAACAGGTCTGAATAAAAATGTATTACTCAGGGTAATATATAGATCCACTAAATGATCTGCTGATGTTATGGGTAATGCTTGAGTATCATTTTTAATGTAAATATGTACATTTTAAGGCAATGGATTAGGATTAAATATAAATAAATATTTTTTTAGTCTGCAGTCATCAGTCACATTTTAAATTACTATGGGGCAAATGAGGACATACATAGTTAGACTGTCCGCCCATTTACAGCAGAAGGTGTTCTGACCCCCTAACTGACCCCCCACCCCATGACGTCCTCACAATGTTGTGAGGTCTAACTGGCAACGTCATGAAGTTACATCGTAGGGACGAATCCTGGAATTTTACTTTTCCGGTTGCCACGACATAACTCGTTACATCTCCACAATATAAATTTGGTAATCAGATTACGTTGTAGTTACGTAACAGTCACATATTTTGGCTAGCTGGGAGGGCAGCGCTGTCAGAAGCGGCAGTCAAGCACAACAGGTCAAGTGCACACTGCAGGGACCATCTACGGTGGTAACGACTCTGATCTGATCTGATCATGAAGTCTTTCCGAGTCACAGGGCTCAAGTCCAAGTCAAGTCTCAAGTCATTGCTGTCAAAGTCTAAGTCGAGTCGCGAGTCTTTTTTAATTATGTCGAATCGAGACGCAAGTCATCAAATTTGAGACTCGAGTCCGAGTCGCGAGTCATGTGCCTGTAGTCAACACCCCTTGAAAACAGCAAATCACAAAAAGCCAGCAGGACGCACTGGCACTGATCAGATTAGATAAACTGTTTCTGGAGACATTTGAAGTCACAGATGGTAAGTCATTATTAAACCTTTATAGAGGTCATTTTGCAGTTAAACCTCTGAAAGGAGACCATTTATCCAGAGTGATCGTTAGGATAGCTGGGAAAGGAAGCAAAACCAAATTTACCATTGAGAATGTGACAAAAACAAGAATTGTGCTTGCAAACACGTGAGTCATTTAAAAAAAATCACAAAACTTAGACAAAGAAATAGTTTTAAAAATGCATTGATTATTTATAGGGACAATATGTAAGATTTTTTTCAAAAAACTATCTTAAAAACACCAAGCCAGTGTTATATGTTTTGTTCAGTTGAGTAGGCCTACTTACAATATGTTTTCAACTATTTGTAAATTGTGAGATAATCGTTATTTTGGACATGGGCCCGGTCCCCCTGTTAGATAGTTGCCTGTCAATGACGTCATATCCGCGTTACCTCGGTTTCCACTTTTAAGTCAAAAACCTTTATAACAATTTTTTGCATTTGAAATATCCAAAAACCACTGGCACATTGTTATATAATTAATTTACGTGTGTAAACGTAACGATTAAACATAACGGATATACAACTTTACTTCATTACCTCATCCATTTGTGAGTTTAAACTTTTAACAGCAGTGGAGGAAAATACAACAACTCCCAGCATTCCACGCTCCTGCACAGCGTTATCACGTCACGTGACTGCGCGGCGGCGAGATCAAAGTGTGATGCAACTTTGTTTTTCTATGAATCTGGGTTAAACTATTTGATGTGGGGGCGGGCGTTAGCAGAAGGGACCAATAAGATTGCAGCGTTCCCATGCGTCAATCAGAAGTATTTAGTACCAATTAAGTTATTAATGATTTGTTTTAGTAACATTAAAACTGCACCGTTTGAAACAATATTTCTTGGTTTACATCGGAAATATCAAAAGCCAAGATGTCTGAAATGCAGCAAGACTACAGGAGCAACATGAGCCTGTATGTGTATTTCTCACGAAATTGCGACAATTATCACAGAGTACACAAAATAAGATAAAAACAAGAACAATAACTCGTAATTTCATAAGGCTCGTTTTACTGATTTTGCTTTATTAAAACTTTGTTTTTAACAAAACTAATATAATGTTTAGATTAAAGGCTGAATTGAATTCTGGCTCTGAAAGAAATGGATTTTAAAATGGCGAAATCCTTTCTGTAACAGTTCTGAAAAGAATGGGGTGTCTATAATGTGAAACATCAAAGAATTCTTAAAGTTTTGTTAAATAATAGTGCAATATTATGAAGTCTTTTCAGAGCGTCCAAAATGCATGTTTCTACAGTACTAAAGAAACAATGCAGAAGCTACAGAACAATAAAATGACCCTGTCACTGCACAAGTGTTAATATTTAACTAACAATCTGACTCACCGTCCCCTGGTGGACGACAAGAAAAGCCTCGTCCAGAGGACAAAAATTATTAATCAGTTTGTAAAAGCATAACAGTGTAAAGATGAACGTGAACCCTGAAGTAAGTGCAGTAGTTAAATAGTTAAGGAAATCTAAAAGCTTACAGCACCTGGTATTCCCAGGCGGTCTCCCATCCAAGTACTAACCAGGCCCGACCCTGCTTAGCTTCCGAGATCGGACGAGATCGGGCGTGCTCAGGGTGGTATGGCCGTAAGCGAGAGGAACAGTGAACAGTGACATCTTTAAGTTTTCTTCTTATTTACTTTCCTTTATTACGGCGAGTCAGATTGTTAGTTAAATATTAACACTTGTGCAGTGACTGGGTCATTTTATTGTTCTATAGCTTCAGCATTATTTCTTTAGTACTGTACAAATATAATAATATGCATTTTTCTGATTATTATCCGACATCATTTAATGTGTTTCTAAAGAAAAACAGCCGTATCCGATCAGGCGGTTTAACAGACACATTTGAATTTTGTTGTTGTTTTTGTTTTTTAGCCTTTATCCTTTTTTTATTAGGAAAATATGGAGAAGGATGAGGAAAACCTTTCAAAATGAAAACATCAAGTCGTCATTAATGCGGATTTAAATTTGAATTTGTAAGGGTATAACTATTTAACTACTGCACTTATTTCAGGGTTCACGTTCATCTTTACACTGTTATGCTTTTACAAACAGACTAATATTTTTAGTCCTCTGGACGAGGCTTTTCTCATCCCAGAATCATACTATCACAGAGTACACAAAATTGAATAAAAACAAGAACAATTACTTGTAATTTCATAAGGCTTATTTTACTGGTTTTACAAGATTTTCTTCATATTTATCACAGAATAGCATGATTTAATAGTGGCTTTGCTTTATTAAAACTTTACTTTTAACAAAACTAATATAATGTTTAAATTAAAGGCTGAATTGAATTCTGGCTCTGATAAAAATGGATTTTAAAATGGCGAATTCCTTTCTGTAACAGTTCTGAAAAGAATGGGGTGTCTATAATGTGAAACATCAAAGAATTCTTAAAGTTTTGTTTCATATTAGTGCAATATTATTAAATCTTTTCAGAGCGTCCTGAATGCATGTTTGTACAGTACTAAAGAAATAATGCTGAAGCTATAGAACAATAAAATGACCCTGTCACTGCACAAGTGTCAATATTTAAGCAACAGTCTGACTCTCCGTAATGAAAAAAAACTGAAATAAACATTATCTTGTTACACTTTTTACTATTATTGTACACATCAGATCAGGCGGTTTAACAGACACATTAGAATTTATAAGAGTAATTTGTTTGAGTTGCTTTAAAGAAAGAGGCATGTTTTTATAAATAAATAAATAAATGAACCAACAGTGATTAAACTTCTTTTTGTTTTCTCATTAAATAAACAAATAAACAATTTTAAAGATTCATGCAGCCCCCTGGTGGACGACGAGAAAAGCCTCGTCCAGAGGACAAAAATTATTATTCAGTTTTTAAAAGCATAATAGTGTAAAGATGAACGTGAACCATGAAATAAGTGCAGTAGTTAAATAGTTAAGGAAAGCTAAAAGCTTACAGCACCTGGTATTCCCAGGCGGTCTCCCATCCAAGTACTAACCAGGCCCGACCCTGCTTAGCTTCCGAGATCGGACGAGATCGGGCGTGCTCAGGGTGGTATGGCCGTAAGCGAGAGGAACAGTGAACAGTGACATCTTTAAGTTTTCTTCTTATTTACTTCCTTTATTAGGGACAAACAGATCGTTGGTGAAATATTGACACTGAAGAATTCTTTGATGTTTCAATTTAATTCAGCCTTTAATCTAAACATTTTATTAGTTTGGTTAAAAGCAAAGTATTAATAAAGCAAAGACACTATTAAATCATGCTATTCTGTGAGGCATATGAAGAAAACCTTGCAAAATCAGTAAAACGAGCCCTTATAAAATTACATGTAATTGTTCTTGTTTTTAATCTTATTTTGTGTACTCTGTGATAATTGTCGCAATTTCGTGAGAAATACACATACAGGCTCATGACGCTCCTGTAGTCTTTCTGCATTTCAGACATCTTGGCTTTTGATATTTCCGATGTCAACCAGGAAATATTGTTTCAAACGGTGCAGTTTTAATGTTACTAAAACAAATCATTAAAAACTTCATTGTTACTAAATACTTCTGATTGACGCATGGGAACGCTGCAATCGTATTGGTCCCTTTTGCTAACGCTCGCCCCACATTAAATAATTTAACCTATTGGCCAAAAAATACATCTATACATATTTTAAATTAATAAACAAATACACATTGGGGTCATATTTAAAAGAGTGAAAATATTTGCATCGTAACGTAAGCAAAAAGTTGCACTAAAAAACATTCTAAGAATTTCTTACTGTTTATGTCCTGCTTTTGCCTTAAAAACTGCAATCCATCCAATCCATTTATTAACTTTTTTGTAAAAAAAAAACAAAAGTACATAAAGCTCAGTGATATTAACTTTTTTGTAAAAAAAATTAAAGTGCATAAAAGCTCAGTGTTCAAATCAATCTCTTTATCTTGCTCAGATTCACAGCGGTAATCGTATAATATTTTGAGCTGTCAGGTCAGATTTCACAGGAAACGGCATTTATTTTTCACCCCACAACAAAGCAAATAAAGGAACCTGCATTTTATGTGTCAAACAGAGATGGTGACAGAGAGGCAAACAATACAAACTGCAGCTTTAATGATACAATGCAACTGAGGTGACATGAACAAAACTTTTATACTCACAATTTTGTAAGAAGCACCACAGTCACTCGTTTGTAGATCTAGTGTTGTTATTTTGACACTGCTCTCTACAGTTGCTGTGTAGTGTGTTATGTCTGATCTGAACGAAGGGTTTAGTTTGCCATCAGAAAATGATAGCATATCTAAATCACAATTGTCCATGTTTTAGAGCTTAACCAGAAGGCAACACACAGATTTGTGAGATTTCTTGGGCTATGTTGGTTTGATCTCATCATTGGTATTGAGTTTAGGTGTAACCTCGCTGCCATGGAAGCAGGTTCATCTCTATGGATGTGTTGCTGTAACTCAGTAACTAATGCACAACACAGAAGTCATGTGTTAGAATGCTGTGTTGGAAAATGCAACATCTGAATTCTCAAGTTTTATCCATCATGTTTAGACAAAGTACTTAATTGCTTGTAATTAAAACAAAAAGGAGTTTGATCACTGGTGGTTTATTTGCTCATTTATTAGTGTGTAAAGCCATCCCTCTTTCTTTAAAGCAACTCGTACAAAATACCCTTACAAATTCAAATGTGTCTGTTAAACTGTCTGATCTGATACGGCTGTTTTTCTTTAGAAACACATCAAATGATGTAGGCTAATAATCAGAAAAATGCATATTATTTGCTAAGTTGAATTTTTCTTTTTTTACAGACGTGCAAAGAAAATCAAGACATTTGTGCTCTTTGCTTTATTAAAACTTTGATTTTAGCAAAACTAATATAATGTTTAGATTAAAGGCTGAATTAAATTTTGGCACTGAGAAAAATGGATTATAAAATGGCTTATTCCTTTCTGTAACAGTTTTGAAAAGAATGGGGTGTCTATAATGTGAATTCTTAAAGTTTTGTTAAATATTAGTGCAATATTATTAAATCTTTTCAGAGCGTCCTGAATGCATGTTTGTACAGTACTAAAGAAATAATGCTGAAGCTATAGAACAATAAAATTAGCCTGTCACTGCAGAAGTGTTAATATTTAACTAACCATCTGACTCACAGTAATAAAGGAAAGTAAATAATAAGAAAACTTAAAAATGTCACTGTTCACTGTTGCTCTCGCTTACGGCCATACCACCCTGAGCATGAAGTAAGTGCAGAAGATAAATAGTTAAGGAAATCTAAAAGCTTACAGCACCTGGTATTCCCAGGCGGTCTCCCATCCAAGTACTAACCAGGCCCGACCCTGCTTAGCTTCCGAGATCGGACGAGATCGGGCGTGCTCAGGGTGGTATGGCCGTAAGCGAGTGTAACAGTGAACAGTGACATCTTTAAGTTTTCTTCTTATTTACTTCCTTTATTGGGGACAGTCAGATCGTTGGTTAAATATTGACACTTTTGTAGAGACAATGAGCCTGTATGTGTATTTCTCACGAAATTGCGACAAATATTACAGAGTACACAAAATAAGCTAAGAAACGAGAACAATTACTTGTAATTTTATAATGCTCGTTATACTGATTTTGCAAGGTTTTCTTCATATGTGTCACAGAATAGCATGATTTAATAGTGGCTTTGTTTTATTAAAACTTTACTTTTAACAAAACTAATATAATGTTTAGATTAAAGGCTGAATTGAATTCTGGCTCTGAAAGAAATGGATTTTAAAATGGCGAATTCCTTTCTGAAACAGTTCTGAAAAGAATGGGGTGTCTACAGTAGCGGCTCCTGACCAAACATTTTGGAGGGGCAGTTTTTGAGTCGTAAGCTATCCATGAATGCACAGGGAACTGGGTTATTTAACACAACAAACAAACAAACTATTTACATGAACAAATCGTTTTTATTTTCGTTTTTGTTTATTTTTTTATTATTGTTGTTGATGTTATTCATTTTATTTGTAGGCCTACTTTTGCAATTCTTGCCCAAACTAATGTTGTATAGGCTATTTACATGAGCACGTTAAACCCTACATTTATTTGTATTAGCACAACCAGACAGCCAAGGCTTCTTTTCATACCACGACCTGGAAAATGTTCTATTGAACGACCTACCATTGTCCTTTGTTTGCTGTACAATTTTTATATCTGGTTTGTCAGGGCCAAGCTGTTTAATCGCTAATTTATCATTAATTGACAATCTTTCAAACGAGTTCTGCAACAGAAACTCGACACTATTACACGCAGAATGATCTGTACTACTGAGAGACCCTCTGCCCTGAAGCAATGCGATGACATTTTAAAATATCCACCTCACTTTATGACATATAACAGTCTAAAATGTTTTCAAAATAAGGATGAACATTTTTGAGTTAACAGTTAATTAGGACTGGTCCAGTTTATATAGAGTTCTATGTTTTCAAGTGGCTGGATATTTTCTCTGCCCATACAGACGAGCCGCGCCTGGGTGTCTATAATGTGAAACATCAAAGAATTCTTAAGGTTTTGTTAAATATTAGTGCAATATTATTAAATTTTGTCAGAGCGTCCTGAATGCATGTTTGTACAGTTCTAAAGAAATAATGCTGAAGCTATAGAACAATAAAATGACCCTGTCACTGCACAAGTGTCAATATTTAACTAACAATCTGATTCACCGTAATAAAGGAAAGTAAATAAGAAGAAAACTTAAAGATGTCACTGTTCACTGTTCCTCTCGCTTACGGCCATACCACCCTGAGCACGCCCGATCTCGTCCGATCTCGGAAGCTAAGCAGGGTCGGGCCTGGTTAGTACTTGGATGGGAGACCGCCTGGGAATACCAGGTGCTGAAAGCTTTTAGATTTCCTTAACTATTTAACTTCTGCACTTACTTCAGGGTTCACGTTCATCTTTACACTGTTATGCTTTTACAAGCTGATTAATAACTTTTGTCCTCTGGACGAGGCTTTTCTCGTCGTCCACCAGGGGGCTGCATGAATCTTTAAAATTGTTTATTTGTTTATTTAATGAGAAAACAAAAAGAAGTTTAATCACTGTTGGTTTATTTATTTATTTATTTATTAATGTGGAAAGCCATCCCTCTTTCTTTAAACCAACTCAGACAAATTACTCTTATAAATTCTATGTGTCTGTAAACCGCCTGATCTGATGTGTCCAATAATAGTAAAAAGTGTAACAAGATAATGTTTATTTCAGGTTTTGCTTAATATGGATGGGTGTCAAAAAATGATAAATACTAAAAGTAAACATTATTTTTTTACTGGCACAGTGATTACATGATTATTAAGTGGTTATAAATAATGAAATAAAAATTCATGCAGCCCCCTGGTGGACGATGAGAAAAGGCTCGTCCAGAGGACTAAAAATATTAGTCTGTTTGTAAAAGCATAATAGTGTAAAGATGAACGTGAACCCTGAAATAAGTGCAGTAGTTAAATAGTTATACCCTTACAAATTCAAATTTAAATCCGCATTAATGACGACTTGATGTTTTCATTTTGAAGGGTTTTCCTCATCCTTCTCCATATTTTCCTAATAAAAAAAGATTAAAGCTAAAAAAAAACTAATTCAAATGTGTCTGTTAAACCGCCTGATCTGATACGGCTATTTTTCTTTAGAAACACATCAAATGATGTCGGGTAATAATCAGAAAAATGCATATTATTTGCTCAGTTGAATTTTTCTTTTTTTACAGACGTGCAAAGAAAATCAAGACATTTGTGCTCTCACCAGAGCTGCAGATTTTGTGAAGGCCTTTGTTTTAGGATTTCAGGTGGAGGTGAGTGAAAATTAAACTTTCATCATATTTATTATTGTTCAGTTTTCATCATATTATTGGAGTTTGGCGTAATTGTTATGGTAACAAGTGGTTAAATGTCAACCCGCAGGACGCACTCACTGATCAGATTAGATGAACTGTTTCTGGAGACATTTGAAGTCACAGATGGTCAGTCATTATTAACCTGAACCTTTATAGAGGTCATTTTATGGGATGTTTTGTTTAAAAACGGATTAAACATAACGGATATACAACTTTACTTTATTACTCGTGCATTTGTGAGTTTAAACTTTTAACAGCAGTGGAGGAAAATACAACAACTCCCAGCATTCCACGCTCCTGCACAGCGTTATCACGTCACGTGACTGCAGAAGCAACATGAGCCTGTATGTGTATTTCTCACGAAATTGCGACAATTATCACAGAGTACGCCAAATAAGCTAAAGAACAAGAACAATTACTTGTAATTTCATACGGCTCGTTTTACTGATTTTGCTTTATTAAAACTTTGTTTTTAACAAAACTAATATAATGTTTAGATTAAAGGCTGAATTGAATTCTGGCTCTGATAAAAAATGATTTTAAAATGGCGAATTCCATTCTGTAACAGTTCTGAAAAGAATGGGGTGTCTATAATGTGAAACATCAAAGAATTCTTAAAGTTTTGTTTCATATTAGTGCAATATTATTAAATCTTTTCAGAGCGTCCTGAATGCATGTTTGTACAGTACTAAAGAAATAATGCTGAAGCTATAGAACAATAAAATGACCCTGTCACTGCACAAGTGTCAATATTTAACTAACGATCTGACTCGCCGTAATAAAGGAAGTAAATAAGAAGAAAACTTAAAGATGTCACTGTTCACTGTTTCTCTCGCTTACGGCCATACCACCCTGAGCACGCCCGATCTCGTCCGATCTCGGAAGCTAAGCAGGGTCGGGCCTGGTTAGTACTTGGATGGGAGACCGCCTGGGAATACCAGGTGCTGTAAGCTTTTATTTCCTTAACTATTTAACTACTGAACTTATTTCAGGGTTCACGTTCATCTTTACACTCTTATGCTTTTACAAACTGATTAATAATTTTAGTCCTCTGGACGAGGCTTTTCTCATCGCAGAATCATACAAGACTATCACAGAGTACACAAAATTGGATAAAAACAAGAACAATTACTTCTAATTTCACAAGGCTTCTTTTACTGGTTTTACCAGGTTTTCTTCATATTTGTCACAGAATAGCATGATTTAATAGTGGCTTTGCTTTATTAAAACTTTACTTTTAACAAAACTAATATAATGTTTAGATTAAAGGCTGAATTGAATTCTGGCTCTGAAAGAAATGGATTTTAAAATGGCGAATTCCATTCTGTAACAGTTCTGAAAAGAATGGGGTGTCTATAATGTGAAACATCAAAGAATTCTTAAAGTTTTGTTTCATATTAGTGCAATATTATTAAATCTTTTCTGAGCGTCCTGAATGCGTGTTTGTACAGTACTAAAGAAATAATGCTGAAGCTATAGAACAATAAAATGACCCTGTCACTGCACAAGTGTTAATATTTAACCAACAGTCTGAATCTCCGTAATGAAAAAAAACTGAAATAAACATTATCTTGTTACACTTTTTACTATTATTGTACACATCAAATCAGGCGGTTTAACAGACACATTAGAATTTATAAGAGTAATTTGTTTGAGTTGCTTTAAAGAAAGAGGCATGGCTTTACACATTAATAAATAAATAAATAAATGAACCAACAGTGATTAAACTTCTTTTTGTTTTCTCATTCAATAAACAAATAAACAATTGTAGAGAAATACACATACAGGCTCATTGTCTCTACAAAAGTGTCAATATTTAACTAACAATCTGACTGTCCCTAATAAAGGTAAGTAAATAAGAAGAAAACTTAAAGATGTCACTGTTCACTGTTCCTCTCGCTTACGGCCATACCACCCTGAGCACGCCCGATCTCGTCCGATCTCGGAAGCTAAGCAGGGTCGGGCCTGGTTAGTACTTGGATGGGAGACCGCCTGGGAATACCAGGTGCTGTAAGCTTTTAGATTTCCTTAACTATTTAACTACCGCACTTATTTCAGGGTTCACGTTCATCTTTACACTATTATGCTTTTACAAACTGATTAATAATTTTAGTCCTCTGGACGAGGCTTTTCTCATCGCAGAATCATACAAGACTATCACAGAGTACACAAAATTGGATAAAAACAAGAACAATTACTTCTAATTTCACAAGGCTTCTTTTACTGGTTTTACCAGGTTTTCTTCATATTTGTCACAGAATAGCATGATTTAATAGTGGCTTTGCTTTATTAAAACTTTACTTTTAACAAAACTAATATAATGTTTAGATTAAAGGCTGAATTGAATTCTGGCTCTGAAAGAAATGGATTTTAAAATGGCGAATTCCTTTCTGAAACAGTTCTGAAAAGAATGGGGTGTCTACAGTAGCGGCTCCTGACCAAACATTTTGGAGGGGCAGTTTTTGGGTCGTAAGCTATCCATGAATGCACAGGGAACTGGGTTATTTAACAAAACAAACAAACAAACTATTTACATGAACAAATCGTTTTTATTTTCGTTTATTTTTTTATTATTGTTGTTAATGTTATTCATTTTATTTGTAGGCCTACTTTTGCAATTCTTGCCCAAACTAATGTTGTATAGGCTATTTACATGAGCACGTTAAACCTTACATTATTAGCACAACCAGACAGCCAAGGCTTCTTTTCATACCACGACCTGGAAAATGTTCTATTGAACGACCTACCATTGTCCTTTGTTTGCTGTACAATTTTTATATCTGGTTTGTCAGGGCCAAGCTGTTTAATCGCTAATTTATCATTAATTGACAATCTTTCAAACGAGTTCTGCAACAGAAACTCGACACTATTACACGCAGAATGATCTGTACTACTGAGAGACCCTCTGCCCCGCTTATCAAACCTGAAGCAATGCGATGACATTTTAACATATCCACCTCACTTTATGACATATAACAGTCTAAAATGTTTTCAAAATAAGGATGAACATTTTTGAGTTAACAGTTAATTAGGACTGGTCCAGTTTATATAGAGTTCTATGTTTTCAAGTGGCTGGATATTTTCTCTGCCCATACAGACGAGCCGCGCCTGGGTGTCTATAATGTGAAACATCAAAGAATTCTTAAGGTTTTGTTAAATATTAGTGCAATATTATTAAATCTTTTCAGAGCGTCCTGAATGCATGTTTGTGCAGTTCTAAAGAAATAATGCTGAAGCTATAGAACAATAAAATGACCCTGTCACTGCACAAGTGTCAATATTTAACTAACAATCTGACTCGCCGTAATAAAGGAAGTAAATAAGAAGAAAACTTAAAGATGTCACTGTTCACTGTTACACTCGCTTACGGCCATACCACCCTGAGCACGCCCGATCTCGTCCGATCTCGGAAGCTAAGCAGGGTCGGGCCTGGTTAGTACTTGGATGGGAGACCGCCTGGGAATACCAGGTGCTGTAAGCTTTTAGATTTCCTTAACTATTTAACTACTGCACTTACTTCAGGGTTCACGTTCATCTTTACACGGTTATGCTTTTACACGCTGACTAATAATTTTTGTCCTCTGGACGAGGCTTTTCTCGTCGTCCACCAGGGGGCTGCATGAATCTTTAAAATTGTTTATTTGTTTATTTAATGAGAAAACAAAAAGAAGTTTAATCACTGTTGGTTCATTTATTTATTTATTTATTAATGTGTAAAGCCATGCCTCTTTCTTTAAAGCAACTCAGACAAATTACTCTTATAAATTCTATGTGTCTGTTAAACCGCCTGATCTGATGTGTCCAATAATAGTAAAAAGTGTAACAAGATAATGTTTATTTCAGGTTTTGCTTAATATGGATGGGTGTCAAAAAATGATAAATACTAAAAGTAAACATTATTTTTTTACTAGCACAGTGATTACATGATTATTAAATGGTTATAAATAATGAAATAAAGATTCATGCAGCCCCCTGGTGGACGACGAGAAAAGCCTCGTCCAGAGGACAAAAATTATTAATCAGTTTGTAAAAGCATAATAGTGTAAAGATGAACGTGAACCCTTAAAGTAAGTTCAGTAGTTAAATAGTTAAGGAAATCTAAAAGCTTACAGCACCTGGTATTCCCAGGCGGTCTCCCATCCAAGTACTAACCAGGCCCGACCCTGCTTAGCTTCCGAGATCGGACGAGATCGGGCGTGTTCAGGGTGGTATGGCCGTAAGCGAGAGGAACAGTGAACAGTGACATCTTTAAGTTTTCTTCTTATTTACTTTCCTTTATTGGGGACAGTCAGATCGTTGGTGAAATATTGACACTCAAGAATTCTTTGATGTTTCACATTATAGACACCCCATTCTTTTCAGAACTGTTACAGAAAGGAATTCGCCATTTTAAAATCCATTTTTATCAGAGCCAGAATTCAATTCAGCCTTTAATCTAAACACTATATTAGTTTTGTTAAAAGCAAAGTTTTAATAAAGCAAAGACACTATTAAATCATGCTATTCTGTGACACATATGAAGAAAACCTTGCAAAATCAGTAAAATTACAAGTAATTGTACTTGTTTTTATCTTATTTTGTGTACTCTGTGATTGTCTTGTCACAATTTCGTGAGAAATACACATACAGGCTCATGTCGCTCCTGTAGTCTTGCTGCATTTCAGACATCTTGGCTTTTAGATCATTCCGATGTCAACCAGGAAATATTGTTTCAAACGGTGCAGTTGTAATATGTTACTAAAACAAATCATTAGTAACTTTATTGTTACTAAATACTTCTGATTGACGCATGGGAACGCTGCAATCTTATTGGTCCCTTTTTCTAACGCCCGCCCTCCCAACTTAAATAATTTAACATAACTACAGTAAGAAACAGGGGTTCTAACGGTTTTCATGTGATTAACATTTAGGCATTTAGCAGACGCGTTTATCCAGAGCAACTTACAGTAAATTCAAGGTATACATTTGATCATTGTGCCATATGCAGTTTAAACAAGTGTGTTTGTACATAACATTATTCTGGTTGACAATAATCGATTTTGAATTAAAGACAAGACAATACTCATACTGATGTCATGTATTTATTCTTGGGTAGAAATATAAAAAGAACAGTAGAATTAAGGAAGCAACTCAAGAAAAACAGGTTAGTTTTGGCAGAGAAAGTGTCTCAGTCTTTCCTGAGTGGCACAATCTCTTCTCGAATGCCTTCCTTGGTGATGATGCATATCTTGAGAGCATCTCCTGTGTAGACATCTCTCTCAGCGGCAGAGATAAACACATCCTTTACCAACTGCACGGCCTTCTCCAGACTCAGAGGCAGCTGCTCCACATTCTCCATGTTCTTGAATCCAATCTGAACACATAACAGACCAATTTAAGCCTTAGAAAGGTGCTCTGCTTATATATTTAGTATGTTACAACAAAAGTTTGTCTGGAAAAAATGTATACAACTCATTCTGTAATACCAATCCAAATCCCTGGATTTCAGAATTACCTTTAGTAATGTTACCTGTAGTAAACTACAGGGTCAACCTCATTAAAAAAATGTCCAGGACAACATTATATTTTGCTACAAGGATAATTGTAGGAGTTTTTTATCATGGAAAATCTTAATGATGTCTATTCTTTTAACAAAATTAAAGTGGTAAAATATGTGATATAAAATGCCTAACCTGATTGTCGAGAAGAGGCTGCAGCATTGCACTTGCTGAGCCTCCTGCTTTGTAAGTGTCCCTCTGATATGATCCAACTGGATCAAAACTGTAAACTGCACCTCGGCCTTGAATAAAGAACACACAAATACAGTCATATGATTAAAAAAAAACTTTATCTTACAAAACATGCACATAATGTCATTGTCACTCACCTTCCTCATCAAGACCACCAATGATGTTGTACACATAGTAAGGGAAGAAGCGTCTGCCATACAGAATTGTTGACAGCATGGCTGCGATGGCTCCGCTTGTCATTGTCTTATTATTTGAATGCTTGTACATCTAAGGGGAAGATCATTTATGAGGAAACATACTTGTAATGTAAATTAGAAAAAGAAAAACAAATGGGCAATTCCAGTATTGATCCATAAAATACATTTATGGATGAGACATTTTCAGCCAAAACTTGAAACAAAAATGAGAGAATGTATTTATTACATTAGTTGATAGTTACAATAGTTATTTTATTTGAATTATGCCCACTTATGGACTGTTATGGATGCTACAATTCTAAAAATAGCACTTTACCTGACTATGAAAAATCATGCTTCAATGAAAGAGACTTCACATGGGTATTCAAACCACCAAATATTGACATCTGAGCTATCAGTATAATGAAAATCTTTGATAAAAACATTTTTACATGGTAAGGTTGAGATTTATACCATTTGCATGAAATTGCACAAATGTCTAATTCTATCATATATAAATGTAACAGTAACATTTCTGTGTAAGCATGACAATGCTAGATTTTTAAACCGTTGCTGTGACACGGTTATAAAGTACAATGTTTAAATGAAAGTAAAACATTTCTTGTTTTCTAACTTACCTTAAGTCTTGCCTCAATGATTTTGGTTAGCGTCAAGCAGTCACCATGAAAACCACTGCAGCCAAGCACAGTAGTGTCTGTCCTGTAAAGGAATAAAGCAGAGATGTTCTTGTATTACACACCGATCTTTTCAACTTCATGCAGTGTAACATACGTGTGCAAAAGTGTTACATAACATTTAATGTATAGGATCACTCACAGCTTGTAGCATTTTGGGGAGTCACGGCTGTGGATGGTGTATCCCTCGCTTAAACGTGTATCTGAAGCCACAATTGCAAAGTTTTCTCCAGCTACCGCCAGTACAGTCCTTAAAAATAACATATAATCAAAATCTATTACTTCAGTGCACAGTTCATCTACAATTTTAAACTCTCATCAGCTACGTCTTAACACAAGTTTGTTTAGGCTTGGTGTGGTCCCTGCTGAAAACAATACAAATTGGTTTTCATCACAAAGATGATCAAAATCATATTTGGAATTTGTGTTTTTTAGCAGGGGTATGCAAGAGTGATCTGTATATGAATATTCTTTATTACAGACAACGCAAGTCACAATCTCATTTATTAGGACTTTTTTAATAGTGAAACTAAAAACACACCGGCGAACATCGACTGCAGTTTTTAGATGTGATTTTCAACTGCGAGTTAATATGCGTGTAATTATAATATACTTATACGTGATAAACATGCACAAGAATTAATCACAGTAGTAAACAGACTTAATAAAGTGATGATCATTTCATTTTCCCTTTGAAGTGAAACGTCATGTTCGCTAGCTCATGTCTCTCGTGTAAATCATGTAGAGCTTTCTGTCGCTCTCTTACCCTCCGTTAAATGCATAAGGGGAGAATTTATGCTCCACTGGTCCTGAATAGTGATATTCCTTCATCTTTCCATTATCTCCGTAACTGTGAGTAGAAATCATCATGAAACAGACAACCAAAACTCGCTGTCTCACCGCAATATGGCCACCGGAAGTTGTCAGATCCTTGTTTCCTGTGCAGCGTGCGCTCACGTAAGAGTTTACAGTCATGTGGCACATAGACATATATAATAAATAGACGCGACATTGGCCGCTTCTGTCCGTTGCTGCGATACGTCAACGCGCCCGCCATATTGGCTAGGGCATGAGTTCCCTTGAATCAAGTGCAACTAACCGGTAGAGCTGCTATTTTTCAGGCTCCTTTCTGTATTTTTTTCACAGAATTAAAATGTGGCAGTTATTTACAGATATATACTCCAAAAACAGACATTAAATATATTTGTAATATAGTATAAATATGAAACAGCAAATAATATGTACAGTAGTGTAACTATATGAATAACAATGGACAATTGATAAATAAATCAATTGCAGAACAACAATAAAATAAATACTGTGAATAGTACCATAATATAATATCATAATAGTAATATATTGATAATAGTAATATGTATATTGCATATATGTATAATAATAATTACAATTACAATACATTACACCTATGTTGGCATACTCGATTTTGAGTGAAAAACTGCAGTATAAACGAATTATCTCGGTTACAGGCCATTTATTTTATAATAGAAAATATGACAAAAGCTGAAACACAGCCTAATAGCGATATCGCTAGCTATAAATAGTCTGACTCCTACTGGCAGAGTGTCAAAAAAAATATTTTAATGACCAAATACAAACAAAAATAAATTCTTCAGTCTTACGTGTGAAAGGTAATTTCCCGAAAACTGTTTTAAATTGTGCGGTGGCTTGCACAGCCCCAAGCAGCAGTCTTTCTCCAGTCCAGTTATGAAAGTTATAGAAACGTTGACCTAGCTAAGATGGCGGCGGCGTTGACGTACGATCCAGCGGCCAATGTCGCTTCTATGTATTATATATATATGTCTATGTGTAGCTACAAGCCGCCGCACAAATGAAAACAGGTCTCGGAAATTACCTTTCACATGTAAGACTGAGAAGTTGTTTTTGGTTGTATTTGGTCATTAAAAATTTTGCTCACATTACATGGCTATAGGAGTCAGACTATTAATAGCTAGCGATATCGCTATTTAGCTATTTCGCGACTTAAGAAAGTTTTCCAAATCTTTCAGAAATAGTTTTAGCTTTTGTCATATATTCTATTATAAACTAATTTGCCTGTAACCGAGATAATTCGTTTATATTGCAGTTTTTCACTTAAAATCGAGTATGCCAACCTAATTTGCAATTTATTTATTTATGATTTATTTTATTGACTGTGATCCATAGTTATTTTATATAATCATACTACTGTACATATTATTTGCTATTTCATATTTATACTATATTACAAATATAACAAATTTACTAAATTGTATATATATATATATATATATATATATATATATATATATATATATATATATATATATATATATATATATATATCTATATCTATATATATATATATATATATATATATATATATCTATATCTATATATATATATATATATATATATATATATATATATATATATATTTTTTTAAATACTATAAATTTTAAAGCACTGTATTTGTAACATTGTTGTACCTGAGGATCCATAAGTGATTGTTTGTTTTTGGAGTATATATTATTTCGAAAATATATCAACATTTTTATTCTGTAAAAAATAAAGATTCACTGCCCGCCACTGTAATTTATATTTGCCTGTTTGTTTTCTTAAATATGGTAGATTATTACGATTTTAAGATTCGTAATAATTAGTAGATTATTAGATGCATAAAATGCACATTACTATTTTTGCAGTATTTCAAAGAGAATGAGGTATGTTGACATGACAAATGGGCAGCTTTCGCAATCCTTATATTTAATAAATAATTTTCTAACTATCTTGCGGCACTATCGAGATTTTACGTATCGTTTTGGACACCAGTGTGGTCATAAAGCACTGATATCAGTTAATAAATAGAAACTGTTTATTTTTAATCTTGAAAAATCGCAGCTCTACCGTTTAGTTGCCCTATAGCATATGGCAGGCGCGTTGACGTATTGTAGCAACACACAAAAGTGGCCAATGTCGCGTCTGTTGTGTATTGATGTGACGTCAACAAGGAAAAGTTGAGAAGTAAAAGGAGAATAGGCAAGTTCAATCTGCTGTCTGTGTGCTTTAATTCGATATAAACAGTGAATTTATAACAATGGCGACGAGGATGATACAACAAAAGAGGGCAAACGGATTATCAGCAAGTGGTGACATCACTAAATGCATACTTCGTGCCTCAGTTAAACACGGCATTTGCAAGACAGACATTTTATCAACTCGAGCAGAAAACGGGACAGACCGTGCAGGAGTTTGTAACATGTTTAAGGCAAGCGGCCAAAGACTGTGATTTTGGAGCTGATAAGGACAATCAACGTGTTGAACAGCAGATGGCAGCGTTGCACATCTTTCCACACCGCACATGTAAAATCATGCAGGAAATGCTGTGGGAAAGATCACTAAGCAAAAATGTGTAAATGTGTGACAGTTCAAAGCAGACAATAAAAAAGAGTTGGACTCGGTAGAGAAAAATCAGGAATTTGCATTTGTTGTAAAAGAAGAGAGTAATATGGACAGAATAACTTTCTCAGTAAGGAGCAACGAGCAATATAGGCCTAGTAGATAAAAGAACATGGGAAATGCTATATGCGGTTACAGCCAGATCAGACAAGAAACTGTATGCATTGCATACTCGTCAAGTGAAGCCTTGCCAGGGAAAGGTATTTTCGGAATTGGAACTTCCGTTAACAATCAGGTATCCACCACATTAAAACAACCCCGAAGTGGTCACAAGCGAATGGAGAAGTGGAAAGGCAAAATGCATCAGTGATGAATCGAGCCAGGACTGGTCGGAGATCAAGTGCTTGTGAGGCAATACAAAACAGATAAGTTCACAACAACATTTCATAGTACACAGAGAAGGCAACAGTGTTATTATTCAGTCACCCACTGGAGTGAAATATGCTCGGAACACAACATTCGTCAAGAAGTTTCATTCAATGGAAACGCCAACAGAGAATCGTGAAACTGTGCTCAAGAACCAAATTCAGATGAGGAACAAAACGGAATCGCAGAGACATGCGAAATTAATTGTGATACAATTCAGAGAGAGGAACAAACTCCCAAAAAGGCCTTAGCGACAAATAAAATTACCGGAATCACTTATTGAGTAACTAATGAGATTTAAATAAAGTGACGGGAAAGAAAAGAAATACAACTGAAGAGGACATTTAAGTTTAATGAGTTCCTAACATTAAAGGTTATATCAGGAAAAAAGAATGTTACACGTCTTGAATGTTCTGAAATCTGTTGAAGTAGAAGAACTTTAAGTAGAGGGGGATGTTGTGTATTGATGTGACGTCATCAATCTGGTGTCTGTGTGGTTTAATTCGACATAAACAGTACGTTTATAACAGCGTCTAGGTATTTATACATGTCTATGGGTGTTATCATATAGAGTGGTCCCGTGTCAACGAGCTTGCCCCCCTGGACCCCCCAAATTTTGAATCTTATCACAGCAAGCAAATCGTTTCGTATCACACTAAAGTAATGCACAGTTTGTCCTGTGGGTGGCAGTAATGTACAAAATACGTATGTATATGTGTCATAGTTTACTGATGCAGAGAAGTGCAGATGTTTAAATGCGTTATCCTTTTTGATCATTTACACTAATATACACAATCATTTGACAAAATAAATGAAACATGATGTAACATTCATTTGAGTTAAAGTTGTTATACCTTACTTCTACAGATTGCAGTGATACATTACAAGGTGAAAAATAATAACTGAATGAATAATACTCAAAGTAGGTTAAAATTAATTTTAATAGAAGCACAAGTGTGCACCCCCCCCCCCCAGTTCCTGTGGTCTTGAACCTTCACAGGTAAAATGCTAACTTCCTTCCGGGTTTTGCATACAAAAGTACGTCATCCCTGGACCACTCTATTGGTGATACCGATGTCTACAGACATTTATGCATGTATTTATTTATACATAAACCTACACACATGCACGTATGTAGCTCCTGTTGTTGTCTCTATGGCATATATTTATTTACTTTATTATTTACTTAATTATTCACTTTATCTTAATTACTATAATAATCAGTTATTATTACTTATTTTATACTTATTTATTCTTTTCATTTGCTGTGTGATGTAGCTTATGTCGCTAAATTAAGTATTTAACAAAAAGTGGATATTATAAAATAATAAAAATAAACTTGCATACACTCAATGAAAACAATGTACAAACAAATGAATGCATTAATTTGAACACTTCTATTACATTAGAGACAGCAATATAATCGCTATAGTATCTGTTTAATGTTCAGTACACATTAAACATGATACTTTTCGGTTTATATAAGAGGATAAAGAACTATTGACTAAAGTAATAATTTGCAATGTATAATTATTCATTTTGCAGACGCTTTATCCAACGCGATTTACGGTGTATTCGACATTTTAATCAGAAGGCAATGTGTTCTCTGTATGTGTGTTTATTCTCTAAGTTTTGAACTGGCAAACTAACTGTTTCACAATGACACGGTGTGCTTCTCATTTCTTAAATTGTGCCTCGTTGTTCACTTTTCACACGTATTAGCACCTCCCGACGTCTGTAAATGTATTTACGCGTCTGCATTATGTTGTGTTAGTTTTGACCGAGCGATGGCGCTGCTGGGGATCATGTGGGAATGATTCGCGCTTGCTTATTCAGTGAAAATTTAAGGACATCATCGGCCAAGTAAAGCACTTAATAACACGTGCAAACGCCCAAAATTGCATTTGAACTTTGCCATTCCCTTTTTTACACACCTGATTTAATTCATGTTGATAGGAAGATCCAGCAACAGAACTGGGTGTGTTATTTAGGGAGGGACAAAATGTACATCTGGTCCCCAGTGCCAGGATTAAGAATCAGTGCTGTAGTGGAGTTACATTTGTGAACATGTCAGTGTTGCTGAACTATTCTTATAACTAGACAAATCGTTATTGTTCATGTAATGCACTTCATATTTCTGATGAACCCTGTCCCTCCTTAACCTTGGGGGATCGGCAGCAGGTCATGCAATATGATTAATATACATGAAGAAAGACTTCACCTTAATAGGGTCATATTATAGCAAATAACCAGTAGTTATAATTGCAAGGTTGCAACACTTAATAAAAAGTGAATAAAAACTAAATATACAAATTAATAAATAATTTTTGTTAAAGACTAATACAGGTTATAAAATGTTATCAGTAAATGTTATTTGTAAGATGAGCTGCTATAACAGTTTAAATGAAGAATAATGCTAATCAGTTTATAGTGTTTATTGTCATATTAAGTATTTCTAATTGTTAATGTTTTTGAATTTTGTTTTTTTTATTCTGTTTTTCTATGCCGATAAGTTGTATTGACATATTACCAAAATGGTGACTGGGTAGATAATAACATTGGGAATGTTAATGATATATAGACTAAATATAGACTAGAAATGTTCCCAGTTTGATGTTCTTAAGATGATGTATGGCATACTTTTTGCAAGTGTAGATGTCTTTTGAATTTTTATTATTCAATTCTCTATATTTGTAGCATAAAATCTTGTATCTTGTAAAATGTTATGGTATGCCAAAGCAATGTTGTGGGAAAATATTAACATTTTAAATTAACATAAGCTAAAACCATGCCTTAAGCTGATTGCTTACCATGAACATACAGAGAACTTCAGATAAATTGGGTGTGTCATCTCTGCAGGCACCTTCAGAACCTGTTCAACCAGGGAGTGTTAAGGCACAGCAGCCTCCACCCTCTGTGCTAAAATGGAAGCATTTCCTGACTCATTTGAACATTTTATTTATAATTAGTCAATGTTAAACGTAAGCTGGCATTGTAGACATTAAGTATCTAGTTTACAGAGTAACCACACCCATGAATGTAACCCATAACTTGGTCACCTTTAATTCACGTGAAATTGTGAGCACATGAAATCAGTCATCATCATTGTTTCTAGCGAGGCTTATTAAAAGGGTGGATATATGATTTGCCTTGAATTTATTTTCTGACTTCAAGACTTAAAGGTGTGAAGATATGAACTCCCTCTGATTCATGCAGAGCCAGCAAAAATTATAGGACAGTGATTTATAGTGGATATGTTTGGTACAATGTGATTAAAAAGTGTAAGTAAGAGATAGTATGAGCGTTATAAAAGTCTGATTTGTATGTAGAACATATTATGTGTGTGTGTATGGCACATCTAATTTGTCAACTCAAAGTTTAACCATAAAAACTAGTAAATAATAAAATATGGTTTTATGGACATCTTAAGAGTTACTCTTATTTAGCATCATTTATAATAGAGTTAATTTAACCTTGACGATATCACAGAAATTGTATCAATCAATTCAAAACAAAGGGTAATACAGTAGGGTACAATACAGTAAAGACGCTTTCCCACACTGTAAGAAAGATTTCTACCATGGCAACCAACAAGCCATGTGATTATTTCCTAAACCATCAGGCATCATTGAACAGAACACATGAATATCAAACATTCTGTATATTGTGCATCTACACAAAGCAACATGAATGTTTTGCTATGCATAACCTTTACTTAAAATATTTTAGAATGAAACGAAAATAGAAAAGACTGCCTTAAACCACTTTATTTAAAGTGGATAGCAATATATTGCCAAAAAAAGTACAGAAATTTGTTCAGTAATATAATACATATAATAGCATAGCGTAGCCAGTAAAATACTGTTTAAAAGTGCATACATTTACAATGGGTAAAAGATAGGAATTTATTAGAAATGTGATTGTTCTATGCCACTTATAATGATTATAATGATTACACTTATAATGACTCATAATTTGATGTTATGTGGTTGGAAAGAGCATGAAATATGAAATAGATTTGTTTTTTAATAATGAAGTTAATTTTTCATTGCAAGTACAGAGGTAGTAAAAAAAGAGAAATGACTAGATAAATATCACAGTAATAAAAGTTACAGACAATCACTGACACCACCAAGTGAATCATTCACAGAAATGTCACAGTACGTAGTCATTTAATAACTATAATTGTAAATTACTAATAAAAATGTGTTGGTCAAAGAGGTAAAACAATACAATCGAGTGTTTTTCACTGAAGGCCAGTGAACAGGTGGGGTCACATCGGGATCAAGTTTCACTGCGGAGGGCGGAGCTCCGGATCCAGGATAGTTAAGTCAAAAGAAACTTGTCCGAAAACATACAAAGCGACTCTACTTCGGTTGCGAGACACACAACAGAGTAATTATCCAAAATGTTTCGCTGTGGAATCGCTTATCCACGATGCAGGTGGATCTTGCCTCTTCTGCTGCTCTTTGCGATTATTTTCGACATTATTGCCATCGCAGCGCAGTCCGGATGGGTGGAAGACGAGGGCGCAAAAACACATTACGCCAATATGTGGAAACATTGCCGAGGCCGCAATGACCAGTGGGATTGCAGAACTCTTATGGAGATGCGTAAGTATTGTAAAATCTTAATCCGAATTAAAGCTCAAAACGTTAAGGAAGATTAATGTGCGATCCAGCTTCGAGAATCGTTTTACAAAGTTTTAGCGAAGTAACGAGTGGCAGCTTGTTATTGCTCCTTGTTTACACTTAAATCTAATAATTCGATTTTTATTTTATTAAGTATAACCTTAAAGTGTGTTTTCATGTTGTGGGTTTTACATTAAAGTTAAAGAACTAGTGTAATGTAATATTACGCGCTAACACGGAGGGCTGTTAGACCAGTTTTTAAGATAGGTCGGTCGGTTATGACTCTTAATTTAAACTTAAACTAAACTTATTCAACTTAAATTATAAATTAAATGTTTTTACAGTTATATTTATTGACTTATGATATAGTTGCACATGTACATGTTTGTATCATATTTGTTAAGGAAGAGTATAAAGTAATTCCAATGAAGCCATTGATTGTATTTAATATCATATTAGAATCATATTTAATCTTGCGATTCAGTTACATTAGATTACACATATCGATTATTGACAGACATTTACACCAGAGATTAAACTATACAGTGATGATACTGGGCAGGGCAGTTGTTTGCCCTCTAACAAACATCTCTTTCTGATTCAAATGTGTACAAGTTTATGTCCCAAATCAGAATCTATGTTGATTTGATAACCTGATATATCAGTTTTAAAGAGTTTGAGTTTCAGTAACATTAGGTTTGGGATTAAAAAGAATAGAAAGTAGCAAAGTTTGCTAATCGAATGGCACGTAACCTGTTGAACCAGTCAATAAGTCTGTTTATGTCACGTAAGACAGTTAACCGCTTTAGAAACAGGTTAAACTCTTGTAATAACTTGTTATTTTCTTCAGTCAGTATGAAGCTTTCTCTTAACTGCCAATTTGAGCATTATATTTCAAGACAATCAGTTTTAACGATCATCTGTCCATTGCATAAATTAATGGATATGAAACAGAAGTTCCCATAGCTGCTAAACTATTCATAGATTGACTCAGTCTTAAACATGTAGTGCTGGATTTACTGTTTAAGCACCAGGTTTATTTGATAAGCATTGTTTTTTCGTGCGGCAGTATCGCTGCTGTTGTTTTAATACTATAAAGGTATGTAAACTCGGGTTTGTGGCCGCATTGTTGTGTTCAGTGTTTCCTTTTCTTGAGTCCTACATGACAGAAATCACTTACGTCTGAGACATGTGATGATTAGACACAGAGTCATTCCAGAAAGATACTAGTTCATCAATCAGACCCAACCACACCCTTCTTCACCTCCAGGCGGGTTACACTTCAGGGTGTGGCAGTATTCAGACAAAAACACATTCCTCTATTGAGCTTGTTTTTAGCCAAGCACTGTCTCTACAAGCCCTTAAAGCAGTAGTGAAACCGATTTCTCACAGAGTGAAACTAGTTAATGAGTACCCTGCTGTATCTTATAACGTGTGGTCTGCCCTTTTTATTTGTGCTGTGCCTTAGAAGTTTATCTAGACTATAAAGTGAAGGTAATGACATTAAAATGCTTACTAAACTCAACTGCATTTCTCAGGTACTCCAGGTATTCGGCTTTAGCTGTTCAGTAGGTTGGGTTTAGTCTATGGCCATACATTTCTTTACCAAAGTCAAGGGAGTACCCGTGCAGTTTTGACTGAATGTACTGAATGAGCTAAATTTAATGTAGCTGTCATAAAACATTTAAGTGGACACTTCCTGGTTATTATGCGTCACGTTTATTGGTCTTGGAGTAATAAAATAAATAACAGCACAACTAATAGTCTTTCTCTGTTGTCTTACAGCATGGGCGCAGGCAGTCGCTGCTCTGATGATCATCGGTCTCATCCTCCTCGTCATCGCCTTCATCATCTCATTTGTTGCTCTCTGCTGCACCCTCAGCATTAATGCGCTTCCAGCCATTGGAGGACTCCTTATCGTTGCTGGTGAGAGTCTTTTATTTTGTAGTGGGTTGGATCATAATATTGAGAAGAAAAAATACTCTGTGTGTAAATATGCAGTTTCATCTGCAGTTTAATGCTGTGCTCCTCCTTAATGAATTAGTTTAGCAGAAACGCACTGTGTATGCTTTCAACCCGTCCCTTTGTAAGGAAGTTGCAGTGTGTCCAGTACACAGGAAGATCCTTTTCCTCACTTTGAACAAAGATTTGAACATTTTCCAGATGCATGGGTGTGAGGCTGTGCAAAATTACTGCATATGCTATATTAGCTGATGGATTTTCATATACCATATATGCTGTGGTAAATTATTTTGCCTGTCTGTCAGTGGACATGAGAGCTTTATGTTGTTAATGCATAAGAAAGACAAAAAAAATATCAGTAATGTGAAAATGCAGGGCGTGTACAAAACAAGTCAAAGCGAGGAACAACTAGTTATAGGTCAGTCAAAAAATAATATCTAATAAAAAATCTATAATACCTTTAAATGTATCTTTTTAAAGTTAAGCAATTCTTCATTTTATGTTAGTTCAACTTTTGAGTCCGGATTTTAACTTACATTTACATTTGGGCATTTAGCAGACGTCTTTATCCAAAGCCACCGTGAGAAAAACAAAAAAGCGATTCATGATCGTAGGGAGGAAATAATATGGAAAGTTACCAAGTGTCCACCATGTTAAAAAGATGTCCACATGTTTTTGTTTAGTATTAATGCATTAGATTTTTCAGCTTTTAGCTGTTTTTTTTTTAACTGTGTAACAAAAAATTCTATTGGTTTGCATTTGTGATAGAAATCCAAATACGTATTATTAAATTAAATTATTATTAATAATATCAAATTATTATTAATGATTTAATACTATAATTTCTTATAAAATAAAATATGATTTTAGCTGTAACTCCCTGTTAATCGTGTCCTGGATAACAGCAAGTTTTGTTTGGGTGTTGCCATGAGATGAAGTGCCGACGGCATGTTTGCAAGTACAGCTGTCAGCCCTCCCCCTTGCTCCCACTATAGTATTCAGGTGTGAACGTTGAGAAGAGCTGCTAGAAAGGACTGATTCATATCTCTCATTTATTTGTTATCAGACTGAATCACAGCCTCTCCTGTCTGATCTTGTGTGATGTCATGTCTTCACATTAGTACATAATTGGTGCTTGTTGATAAAGTACTGAATTCATCATTATTTTTTCTTTTTCACTTTTTTATACATATTTTCTTTAAATCAACACGTTTAGGTTTCAGTTTCATTATGTGGATTGAGAAAGTCTGATCTGAGACGTGTGTTAAGCACTTTCTGTGAACTGTGTCTGTTTGAGCAATAGCTTCATTCTGATTGCATTAGCACAGCTATGTTGCTGAAAGCGTCAGACACAAGCCTGTGTGAGCATTTCTGTACACACCCAAACAGGGCTTGGTCTGTGCTCACATGTAATGGCAACACTCCTCCCTTCTCACAGGGCATTATGGGTTTATGAAGCCGTGCATTTAGCTATTGATTAAACACGTTTAATAGAAACAAATTGGATTAAATTAGGTGTTGTGAATTTGGACAACTCAATATTATTAATTAGTCATTTAGTGCATTAGTTATCTTCACATAATCAAAAGAAGCAGCACAAACCTTTCCTGCACAAATGCACTTTTCTCACTCGGTTAAAAAAATTGTTAGATATAATGTTTTGAAGTGGTAACACCATTTACTTTAAAGCTAACATTACAATCTAAATATGTTTAATACAGCATTTATTTATTATTGTAAATGTTAGTTAATACTTACACAATTGCGTATTCTATGTTCATATTAGTTCATTGTGCATGAATGGTAATCGATACAACTTTTAATTTAAAAGATTTATTTTTTTAATTTTAGAAATGTATTAATAATTCTTGAAATTACCATTATCCAGAATTAATAAATGCTGTAAATGCGTTGTTTATACTAGTAATTTAGTAACTGCAATGTTAATTAATAGAAGCTGTCATATATTTTCAAGTTGCAAACTCGTAACTGAATTTAGTCTCGAGTCTAATTCATTTCTAGAATCTTATTTGCTTTGGATTATTATGTGGGTTCATACTGTGCAGAATAATGTTTTTGTTTGTTGTGCTGTTACTGTATCTGACAGTAAGATTTTTTTATCTCTTTACAGTCATCATCCAGATAATCGCTCTGATCATCTACCCGGTCAAGTTCAATGACCTGATCTATGAAGGTTATTATGACTACACCTGGGCATATGGTTTTGGATGGGGAGCCACCATCCTAATGCTGGGATGTGGAATCATCTTCTGCTGTCTCCCCCGCTATCAGGATGAGCTCTCCGGCGAGGCCAAGACTAAATACATCTACACCTCTCCCTAAAAAACTGTTTAGACACCCGAGCCTAAATACTGCTTATTGATAACCAAAAGCATTTTCTCAAACAATTGTAGGACTTTACTGACTATGAGTGCTGTCATTGCCCCTGAACCGTGGTTGGCTTTGTTCCTTACTCTTGGGGCTAATGCAATTAACTTCTGCTGTAATTTTAATTAGAATTTCTTCATCATTAAAATTCCTGTCAACAGTTTGCATTACAGTGTTCATGTTGCATGTATAAGATGTAAATATTATTATTAATAGGATTATATTAATAGGAGTAGATATGTGTATTTACAAGCAGCTTGGGAAGTATGTATTGAGTACATGTAGTTTGTTTGTATTACATCATGTTTATTGTAACATGAACACTGCAATGTAGTGTGTAGGTATTTGTATATTTCATGAACATCTCTTATGAAAACATTTTAATGTTTCTGTGCTTGTCATTCCATATTGGCCCTTCTTGTTTATTATGATGGCGGATATGCATACTTGATCCAAAACTTTCTGACTGCCCTTACTCTCTGCAAACAATGTGTGTGGTCTGTGTGAAGATGTTTTTTTTTTTTCTACTAAGAGAAGCATAGTTTTTTAGCAAAATAGATGAATTAATGATAAAAATACAAATCAAATGCAGCAAATGACAATAACCTGTTGTTTTGATCAATGTTTTATCGATGTGTGCTACTGAACATTCTTGATACAATTGTGTCTGGATTCATTAACAACCTAAAATAAGTATCTAGTGCCTTGGTGCTTATAGAAAAGATTGCCTATTAGGCTTGTACACTATGCAACATTGTAGGTTTTTTGATGTGTTTTATTAGATTCTGATTAAATGTTTTAATTGTTTTAAAGGTGTGTTATGGAAGTTTATATGATATGAATGGCAAACCATTACAAAATAGTCTTTTGCTCTGTGAAAAATGCAACAATGCCTCTGTAAGCACCAAAGATACATAGGCAACTATTTTATTTGTTAGGCCTCTTTCACACTACACCTGTCAGCCTGTATTCACACTTTTACATAGCGTGGTCCCTAATTAAATTAGGTTTAGTTATTAGTTCTCAGTACTTCACTAACCAATTTATAATTTTTATGTACGTGTCACATGTTTTAATACACGCAAGTTCAAGAGGCATAAAGATGGACGTTTTTACACAATTTACGTACTGTTTTCGGCATTATTTTTTATACAATGTCAAATTTCGATCAAAAGATCACATTCACATCAGTCCCCACAAAAGCCCCCCACTGAATGTTTTGTGTTCTAAAGAAAACTCCTAAGAGAATATCAAATAATACCAGAAAAGAATAATATCAAAGAACGCCAAAGAAAAAGTAAATGTGCCACATAATGGTAAACTTTTTCAAGCTGTTGAATCTATTTATACCCTACTTTTTATGCATTTAACTCCTAGCGCTATAATGTCTGCTGTTTGGAAATTCATACTAAAAACGTCCTACATCCTGAAATAATAATAAAGCTGTTTTTTTACTGAACATGACATGAGTCACACAGGAGATAATAAAGGTGTGCGATGAACACGCCTAAAGTGACACACCTGCCGTGTCACACAATGTGAGGCTTTCACAAAAAAACATCTGGTACATGGCATGTCCACATGACATGCCTAATATGTCACAATATATAATATAATATAATTTTGAAATAATGGCGCTAAATATGTCACTTCCAAACGGTCGCAACAAACATTTGTCCTTCATAATGGCTACCATTTACAGACCACCGGGTCATCATATAGACTTCCTTAAAGAATTTGCAGATTTTCTATCAGAATTAGTAGTTAATGTAGATAAAGCCCTAATCGTTGGTGACTTTAACATACACATTGATAATCCAAAAGATGCGCTACGTATAGCTTTTATGGATATCCTGGACTCGCTTGGTGTTAGCCAAAAGGTTTCAGGTCCCACGCATAAATGTAAGCACACTTTAGACCTAATTCTATCTTTTGGACTAAACATAAATAACGTAGAAATATTACCTCAGAGCGATGCTATTTCAGATCACTGCCTCATAACTTACACTGTACTTTTAGACAAACCCCCTCGTCCTACACCTCGGTTTAGATCAAGCCGATCAATCATTTCTACCACTAAAGATAGTTTTATTAACAAACTTCCGAATCTATGTCAAACCCTTAATGTAATAAATAAAAATGAGGATCTTGACAGTATAACAGAAACATTAAACAAAGCTTTTTCAGGCACTTTAGAACTTGTCGCACCCATCAGATTAAAAAGAATAAAAGATAGAACGCCAGCACCATGGTATAATAACCACACTTCAGCCCTAAAAAAAGCAACCAGAAAAATGGAACGTAGATGGAGGACTACGAACCTAGAAGTATGGCGCGATGCATGGAAAGAGAGCACCAACAAGTACAAACAGGCTCTAAAAACCACCAAAGCGTCCTATTTTAGCAAGTTGATCGCAGAAAATCAAAATAACCCGCGATTTCTTTTTAACACAGTCGCAAAGCTGACTGGAAATAAATCATTTACAGAAAAAGATGTTAAACTACAGCACGATAGTAATACCTTTATGAAATTTTTTGATAATAAAATCGAGGCAGATTAGGGACAATATTGCATCTATACAGCCTGCCACCTCTATATCGCATAGTATACCGTCCCGCTTCATGCCATTAGTACAACTAGAATCATTTAATGCTATTAAAATAGATGAACTCACAAAAATAATAAATTCATCTAAATCTTCATCCTGTATAATAGATCCCATCCCAACAAAACTACTAAAAGAAGTTTTTTCTGCAGTCTCGGAACCTGTACTCAACATTATTAACTCATCCTTAGAACTAGGCTACGTCCCAGCGGCCTTCAAAATGGCAGTTATTAAGCCTCTCATTAAAAAACCTAATCTCGACCAAGGAGACCTAACCAACTATAGACCAATCTCGAATCTCCCTTTCTTATCAAAATACTAGAAAAGGTTGTGTCAAACAACTACAGACATTCCTAGCCGAAAATAGCATTTATGAAAAATTTCAATCAGGATTCAGGCCTCATCACAGTACAGAAACAGCTATGCTCCGGTGACAAATGACCTCCTTTTAGCATCAGATCGCAATGAGACATCTATTCTTATATTACTCGACCTCAGTGCAGCTTTTGATACAATAGATCATACAATCCTACTCGATAGACTGAAAAACCATGTTGGCATTAATGGTCAAGCCTTAGCCTGGTTTAAATCTTATTTAACTGATCGTTACCAATTTGTGTATGCCAGCGATAAAAATCTTACTACTCTCAGGTAAAATCGGTACCACAGGGATCAGTTCTTGGCCCAATTGTCTTAGCGCTATATATGCTACCCCTCGGAGATATTATTAAGAAACATGACATCAACTTCCACTGCTACGCTGGCGATACCCAGCTCTATATTTCCTCAGAACCTAACAAACCCCACCATTTTACTAAGCTAATAGACTGTATTAGCGATATTAGAAAATGGATGGCAAACAACTTCCTTCTACTTAACTCCAACAAGACAGAGATTTTGATTATTGAACCTAATAGCTCCAAACACGACACAATAGCCCACAACTTCTCTATAGAAGGTTGCACCATTGTCCCTTCCTCCGCAGTCAAGAACCTAGGTGTGATTCTAGATAAGAACCTGTCTTTTCGATGGTCACATTTCTAATACATGCCGAACTGCATTTTTTCACCTTAGAAATATTTCAAAGATCGCCATATGCTGTCTTTCTCGGATATAGAGAAACTAATCCACGCCTTTATGACCTCCAGAATCGACTACTGTAATTCATTACTGGGGGATGTCATGCAAAGCAAATAAATAAGCTTCAGCTGGTTCAAAATGCAGCTGCTAGAGTTCTCACTAGATCAAAAAGTATGACCACATTAGTCCACTCCTAGCAACACTGCACTGGCTACCTGTAAAATACCAATCGATTTTAAAATTCTGTTAATGACATACAAAGCACTAAATGGCTTAGCACCTCTATACCTCCGTGAACTATTATCAGCATACAACCCATCCGCGGACATTACGTTCACAAAACAAGCGGGCTCTTAATAGTTCCAAGAGTATCAAAGAAATCTAAAGGTGGCAGATCTTTCTCCTACTTAGCTCCTAAACTATGGAATAACCTTCCCAGTAAAGTCCGGGACTCAGACACAGTCAACAGTTTAAAACTACATTAAAGACTTATCTGTTTACACTTGCATTCACATAATCTTTGACCATACTCTCTAAGGCCGCAATAGTTAACCTCAACTGGAACCGGGCACACACACATAATTCATACTGCATGTGATATCACATAAAACTGCTTACAATCAACATAGGAATGGCTGCTACGCTAATTCTGTTTTGTCCTTCTCTCCCTCCTCCTCTCTCCTTTTCTCTCTCTCTCTCTCTCTCTCTCTATCCCCTACCCCTTTCTCCGAGGTATCCTGAGGAATGAGTTCCAGCTGAAGCAACACTGCCCCACCTGATGCCACCCTGGTGCTGCTTCATGACGACTACCCAGGACAACCTCCGGCACCTGTTATATTAAAATCAAATTTACCACATTACACTTAACATATAACATTTTTATTAACTCTCTTATAGTGAAGTTCTGCATCTTATAATGTCTGTATCTGTATCCTGTAAACTGCATAGTGAGTTATGGATCGCGATCAATGGCAATTTGTGTCCCCTATTCCGGATTGCACATGCTACGGGATTGCACCTATAACACGCGTCATGTCAGGGTTTTCTCTCCTAAAGAGTTTTTGAATCCTGACCACTGACTGCTATGTCATTACATGTAAAGCTGCTTTGATACAATGTCCTTTGTGAAAAGCGCTATACAAATAAAATTGAATTGAATTGAATTGAATTGAATAATAATTTCTTGATTTTCTGTTATGTTGTGACATTGTTCCCTATAGGGTCATAGCTTTCTATTTTGACAGACCAATAAAAATTTGTAATTTGGAGAAAAACAATACCAACCTAAATGTAGTTGCTTAGGAATGCAAAGACATTTGAAGAAATAAAGATACTCTGAAAAAACTTTTGGTGCATTTAATTAACCACATAAATAATTTACAATTATTGTAAATCTGTGACCACTATGTCATTTGATCTCATTGATCTCATTGATCTATAATAAAGTCTGTCACCAGTGTCATATCGAAATAATCATTTATTTAGTAGCATTTAGTACAAACTGAGGTGCATTACACATTACCTACTTAGTGGAGAAGACTAAACAGATAAATAGCTTTGCAGTTACATTATTTATATAGAACAATACTTTACTGTTAACATCCTTTAACTGTTGTAATAGGCTATGATCGTTTCTGACCAACAAGATTAAAATGTAAAATACGCCAAATAGCGTCTTAATTTTCTTTATTTATTATTTTAGCACTATCTACGCATGTTTATTTCTTACAGCGCCTTGCTACAGGAGAACAAAGTAGTGTTTCTGTATTAATATCATTATTTAGTTCTGTTGACGTGCATGCAACTGTTACACGTCATCGAAAAAGAAAATGGCGGCCTCCCCAGGTTAAAAGAGGTATTACATTGTGTTTTTTTTAATAAAAATGAAAATATATAGTGTGTTGTTTCTAACGATAAATTTTAGTAGTAGATAACATTTATACAGTATTAAGGCATACAAATCTGACTATAGTCACCGAAATAGCTGCCTCGTTTAATAAGAGCTCTGCAGTCACTACATGACAGCTCTGGTATCCAGCATGTTGGTCAAGCTGTTTGCCTTGTATTTGCGAACAGGCTATAAAACGAGAACATTTTTGGTCACAGTTTAAGGTTGAAACAGCTAGGGCTCCAAAAACCGGTGCTGTACCCAGAAAACGGGGACATTTTTGACACTAGATGGCAGCATCTCACAGTACACACATCTCCAGTAGATGTTTCTATGTCTGTGATCCGTCGCCTGAAGATGAGTGATTTCAGAAACTTTTCAAAAATTTAACTCACGTGGGACACTTCCTTCTCTTGCCATAGCATAAAAGGGACAATTTGTACTTTTATTTCCCCTTAAATTATGTCAGTAGACAAGCAGAATGTCTTACCATAGACCATATTGCTTGTGTTATTCACCGAAGTGCAAAACTTCCATGTTATTTCTCATGTGTTAAGATTTCAGTGACAATTGTCCATTAAGTATATATACAGACAGATAATAGAAGACAACCCTTTCATTTCAATTCATAATTAAGGAACATAGAGTTTAGTTCAGTGACTGGCAACAATTTCTGTTTTTCCACTGATAGCTCATGGGTATGACAAATACATTTACTAATACAAATATTATACAAGTACAAATACTCCATATATTGTCATTACAGATGTATATGACTTCCTTTAAAAATATACATTTATAATAAAATGCCATGATCTTATATGGATAGAAAAGGTCTAAGCTCCAAAAAGCACATAAATAATATATTGTTTATATTATTATTACATTTTATTTTATTATTAATAATTATTTTTAAATATTGTATTATTAAATAGATAATAATATTTTATTTTATAATTAATTATTAAAGAATTGAAATAAAGAATTGTAATAATTATTACATTAGTATTAAACATTAAACTAATTTTTAATGATCATTAATAATAATAAAAGATTTCTGACGCAAAACTGCATATTTGGGAGAAAAGAATACAAAAATGTTTGGCTGAGACACATGAGAACCAGTAAGATACAAAGTTATTGATTTTTAATCAAAGATTTTTAATCTTTTTTTTAATTAAACGCAATAAAGTGTGCTGGTTTTCATGGATACTTGACATCTTGATTAGCTCAAATTTGCCTAATTAGCTCAAAATATACATTGTTTTGTTACAAAAATGTATTATATGTTTTACCATTGTTGCCATATGAACATCGTCTAACTCTTCAGTATAATAGGGTGAGTGGGTTTTTTCTGAATCATAAGTCAAAACAGTAATTTACTGAAAAGTAAAAAAAAACACCTGAAAAATGATTTCCCCATGAATGTTTCCTATAGCTTCTTAGAGTCCACACCCCCACTTTATCTTGATTCACATTACTTAACCTTCGCTCCAAATCGAAAGTGTAGTTTTGCTGGGGGCAACCCCCTGAACTCCAGTTTTGTGGGTCTGCTTAAATCAAAACTAAATGATGATTATATTTACGGGATCCATCCTATAGATCACTGTTAGAGAATGAGTCAGCACATGCACTTAAGGGCACTAAAGGACTCAAAACATGACGTGATCATGCAAATCACACCTATTCCTAGCATTGCTCTTATGGCACGTGACAAACTTTCAGTTTTGTTCGATTAACTTGACAACATATTAGTTCACTTGGTTCTGGAAAGACAAACCAGATAAGTTATTGAATTAAGAATTTGCCTTTCTACAAACACACTGAAAATACCCAAAACCCACAGAAACACCTCATAAAAATGTGCAGTGTGTTATGATTTTATACAATTAAACATCAGTCGGTAAAATTCTACATATTTATATATAAGAGAACTTATTTTGTGACTAAAATATACAGATGATGAATTTATGTCAAATATTTCCTATAAATTATTCCATTACACTCAATATATCGGCTACAGTTAAACAGTATAAAATATAATTTTGTGTTGCAGGTTTAAAGCTCGTACGACAATAATAAATGTCTCAACCTACAGCCTTCAGGAAACTTTTCTGGAATGCACCTGAGGTGACAGATCATCTTTGGAAGTTTTCCTCATATACAAAAATGACTCATAGGACGTAGGTAAACACAGTGCCAAAATGAACGCATTTGGAATTCCCTCACAATTCTTCCAGACAAGAACATTGACTGTCAGTGATACTAAAATGTATGTCACTGACACGTATTATCCTCAGTCATCTGGGTTTTGTTTTCCTTTTGAGGCTTGGTGGTCTTGTCTTTTACTTTCTTTATCACTCCAGCACACACATTGTAGTATGAAAAGTAAAGAAGACGTACGCATTTGCTTAGTAAAATTGTTTTAATGCAAACTTCGTGTTCTTAAAGGGAAAGTTCACTTTCCAAGGTAAAAATAATGTTCAAGTTAAAGTTCAAGTTCAAGTTGATTTGTATAGCACTTTAACAATGAAGCACTGTTTTAAAGCAGCTTTACAACAAAACAAAATGATGTCATCATTTATTCACTCTCATGTCATTCAAAACCTGTATATGACAAAAGATCAAAATATCTTCTTTTGTGTTCTGCAGGTGTAAGAGAGTAATATGAGTAAATGATGAAAGAACTAAAAGTTGAAAACTTGAATTTCAACTAAAATCTCACATTTTCTCAAATCAAAGTTCAAATGAGATTTTTTTCATGGCCAACAGATTTAGTGCCCTTTTAGAGCCAAAACAAAACCGCTCGTGTTGTGTAGGCCTCATATTTCATCACTGATAAGAAGCTATGCATAACATCTATTTTCAGAGAGCTTCACTACAGGTTGTGCGTTAACTTTCCGCCCACACCCCAGCGGTCCCTTCCCACGCATCACTGAAATGTCACCTCTTCCCCACACCAAATATCCCCTCCCCTCTCTCTGACACTCTTTCCTTCCAGCAGTGAGTCAGTCGAGCTCCTGAGGGTGTTGGGGGGTTGCCTACTGTTCAAGCACTTTGAGTGTGGGACACTACTGAAACGTCCGTGAGTTGGATTTACACTATACACTAAAAAGAGCAACGAAAATTTTAAAAAGCCCAGGTCACAAAAGACAGTTGTCGTAACCCACGACCACAAAACTTCCTGTGACAGAAGTGTTTGGTTCTTATTCTTTTTTAGCTTAAAGTTCAGTCAAAAATACAAATGATGTCATCATTTATTCACCATTATGTAGTTGTAAACCTGTATATGCTTTTTTTATATGACGAAAGAAAATGTCTCTGTGTCCATACAACAGAGGTCAATGTTGTTTGGTTTCTTTTATATTTTACAGAAGAAAGTCATACATGACATGATTGTGAGCAAATTATAAAAAATATACTACCCCTAAACTCAAGGTTTGAGCCAACTTCCAAAAATGAGTATCTAGGGCGTAGTAGCAGCATCTCTTAACTATTAGTTAATTGTCATCTTCGTTGTTTTTTTGTTTTCTAAACTTGAATGATATTGTTCATAACTCTGTTACTACAGGTGCTGGCCTTCACTGATAGATTTAAGGTTCTCGTCTTAACATCATCTTGTTCAATCTGCAGACCACCAGTGATGATATTTGTTTTTGCTTTCCATTATCCCAAATAATACAGGTTGAAATGTTCTCATCTAGATGACCACAATCGACGGGCACCCGGAAATCACAAAGCCACAGTAACTAATGTATGCGAGACAGACGTTGTCATGGTAACCTTGTACTGGAACCAATAACAAAAGCACTGCTAGTTCAATAAGTAACATATTTACGTATTACTAAAGAACGTTCTGGTGGTGCTTAGATAACAGATCATTAGAAAAGAACAATGACTGTTAAACAGACACAGGAGGCTTGGTTACAGTTTTCCTATTAAAAATAATTTATTTCAGGACAACATATAAATAATTCTTGAAACACATTACAGATAATATTTGCTGTGAATAAATACCAAACAAACCAAAAAACAAGGCTTTTCATACGATACTCTATATGAAAGGTTGCACAAAATTTCTATCGTCATCTATTTTTCCTCTAGGTCTATAACTGGAATGTCACTATGTACTGTAAGTCTGAAGTACCATTCCTAATTCCGGAGCAGCTTATATTAAGTATTGTGCAAGTTTGACGTGATCTGAACTGTCAGATCCAATAGCTGAAGAGTAGAGATACTCGATTTTATGATTTGACTGCAGATTTTTTTGGGTGTTCATCCACATCTCTGTATGGGTCCACGTGAATCTAATTCTCAGGTAGACGAAGCTAAATGTGCTTGCACAATATTGAACTTGATGGGAATGTTTAACACGGATAGTTTGTTATATATAAATGACGCCACAGGAGCTAACAAGACTTTTTTTTGAACGTCTGTGCAGATATTGCGGCAATATTCAAATGTCAGTTTGTGCATACTGAACGTATGCAAAGAATAGACTGAGGCGTTGTGTGTTCAAAGGAGAGTAGTGCAACTGAAAGAATGTGTCTGGTCAAGAAGAGCGAACAGGGAGTTTACAGGTCTAACACTGGGCGTGTTTGTGTTTGAACTAGATGAGCAATCGAACAAACCTTCCGAAACTTCTCATCGACATTTCGACACGCTATTTTTGGCACAGCGATTCCCTTCAGCTTAATTGAATTTAATCTGCGCAAGAGGTTGGGAAGGCGTCAAGTATCTGGCTTTCATTGCACTTAAGGAATTTTTCAGCCACAAGAAAACGCGGATCCATTCGATAGAACGGACCACGTCGTGTGAAGTCTAGCAAGGCAAGCAAAAGTGAAAAAGAGTTTCAAGAGCAAGAAGTGAGCAATGGTAAACAAAAACATTCTCAAAGGCAACAGATCCGTACTGCTCGCAGACATCAAATGGCGCAGCAGGAAATGAAAACCGAGCTCTGCTCAGCGAGCTCTCATTGGCACTTAACCTACATTTTATGAAGAAACTATCAAATGCTGTCCTTCGGTGGTCTCCGCATACCCTGTACGTCTTATTCCTGTACTTCCAAAAGGCCTGTTGGCGTTCTGCAGTCCACAGTGGCGAATTTCGTTGGCTTGAGCATATCTTTCGGTCAATGAACTTTGGTCAATTTTGTTGTCGTCTAAATCGTTAACTCTAGTCCGTGCTTCATACCTCAATTATTTTATATGAATTTATTACCCTGTTCAATACAAGCAACAGATGCCACAGTGACTTGTTCGTTTTTTACGCTAGCATCTCGTTTCTGTCCTATACACATGATACAAATGACCAAAACTTCACTTGAGAGGTAATTACCAATTGTACAGCACCACTGGGCTCAAGCCAGGTGGAGAATTCTGGGCAAAATGTTCCTCCTTCGATCGTTCAACGGGCACGGGCTCTATAGCGTGCCACCGTCTGGGCCCTTTCCGTCACCTGAACCGTCACCCTCTGTAAATCTGTTTGAAGTGGTCACATTCATTACAGTAGCCTTGTTTCTCTTGGTTGGCGTAGTGGTCGCAGCCTTGCGTTTTACAGCGCTGTTTGCTTTTTTCTTTGGGCGCCTGGGCGCGCCGACCCTCTCGCTGGCCGCGGCTGAGGCAGTCCGGGCAGAGGTCCGTGCAGCCGGGAGAGAGGTTCTTGCAACCGCTGCGTCGACACTGCGCCTGGTTGAGCATCGGAGGTGGACGGGGTTTGGAGGCCCGCTGCATTTGAAACAACAGAGCTGTTGTTAATCCCGTACTTGAAGCATGAGCACAAACAGCAAGAAAAAGGGCGTGTAAAAAGAAGACTTACCGTGACGAGAGGTGGCGAATGAGAACCCCTGCTAGCAGCTTGGTTGAGCCTAGAGCTCTGCTCCTTCACAAAGCACTTGTTGCAGTAACCCTCTAGCATGGCCTTTCCCTCCGCACCACAGCCCTGACCGCGGCACCTTGGACAGTTCTGAAACCCCGCCTCGGACGTGTGTCTGGGCTGAATGATAGCAGGGGTGGCCTCTGCACAAAACAATAAGAACAGTTCCAATGAAATACATTTCTTTGTCTTGTCAACATTTTTATCAGCGTTACAAATGCGATTTTTCATGTTCGTGCAAGAGTGTCACTTACGATGATTGGTCTGGTAGTCTAGATAACATATAGTGCAGAATCCCAGCTTCTCCGGCGTTCCAAAGAACTGGCAGCCGGACGCGTTTGCACGGGCGAGCTGCAGGCGTCTGCCAGGTGTGTTTGGTGGTGCCGGTGGGTTCGGCTTCTCTATGCAGCGCCCACACTGAGCCCTCTGGCCTGGGCTCCTCCTGCTGCACGTCACCCCTCTCCGAGACGGCAGTCCTCTGCATGCAGGGCGGGCAAAGGCCGTTAAATATCCTAAAGACCTCCTGTCGACACATAACGCACCTCTCCGTGTCCCTTTCTCGCTCTCTTTCCCTCTCCCTGTCCTTCTCTCGCTCCCGGCCACCCACGGCCCACTGACCGTGGCCCCAGCCGTGAGAAGGTCCTTGCGGCGGCGGCCCGTTGGCAGCCGGTCTGTTTTGTCTCGCAGTAAAGCAACGTTCACACAGGCCGTCATGCTCTACGCTGAGCGTGAACAAGCAACCGGGAGTCTTGCACTTCATGGCGTGAGTCTCGCTGTAAAGGCTTAGGCTGGGTGCCGTGGGGGGCGCAGAACGGGGACTGGGCAGCACGGAGAGTTCCAGTCTTCCCCTGTTCTCGGGGTCTGAGGATGAGTTCTGATTTGTGGTGGAAATGGCGTCTGGCTTCCTGCCGGCCTGCCGCTTTTCGAAACACTCGTGACAGTGTGGCTGAGTGTCCACGGACACATAGAAGGTACAGCGGGGTGTGGCGCAGCGGATCTCAATGAGAGACAGTTGGGAAACAGAGAAGGGAGGGGGACGCTGCGATTGGGGTGCCCATAAGGACTCCTTATCCTCTTGCCAGCGCTTATATTCGTGGTTGACCAGCTGTAGGTAGTCCTCCATCAGATTCATATCCTCGGGGAGATTGCCCTCATCTAGTCTGATAAGAAAATGATTCAAGATATAGGGAAAGTTTAGGCACTGCGATTATACAAGGCGATAACTACAAAGTAAAAGTCAACCCAATCAAAGAGACCTCAATGTCTGATGATCGGAATAGTTTGTGTTTTGTATGCTGGTGTTTACAAAGTTCACCAAAAAAAGACAATGCACAACCACAACCAGCTATAGAAGCAGCAGTTTAGTAAAACGAACATAAATCAGCTTAACCAGTTGGCCTTTTCAAAAGGGCTTACGAACATTTAGTCTAATACTGGTGACATATACACAACTCGGACTAAAAAAACCAAATGATTTTGAAAACTGAGCAAATTGAAATATTATTATTTTGCTGAAATAATAAAGTGAAACCACATATCGAGTTCATACCTGGCTGCAGTAATGATATGGGTGGGATCATAGCCCAGGCCAATGACAGGGATCTCAATAAGCATTAGGTAGTCCTTCAGCAACTTGTCCTTCTGCTGCTGCTCTTTTTCTGTTAGGAAGTGCACTCGAAGTTCTTCAAAGCCTCCTCTGCCAGGGTTTATCAACGGCACTGCACGGATTTCTGACGAAAATAAAAGTCACACGTTTAAATACAACCACCCAGCCTGTAAACCTCAGCAAGGAGTAAATGCAATGTCATACCTGGGCCGCTGTCTTTGATGGTGATCAGTGGTGCGAAGTGCTGCGAGTCATAGCCGAGCACTATGGGATATTTGTAACACTCTCCTGGAGGCCAGTGTAAAGGCAGGTATATGCCTCCTACGTTAAGGGGTGAAAAGGAGGAACCAGACTTCATACTCCGGAGTACTTGGTCTGTTAAAACAAAATAAACCAGAACTGTTAACTTTGATTCACGTGCATAACTGTGTCACGATACGCTAGAAATCTTCAAAAATTAGAAAACGTAATTTGTGTACAGTTATTTACAAATATTATATATCGTGAATTTTTATTCACTTGTTTCTTTATCATTAGCTTGTACTACTTGACTTTGGTTAAGCAAATATGAATTAAAGTTATAGTAAACTTTGCTTTAAGACTAGGGCAGATTCCAAAAATATAAAAATCAATCAAATAAATAAATAAAAATATTGATTCTTGGTGTGAAGATACACAAGATAAATGCAATATTTTGAAAACCATTGCATTTACTTGTAAGTCACAATTAATATCTTGTGCAACCCCTTTATATACGCAGACAATTTTATACATTTTGTAAGGACATGTACCTGCAATAACAATAATTGGTCTCCGTAAAATATTTGAGAGGACAAAGATGTGAATGTCCTCTAAAGAGTCAAACTGTAGGCCGTTACTGCTGGACACAGGAGAAGCCATTTCCACAATCTTTATCCATTCCTCCTCCCAGTTCTAACAAACCAAAAATAAACAAAACCTATGAGCTTTACCTAAATCATATCAGAGTAATGTAATTCATATTCAGGAGTTTAACTGGAGCATGGTTTACATATCATTTTAATGCAATGACAAACTTCACATTTAACATGTGCAGTAGGCAATTTGTTGACTAGTCAACAAACAGATTATGATGATAATGCAGGTAGTTACCAAAGTGCTGTATCGAAGGCCAGTCTGGGTGAACTCTTGAGAGTGAAGCAGCTCCGTCTGAAATCTCACGCGAAAGTTACTAGTGTCTGTTTCTTTTAGCACTGCGTAAAGAGTCTTCCGCAAGACCAGATCTGTGTCCTGAACCCCCAGCAGATACTGAGAGGCTGCATGGAGAAGGCAGTTTCCATCACCTAAACCAAAACACACCAACACAGATCCATTTAGCAAGTTTCATTTGTTAGTCTTGATGTCTACTGCTTATACAGGCAACTGCCTTCAACTGAAATGAAACACTGTACATAAACAATAACTCACAATAAGCTTATACTGAATGGCATTACACACTAAAAATAGCATTAAAATCAATTTAGTCACAGGTATTAGAACAAAGGCATTGCATAATGTATACTGCATAACGTTTGCAGATGTGACACCCCTAGAGATACACAAAGATTCAGCAGCTTTATGCAAGAATCTCAGGTCATAACAGTTCGTGTAAAAGGAATGCATACTTTTGCAATAAATGGCAACTATAATTAATAAACCTGCAGTTCCTGTTTCAAGTTTTGCAGTCTCGTCAGAACCATTTCTGTTTTCATAACAAAGACGCCCTTAGCAACATGCTGTTGTGCATTACATAGTGACAACAAAAGTAATTCTAAGATGGAAAACTTCATTGCAATCTTGTTTTTTTTTCTTCGCTGTGCACTTTTAACATCAATACCTTTAACATCTAAAGGTTAGTTCAGCCAGAAAAGCAAGATAGGGAATGAGATAAAAGCAATACAGGGGATTTTCACAGAGGTGCAAAGCACTAAAAGGTATTCATTACATCCGACTGTGTACATTTTAAAAGAGGAAATATGACCACATATCTGCGAACGCCATTGATTTAACTTCTCTTAACACTTCATCAGCAATCTGGACGTTTCTAGAAACTTTAAAAAGCTCCCAAAACTCTCTCATGAATGGATAACTTTGCAGTTTTTACTGTAAAAAAAAAAAACTCGCAAGAAAACTTCCAGGTACTTCGAACATCAACAATTGATTCTCGCATTACACAATGTTCTGGACACCAAACACAATGTCCTAGATTCAGTGTTGTTTCTGGTGTTGTGCAACATGTGTGCGCACACGCAGTTGTGCATTTGCATGTGCGCAGCCTGTGCGAGCATGCTACGGTGTCGACTGCGAAACAGCCTGTGCAGGAATTTCCCCAGTATGTGATTCTCTGATTAAGAGCCGTAAGGGCTTCACTTCAACTTTTTCTTTCCCTTGTCTTCTCTTGACACCAGAGCTGTGATATAATGCGTCTGGACTTTCCAAATAGGAGGGGCGACGTTGTACAGGAATGTTTGCGCTCGTGCCATCTCTAAAACTGATAATAAACCAAAGTCCTAAATAATCATTGTGGGAAAGAACAAAAAGGGAAGTGTGGACATCTGATCATGGTTCCTGTTCTTTAAACCCATGTCATTTTTTAAATCTATGAGTTAGATCCTCACCTGCTACCAACACAGACTAAACAATACAGTGTGGTCTGTAGTTTAGGCAATTGATAAAGTTTTTAGTTTGCAATAAGTAAATGTACAGTTTAAGGTTTTAAGCTATTTTTATTTGTTGCACAAGAATGAATTACCATATGACGCTTTAGCTTTGCACAATCATTGTAAAAGAATTCTCTCAAGAACATGTCAGTGTAATATCTCATTCAATCGGATGCTACAACCTGCAGCAAATGAATCTGAACGCCTAAACGTAAAAACAGTCACTAAAGAGAACATGGAAACAATATGGAAACTTCTCACAACCACATCCTTAATAACATGACTAGTCGTTTTGGCCCTTAAAATAAAGGAATAAGCATTATTAATACACGCTAATGTTGACCATTTCTCCTTTACTTTATTTACAGTCATCTGATCAGATGAACTCTAGCACACATAGCTTAACCTGTTGGGTGTTGCTCATTTATTTAGAAAAGATTTTGCCTGATGTGTTGGGTAGACGTGTCTGACATTACCCATATCAATTAAACTTATAACCAATGAAATAGAAGTTCTGGAAGACTGTAACATTCACAACACCAATGTACGCAGAATTGCTGTATAATTGTAATTGCACTACGTAACCACTTCTATTAGATGAAAAAGTCTTGGGAATAAATTAAATGTATTTAGTACATGAATCAATATCTACAAAAAGTCCAGAAAACAAGACAAATTTAACAGAACTGTATGAGGCCGTGTATTTAGTTACCACCATAATTCCTCTTTCACTATTACCACACATCTGTGCTGTCTAGATCTCAAAAACAAAGAATTACCAGAATACCAAAATTTTCACTGCCAAGAACTGGATGACAACTAACAATAATAAAATTAACCAACAATTTACACAAGGACTAACTCTTTTTGCTGACAATTTCTGACAAACACTATAAGACAATAAGGTACATGTACTCTTAATTGTGTTTACTTGCACTTACTAATTTTGGTTACAGTAAACAGTGACTGTACAATGGAGCAACAATGGCAAGTACAGAGAAGTTTCCCTTGCTGCATTACTCATAAGAGAAGAGCAGTGCAACCTGACCCCGAGTTAACAGTCATAAAAGCTCACTGTGAGCCCTGCATAACAGCACCAACTCTTCAATTAAATCAAATTGTGTCAAAAGGGGGAAAAACATCAGTGTGACATTTTCCCATATGCCCTGAAACACTCATTCATATATATATATTGTTTTTTGGGCCTAACCCTGATCTCAAAATGGTTAGATAAAAATCATTGTTATAAATAGATAAAACCAATAACGATAAGTTACTTACAAGAACACAATTCGATGATTTGAAAGAAAAGCAGGACTAAATAAATAATTAGAGAAATTTAAGAACATCTTTTCCAGGAATTTTTAAAACCACTTATACTGACCAAAGATGACCTCAAGGCCTGCCACTCACAATTTTGAACATCCCTTCATGCCTACGAAAACCTTCTCGGCAAGCTTAAATCAACAGAGAAATCAGAAACATGTTATAGTTACCGTTCGTTCTCAGCGGCACAAGCTTCTTAACCTCGCGGCACCAGTTCAATCTCTTCTCCTGTTCCAGTGAGCTTTGCATGGCCCTGTCCAAGATGGCCGCCTGGATGACCTCGCGGAAGGCCTGTGGGAACTGGCTCATGCGGATCATCTCCAAGGTGTAGCGATGCATGCTACGCAGGTGATGGATCAGGCCGCCGCTGGCTGAAGGCTTGACCACATCGTTGGGCACTCGCTCTCGGATTTTCACAGCCTTTAGAAGGTTACTCACGAACAGGAACTTGGGCAGGAAGTTCTGGCCCTGAGACATTGTGATCAGGGGCAGGGAACAAATCTATCTCTGCGAAGAAGACATGAGACAAAAACACCATTGTCAGAGGCATTCAACCCACGACCACGTGCTAAGAAGCCAAATTTTCCCTCGTTTCCCTACACCCAAGAGGTGAAGAACTAAAAGAAAGATCATGTCTCCTCAAAACTGACCATGTATTACAATCCCACAGTACAGGGCCATTCTGAGGTCACAAGACTGAAAGGTTCGCCTCTTTCATTGTCCATCTCACAAATGTTTTAATACAGACAGAACAGATGATGTATTGCTTGAGACAGACATGAATTCAGAATGTCATTAACTGCAAGGGCATCATTTATTTGTCTCAGGTTGTTCAGGGACAACTTAAGAACGCCAACGTTCCTTTAACACGCCAGAGGAGAAACAGTCACATTTCTGTGGGTGAACGAAACAAAGCGGCGTCCACGGATTCAATAAACACAACGCGCAACGGGGACAATAGAGACCTTCGCGAAAATATCGTAACATCGGCCGCTGACGCTCGAATTACGTAATTCAGCCGCCAGAAGCCGTTAGACAATGCAACACTGTTACACTTGAAAGGAAGCGACTTGTCCCCATGGCAACAATAGAACGTTTTCTTCGTTGTAATGTTTTAAATCGCTGATAAGTGACGTCTTCGCAAACAATGGCTGTCAAATGCGTGGCGTTCAACGCCGTATACGTCCGTAACAGGCGGACTGTCGTTTAATATCGAGTCTTTAGCTTCGTTTGGTTAAGGTTAGATTTTTACGGATCCGATATTGAAGAGGCAGCGATGAATCGCACAGCCCTTACCTGTTCAATATGTCGCTATCCGCCAACAAAGCCCATAAGATGCTTCCTTCTTGCGTCCACTTTAATCGTGATCGTCCATAACGCTTTCAGAGATCCAGTGCACTTCAGTCCTCGCGTACAAAACACCGCCGAGCCTTTAATCTAGTTAAGGCAGCCCGATTGATAGCTGTACATAAAAGGCAGCGGGGGATTTCCATAAGGTACTTTCCACTTTCACAACCCATCATAAACCTTAGGTTCCTCGTTATGTTCCTGCCGTCCGCCGGAGGGCGATACTGAGCGGCGTGGCACGCTTACGTTACGTGCGTCTCGAAGACGTACGGTTTGACGATGGCTTGGCCACGCCTATCGCTGTAGTATAGGTAGTGTGGAAACAACAGCCTGGAAGTCCCAGCATGTGCAATTTACACAAACATGTATGTTTGAGTTCCATTCAGTGAAGAATGTTAAGAATGAATGAGCATTACAAGAAAGAAACTCTTAGTCACTCTCTGGAGTACTGAAGAATTGAGTATGGGTTACTTCAAGAAAGGGGTGGCTTTCCCGGTTTGGTTAGGTGATGTTTAAAGTTGAATTTCAAAATTTTTGTAAACAGTCTTGATAATGTGGATAGTGTGTTCATCGTGTTATCTTTTCATATCTCATATTAAGCTAAACTCATATATTTGAATATAGGTTGGCTGGGATAAAGTAACGCATTCAGAAAAGAACAAAGATAAAAAAAAAATCATTTTCCAGTTGTTTTCTACACATAGCCTAATTACAGGTATAAGGTTGACATTTAAAACATAGATACAGCATACAGGCAGAATTCATTTAGCACATGGGAAGGTGGGTGTAAAGTTTACAACTCAGATGGTTAGAAGTTCCCATTTACAGAAGTACAATAAATAGTGACTAACAGTTTAATTCATGTAATGCTCATTCATTCTTTATGTCCGGGGTTATCATCTTTGTACCACCTCCCACCCAGACTTTTAGTCAACTGCGGTACCCTTCTTAGTATTTTGTGTAATGTTTGATGTGTATTAAAATGTATTAAAAACGTTATCTAACATCTTGCACATTATGCTCAGCCAGGGTTTCATAAGTTTCTTTCTAACTTTCATGCCCTTTACCATGTACCATATATTGTTTGCAACCAGCTAATAATAATTCAAAAAGGTTATTTCAACCATTAGTTAAAAATATTAAGCTTAGACAAATTAACTAATATTTAAAAATTTAGAATATTTTAATATAAATTTCTATTTGTTTTATTTGTTTATAGACCTCCTGCAGTACCTTCACAGACCCAAAGATGTCCACAGACCTCTGAAAAAAAACATATTTATAGCAGTTAAAAGGCAGTAAACAAATCGTGCTTGCATAATGATCCAAAAGTCCAGAAAATGAAGAATAAACTGTGAATAGTCCATGTGGAATTTACATGCATATTATATAAAGGTGTTCAAAGCATAGCTGATTGCAATCAAAGATCTAATACCACTATGCAGTCTAAGGATAATTCAGTCAGAGGTGTGAATGAAATGAAAGGAATTAAACTTTTCTGAATTAAAAGTTTTTATTTTCTTCTAGTAAAGCTAGAAGTTCCCAGATATGCCGTCGGAGCTTTCCCTTGTTAAAACATCATTGTTATTACATCACCAAAGTTTCCTGATAGTTGAGAGTTGATGCTCAGCACCTTTCCCAACAATCCAAGGCAACAAGGTAATATATGATATGACATTTTATTCTGTGACTTTAAAAAGTTAAAATTTCAAATTGTCATGTGATGAATTGATTTTTTTACATTTCTAGTTATAGGGGAATTTTTGTCTAAAGATAAAAAAAAACACTTATTAATGGCTGAAATTGTAAAACAGGAAAAAATGTCAAATAGAAGGGGTCATGATGTATCAAGGTGATTGATTAACCAGATGCCTTTAATATGAGCTATATTGATGAAATGCTGAGTTAAAAGGTGAGATATATAAAAAAAGTTCTTTGGGAAACCAAAAATGGTTCTTATATGGCACATCCTCTATTCATCTAATAATATCTCTACAGAATGCATTCTAGTACTATTTCAATTAAACTACATTATAGATGCATTATAAATACAGGACACCTTGGATATTGTGTAAGCATCAATGATCAGGAGAGCTCAGGCGCCATCTAGAGCATATTAATTTGACAAGCTGATCTTTTTAAAAAGATCACCCTATAGCTATGATTGCCATAATATTATACAATCCATAACCTAAAAAAAACCCATAACCTAATATATATATATCATTGTGAGAAATCAGAATAGTGTGTAAAATGCATTAAAACATGTTGCATAGATGTAATTAATAATTTTATCCATGTTAACTAAAACTTGATGATCTTAATCTGATTAAATCTTCTGTTGTCACTAGTAGGCTACACATACAGTTTTTATTTACAATACTGACCTTTCAGAAAAGCGTTCTGTGTCTAACTGATACATGATTATTTTATTACAAATAGTATGAGAGATTTGTCTTGATTGCTGGAGTTAGGTCTACAAATGGGATGAGAAAGATTTATCTTCATTGTTAGAGAGTTTTTTGTATGTCACACCATTAGACATAGACATTTGTTAACTACCCTATAAACAACATTATTGTAGACACAACTTAAACTGTTTGGATTTCATTGCATTAAAAATATGTGTATAAAAAACAAGTGGCATCTGTAAATATAATGTAATAAAATATAATATAAATTATACTTGATATTTGTATTTAAAAAATAAATAATTTGGTTGAATTTTAGCCTAATGAACTGGCAGTTGTTCATTTTGTAACACGTCTTTAGTATTTTCAGTTCAATTCAACTATATTTTTGTGCTATACTGATTTTTACAACTTTGCATTGTTGCAATTAAGCAACTTAATACATTAAGCAACAAAATACATAAAAGATCAAACCGTAGTGACATACAGAAATAAGGAAAACAAATTATAGAAATGGATGCATGTGGGATTGTAGCTCTTAATTGTAATGTTATGCTACGACACTGGATGGCAGCAAAGGCTTATTATATTCTTTTACTAAACCCAAGCCCACACAGGTCATTCACGATTTCGTTTTTGGACCAGGACCAAAACGCTAAAATTTTATTTTCTTAAAGTAAATAACTCATATTTTGAAGGAAAATGTTTTGACTTTTAAGCACAATTTTACTCAAAACTGGCACTGCAAGACATGCATCCATATTTTTCTTATATTTCCTTTATAATAAAAAGCAGGTGAAGGGATGAAATATGGTCCTTTACATGTTTCATGAGATTAAGGTCAGAATGTTTTGTTATGGCTGGACTTTTTTCAATACCCAATATTGTATTTTTGCTTTTGGAACATTAAGTATTAATTTGGGTATTTTTGCACACAAAGCTAATGATAATCATAAGTATTACACATTTGCCCTTCTCTTTTATACATCATGCAGTAATGTGTCATTGACCTCAACTGCTTTCACAACAGACAACCTTAAAAGACTTCTCGCTGCATGGTCAGTTTGGGGCATTCTCCTCAAGGCTTTGGAAATACGTTTTTTAATAATGCAATTTCATACACTTTTGTCACAGGCCTGGCCTTGCACCATCCTTTTCTGTCACTATGGAAAGGAATTGTTGAATACATGTCACAGATAACATGACATCAAGGCTCCCTGCAGAGTTCAGTGGTCACAGAGTGACATTTAACTGCAAAAATAGGCCTAAACACTTCTTTTCACTTCTTTTCGTTTATTTTCTCTAAATTTGCAGTACATTCATATGCCAGGAGCAAAAGTCAACTTAGATTTAAAAAAGACTAAAAATGACCAACAAGGGTTTTAGAGTCATGGATTCAAAGAAATGTGAATTACTTTAAATCTACTTAAACTGTAAAAACATTTTAGACCAACATATTTACCCAAATGATGTCTCAACTATTAAAAGAATTTCATATCAATTGTTTGCAAGGATTTTCAAAAAATTACATTTAATTTTGTTTTTTGTTATTTGCTTAATTCTTTATGTAGCAGTAAATGTTGATTGTCACTATTTTTGGGATTAATGTTGAGACCTGTGTGTGTAGAATGATTGTCAATATCCATAGTATCTTTGCAGTTGTTGCTTTGAGAGAAATCAACAGCACAAGTTATCAAGTCAGATTTATAAACTGAGGGAGATTTATCTATAATAAATTAAAAATAATTAACTAGATGTTAAAAGATGGTAAAATGTCATCAAAAGCGTCATGTCGTCTTGTTTTTTGTGCTCCTCAAAAATTATTTTTACAGTTAGGATTTGACAATTCTTATTTTATAATGAAGCTTGCCTTTGAACTGATTAATATACTATGAACTGATTTTATTTACCATGAAAATTTCATGGACAATAAAAAAATGTGTAAGTTGGTACATGGTTGGTACATGGCTTAGTTGGTACATGGCTCAGGCTTTCATATGGTTAAAAGCTTTGGTTTATACAAAAAGCTTTTAAACTGTTTAAACCATTAACCTATGCTTATAAAATTTTGTTTAGACATTAACAGTTTACAAGGGTTTACACACTTTTATTCCAGTGAATATTTCTCAGTATAGGTTCATTTTCTGTTTTCTTTTTTACTGCAGAGGGTTTTGACATTTTGAGCAAACATTTCCACCATTATTGGCCATTATATTCAATCCTTGACTAAGTGTATGTCGGTGGTTTCATTGTGATCATTTATTTAGTCAATTATCATTTCAATTTGTTGGAAAGAATTAAAAACAAATTCTTCTATTTTAACCAGGTGTTTGAAACCTGTATGAAAATGTTAACAATGTTAACATTTCGTGTTATCATTTCCCCCTCAAAATCTGAAAGAAATAAAAATACCATGCTTAAAGAAAATTAATTGTTGCATTTTCCATTACTGTCATGAAAATTAAGCACATTCCCCTATAATTTCCATTTAAGAAAAATCTTTTATTATTGTAAAACAAAGAATGTTAATCTTCATTACTGTAATGTGAATTAAAATCAAATAAAATGAATTAAATAGTATTATGTTACTTAAATAAAAACATATCTTTATTCAAATAAAAATATTTAAGCTTATTTAAATAACATTTTGGTTATTTAATTTTAACACAATAAACATTTACATTATAATAAACATATAATGTTTATATATTGTATATGTATAATTTACATATAATAATGTAATTTCTCTTGATTTTGGGGTGAAATGGGACCTGAATATGTTTTACTGAATATGTTTTAATGTTTCATCTGGCTTGTCAAAGCAACATTTTTTCTTTTCTCTTTAAAGTGTCTTAAACACAAGTAAGTACATTGATATTTGTTCCTGCTCAAAGTGGAGTAAACCACAGGCCTTAGAACGTGTCCCAGGATGCAGTTGCACTTAAAATTTCAGGGTATTTTGAAGGTTGGCTGCCTCGGTAACTCAGCGATGACAAGTACTTCCAAGTCGGCATCTCTGTCTGTAAGGGAGACAAAGGGAGCCACCGGCCCTCAGCCAAGCAAATAGATGTGCACACTGCAGCAAGTCAGTTCCCAAGGCCAGGGGCCAGGGGCTGCATGACAAAGAGGTCCCGCGCTGAGGGCCGCCTTCCCCTGGGGAGAGAGTGGCGCTTCTGCCCAGCAGGATCCCTTTGCTCGGGGAAGAGGAGGTGCCAGTAATAAGTGTGTGTCTGCGCAGTTATGGTTTTCACTAGGGTTAAAAGTGAACCAGGATTTGATATCTAATAGGCCTCGACATGCACCACATCGACATCGAGCACTTTCCTACCTACATTAAAAGTCTTTTATTTTACAATAAATTATACGTTTATCAATTATCAGTTACCAAGTTTATAAAACACTAGCTTTTTTCATAGTTTTTGCTAAAATAATTAGAGCATCACACAAAACAATCAAAAACGTTTTACAAACATCTTATTCACTAGTATTCACTACTTATCAGTCACAACACATCAGTCACCGAGCAAACCTTACAAACAGAGGCTGCGTAGCTCTCCATCTATAATACCTGTCCATTGGAAGTATGAGATGTGCTGAGATGTGTTTTTCCTCTTGCTGGCGCTAGGGAGCTGAAAGGAAAGGTTTAGAGGGAGAAAAGTGAAGAAGGGTCAGTGGGACGCCCATCACTCTCTCCACACTTCTGCTGTCACTTTCTTTGTGTTGGTGCATTACTTACACCCCCAGCCACAGGTTTCTATAGGCTACGGGGGAGACTCAGGCTACTATACTTATTTACTACATCAACCAACCACACATCTGTTCGAGTGCTTTATGTTTCGGATTCTTACACTGTTTAGTAAGTATGGGAACCTTGGGATAAAATCAAGGTTAATGAAACGTATGAAATGTCTAGCCTTTAAATTTATATAGCTTACAGTTAACATAATTCTTGTTGTACGAAGTGTTGTACGAAACAAAATGAAAAATAAGACCTTAGTAACGTCTAAATTGTTTATACTATACCGTATAACAACAAAATTGGAGACATTACTAAATCTCCTGCATTGCTTATTTTATTTCCTGAGAAATCCTCTCAACAGTCTATTCAGAATGTGCTCATATTATGTCTGCCGTTACAACACAAACTTGTATCCTCAAAATCTAATCGGTGAAAGCTGTAAACATCTCAAGAGGACACAGTGTCATTTGCTTTAGGAACTCCCTTAACGAAAGGGCAAAAGAATTTGCAGGAGATGGAGGAGAAATCATGATGTCATTTGACATAAAACAAACCAATTTGAAAAATAACCATTTAGTCGACCGTAGAAAATGTCACATGTGGTTAGGTATGTATCATAATGATCTCATTTACTTTGATTTCAAAAAAAAAAATTCAACCACCATTCAAGACATATAGAAAAACACAATTAAAACAGCAAAGGGAAAACATCTCAGATGTAATCGTAGGCATCATGCTGTGTTTTTAAATGTTTATTTTGCTTTCCTACTAATTAGTTTTGCTTTACTTCACATTGTGCATTTGTGGGACGTCTCCTGCGAGCAAGACAATATATTAACCACCGAAATGAATTTACTTCGCAGTGCTTCCTTTGGAAAGCTCACCATTTGTTTCACGACAGTGTTTGATGAGGGCCGTAACTGACGGTGCACCGGCTCCGCTAGTGCCACTGTAAAGTCAATCATTTACTTCTGAGGGCGGACTGCTAAAATGCCATCGCTTCAATCCCTACACCAAGCCACCGCCACACCGCAACGCCTCATTAGGGCCATGGGATTCACTCACCCAGGAGGTTGTAGGTTGGTGGCACCGACCACTGCAGAGACCGGAGTTGGAGTGGACGGCGTGGCCGCGACCCATCGCCCCCCGCCTGTCAGCCTCCAGCCATCAGGTCAACAGTTGGTCCCCAGAGCCAAAGTGGCTGGGCTTTCTGCCAGTGTCACGAGGCTCTGTTTCGGATTATCCCAGGGTAATTAAACAGGTCAATACAGACAAATAAATCATACTGATAGTCCAAACACTGTTGCTGAATGCCTCCGATTGAGCAAAAACAAGGAGCCGCCCCATGCTTGTTACCGCTTAGCTTGAGGTCCAGCAGCATGCTTCACATTACTTCCCCAGAAAAAACAGTGAGTGGGAAAAGCATTGTGCTACATCAAAAGCTGAGCAAAGAGACATGGGCTTTAATTGTTCTGCTTTATTTTTAAGATAAAGGCAGACTGGGCATCAATTTAGTCTCTCATTGTGGGTAAACAAAGCGACTGTTGCCGACAGAACGGTAATTGTTTTAAAAGTTACGAAAAGGGCGATGAAAGTTATCACTTTTAGAGAATACGTCTCTTCTTATCAGGCCGTAAAAGAAATGTATGTGATAAGAGGCCATATGGTCCGGTCCGAATTCTTTAAACTGTCAAAGCATCACTGACTGGAAAAAATGTAAAATAACTAAAAACACCCTAAAAATAAACGGATACATTTGCAGTTATATAGTAATTGTTTTACTGTATACTGAGTAATAAAAAGTACTGTAAAGCAATGATTTCATGTTTCATTATTATAGAAAAATGATGAGGAAGAACATTTAGAAAAAAAATGATTTAGTGATAAAAGCTGTATCCAACAAATGACGTCTGTGCCATTAGGGTCACTGAGTGTTTAAGTTCAGAATAGTCTGTTCCGAAAGAACAGCCAAACCTTTTCGTCAGATCTATCGCATATTATAATGATACCAAGGACAAGTGTCGGTCACAAGCAAAGTTTATCCTAAAGAACAAAAGCGAGCTCAACTTAAGTTTAATGTTCTACTTCATTTCCCATTGGCTGAACAGCAAATCCTGAGAGATGGGAAGAGATGGAAGACCTTATACCATGTCAAATCGTCTTTTCTTTTGGAGGTCAGGACATTCTGTCTGGGTCCACTTGCATCTTTTCCTCAGAAGTTTTCCCATTCACACACACAATGTAACTGTCAGTCTGAGCAACAGTTCGTGCTTCCACTGGCTCCACATCTCACAGGGTAACACAATATTTCACAGCACCAAACAATCGCCTGTCTTTCCAGGCCAACCATATGGTTACTATGGGGTGCAATATTGACACACATCACCAATTATTCATAAAAAGAAGGCAGATCGGGGGGAGCGTGCTCGATAACACTCGGAGGAGGCACTGAAACGCGTTTGTCTGACCGTATAAAGAAAGGTCACGTATACGGAAAACATACTCTCGATCTCGAATGTGTTAAATACCATGTCTGTTGGATAGACCTTGATGAAATGACTTCTTAAACTTGTTATAATTGTGTACAAACTGGGATTGTTGATGTCTAGATTTAGCAAAACTGTGTAGAAACATTACACTGCATGACTAAGTCGAATAATTGTCATTACTTGTTGTACTGTGAAATTGTTATATTACTGTTTAATTGGGCTTTAGAGAGAGAAAAAACATTAAGCAAAGGTAAGATATGCACTCATAATCTAGTGAATGTAAAGTGGATTTAGATTTAACCTGATAACTGTCACAGCAGAAATAAAGCATACACATGAGAATGAACTACAATTTTTTTATTTTTAAATATTAGATATTTTTTATCTTATAATTATCTTATAATATCTCATAATTACAGTAACATTAAATTTTTTAAATAATTTTTCTGTTCATTTTCATTGTTATGAAAATTTGGGATCATCTTATACCTTTCCATTAATTCATAGTTTGTCATAATTAGATTACAATTCAACTATGAAAATATTAAAGTAAATAGGGAAATAACATCGGTGTTCCTCCTGAGGAACGGTGACAGTTAACAGGTTAATAATTGTTTTATTTTATCATATAACTTATATATTTTATATTATTTAACATAATTGTATAAGTTACACAGTTGAAATAATGCACATTTCTCTTATAATGTTCTCTTTAATCATTACAAACGTATTCAATAAAAAAGAAAGAAAAAAGCAATTCTATGAATTAATCTTCATTACTTTTTAATAGTTTATTTAGCATAGGTCTCTTTTGCTTTACCCGCCACTTAGTCGCCCCCTACTAGGTGGGAAAGTCCACATGTCCATCAGTGCATGACAGAGCCACATAGAGCCGGACCGCTCAGCAATTTAAGTGATTGACAGCCTCTCCCAGCATGTCTTAGTAAGAGGGTGGGACATCATGTCATATTTGATGGGTGCATGACAGGATGTGGAGAAAATGAGACAGATCTCTGAATTTCCTCTGAAACGCTCCATACATTTACATTCACACATTTGGCATTGATAGGGTACAGATTCCTTCTCTTGCTTAGGCATCACATCTGGCTGTACAGAAACATGCCATATTGCACCCCATCTGCCTGGTGGGCACAAATGGGGCCCGACTTTACCCAAACCAGACAATTACAGTCTTTGCGATAAATAAAACACATGACTCATACAGACTTTAGCAGAGAGTTTTGTTGGTGCTGTATTGGAGCAATAGTCATTATGACCTACACTATTGCTGTATTGATTTTCTTCAAAAATTCTCTTTTGTGTTTCATGGGAAAAACAGCAGCATACTGTTCAGGTTTGGAAAACAACAAGAGGATAAATAAATAACGATAATTTCTTTAAGCATAGTTTTTCTATAAACACAGAAATGCATATGCTCACCAAAGGTACAGTATATTTTGTCACAGGCAATAGGTAGCGCAGGGCCAAAAGGACAGTGTAAATATGAATGTCACCCTTCTTGGTATGTTCCATGAGGGAAATTGACTTTTTACCCCGCTGCTGTCTTCAGCCATATGCTGATGTTTTCATATTCCAGAAAATCAGTTTAGGGAGTCATAAAGTTTCTTTAATTCCAAATGATACCCTGATGCTGCAGAATGAAAGGGCCGGCCGTCTGTCACACCGCAAAGACTTGAGTACTGCGCGCTTCTCTTCTGGCACGGATCAGAGCGTCGCATCGCTCCAGCTTATCTATTTTTCATGTCTTCATTCACGTTTACTGACTAATGGGGCTGTAAACATCTTAGCATACTTTCAAGAGAGATACTAAGGAACTTGTAGAAGTTTCTTTACGCATGGGGGAATGAAATGATTCTGGAGTTGTTAAGTATTTGGATTATTAATACGTTTTTTTTTCTTCAAAAAAATAATCTTTCTAATATCATCTGTTTGTAGAATTGTTACCTGTTTGGTGATTGTTATTTTATAAATGAAATGTAAACATAATGGACTGATGAATTGTTGGCTTATGGATCCATGTGGGATCTTTGCTTGTTGTGCAGTGCCTGTATGTGCTGTTTTCTGAAATTGTTTTCTGAAAGACTGTGTCTGAAATTGCTTTACGTTGATATAACCGGTCACATATCCAGATGTGTGGTGTAAAAAGTGAACTTTCAACAAAACGGCTGATTTAGATGAGCCGGTCTGCAGTAGTAAACTGGTGCTGCACAGTTCCACTGAACTATGCCAGATTGTTGTAATCTGCAGCATCCTCCACTACCGAGCCTACAAGATGTGAATTGCGTTTTGCAAATTGCATTCAGTCCTAATTTTGTGACATTATTGCACCGTTACGTGATTTGCATAATTCCTTTAGTGAATTGGGTGATAAAACAAGTGTGTACAAATACACAATGCTATTAACAGACGCAATTCATTTTTATTGAATTCTTCCCAGAGTGTTTACATTAGCAATAGTTTTGGTAGATAATAAGCCCATTTAAATCCATTGAACTGAACAGCCACATTCTGTTTTCCGTTCGGTTTCGTTGCATCGAATGCATGAATGCCCTCATGAAAACTCCCTTCACTATGAACTCTCCAAGGCCTAGCCCAAATGGCACACGTGATGTGCATAGTATCTCCTATTTGTAATTTTAGTTTTTAGAAGGGTACTTACAAGTGTGGCCGAGATGTTGGGATGTACAGTAGCCCTCACGTGACCCTGCAGAGGAAAAGCAGGTTCGAGGAATGGATGGATAGAGTTCATTTTCCCAATCAGTGCTAAGATACTAAAAAAATAATGACGCAATGCACAATAATTCAGCATGCAATTTAAAACGTTATAAAACAACGGGCACTGTTTTGAGCATTCGTCCTGATGCAGCCGTAGAAACTGCCATCGTTTTGAATCAGTATGGTTATGTAAGTTGTCTGGGTTGTTAAACACAGAACTCCGTACTCATTCGCACCAGATCATCTCTCCACGCGCAAGCCGACAGATGCTCGGTCCAGCTGGTGCCGAAAAAGTTTATAGCCCAGTTGGAACGAGGGTCCTTACGCTCTCCACAATGTTGGCCACTGTCGCCTTTTTTAACGAGTCACGAAGAGCCTGTTTATCTCCCTGCTCCCTGCTGTTTCGGCATTTTCCTTTCCAGAACAATCCAAGAAACACATGCTGCTACAGACGCAAGTGCAATGTGCACAGACTCTCTGAGCCAAATTGTTGCAAGGAACGTTTTTTCTCGCCTTCTTCTCGGGCATCCAAATGTAGGAGGGATTACAGGATGTGTAATAAAGCAGCAATTAAGATGTTCCGATTGACCCCTTCAATATGGTCAGCCAGAGAAAACCGAGCCCATTCGAAACTCAACAAACGCTCAGATGACTTAATAATTGGCACGCTTTGTTGTCCATGTTTTGGCACCGTCGAAAACGGTGTGAAACACTTTCTGTAATCGCATTACAGTGGAACGACACATGGCTTGCGCAAAAGAGATAAAAGCTGGTGAGACCTCGCGGACGTAGCAGGTGGTGTTTGGCGACTTTTTCGTCAACTCTTAGAATAATGATTTAGGGTGTGCGCAGATCAGAGATGCCAAACATCAGTGAAGCAACAGGACTTGTTTACATGTATTTAAAAAGAGCAAAAGCCCCGCTAAACACAGTCATGTAAATCCAATGTGGTCGACACAGCAGGGTAGACTGTCTGATCTGTAGATGTAAGATTAGATTTCTGAAACATTGTTTTATAATGTCCAGACTGATCTTGAATCTAAAAGTTTATTTTTGCTAAGTGAAGTTTTGGTAAAGCCCTTACAACATTATATATTATATTATATATTAGGGTTGTTTCATCACACTTTTTGGAGGCATTTTCTAAATACACGGCCCTGCCAGCAGGATATGGCGACTTTCTGCTCGTAATCATAGAGGAATTGCTAGGTGCTATATAGCACATTTTCTCGTCAATTAAAAGTGCTATATTGCATCGTTACCGTATCAAGAACCTGTTAAGCACCTGTATGGTTCTTCAGTGGTTCTTCAGCGGTTCTTTGGAGTGGTTAAGGTGCTACATGACACCTCTAATGGTCCTACACACAGCACTATTTGAGGTTCTATATAGCACTTAAAGTGGTTGCAAAACGATTATAAGCAAAGAACCACTTTTAGAATTATTTAGCACTATTTTTAGCATGTATACTGATTATATATCATTAAACAATTATCCGATCTGATTTCCGAGTTGTAACTCTTTAAAATTGCTAGCTATTTAGTAAATTTAGTAAATTGCTACTAAATGATACACAAAGCATAATATTAAGGGTCTGTTTACATGCCAATGTTTTCCACCAAAAACTGAAGAATTTTTATGCGTTTTGGCTGTACATTTGCACGGCAACGGCGTTTTGGGGGACTGAAAACGAATTTTTTCAAAAAACATGTTTTTGAAATGATTGTAAATTGAATTATTATTGTCTCTGTAAACAGGAAAAACACAATAGTGCTGATGTCTCCGAAAATGATAACGTCATGCACGCATGCAAGTATACTTACAATAACAATGTTGGCTTACATGACTGTGTTCACCGTAATTAAAATACCTAACGTATCTTAAGCAAATACCACACATACATGTTTTACTGCACCGCAACATTCAGCGGAGACACGTTATTTGCATACACCAAAATATAACACTTACACGCCATCAAAGGGTATTAAAAAGCACTTTTGGGTTAAAGTAACATGTAATCAAGTCCTGTTGCTTCACTGATGTTTGGCATCTCTGATCTGCGCACACCCTAAGTCATTATTTTAAGAGTTGATGAAAAAGTCGCCAACACCACCTGCTACGTCCGCTAGGTCTTGTCAGCTTCTATCTCTTTTGTGTTGTTTTTGAAATGATCGTAAATTAAATCATTATCGTCTCTGTAAACAGGAAAAACACAAAAGCGATGATGTCTCCGAAAATGATGACGTCATGCACGCACGCAAGTATACTCACAATAACAATGTTGGCTTACATGACTGTGTGTTCACTGTACTCAAAATACCTAACGAATCTTACCTACCTGCGTTTTACCGCACCACGGCGATGAGCGGAGACACGTTATTTGCATACATCAAAATATAACACTTATACGCCATCAAAGGGTATTAAAAAGCACTTTTGGGTTAAAACCAGATGCTCGTTTGTGCGCAGGCACGTAATTAATGTGTGTTTTCAAAATGACACTACCATCCACAGGCCGGACATGCCTAATACAGCGTTTTCAGGCGTTTTTTTGTGGATTCGTGTAACAACGTTGTCTTGTATACGTGGAATTTTTAAAACTTTTCCACTTTTCCACTTTTTCACTACGTCGTTGTCATGTAAACGTGACCTAAATCAGCAATTTCTGTTTCACCTTCGGTGTTAAGCACAAGCACTGTGAAGTTGTGTTGCTCTCCGGTCCTCAGGCACACGGGACTAAAAAGTCTGAGGAATCTTGGCAGAGAAGAGCCATTGCCCAGCAGCGTGAAATTTTGATTCTGCAATTGTCCCCTTTGTGGCGCACACAGAGTTTACCCTTTGCATTCTTGTCATTGTACAGGTCACTGAGGCAGAGGCGGCCAAGTAGAAAAGATCCTGCCAGGTTGGAAACAATGGGAAAAGCCACCCCATAAATGTCTCCCCTTCTGTACCGCCCCATCGACTCTCTGATACCCCACCAAGATGTCACTGTTCGACCAGCCCTTTTTAAAACAGCTTAATTAGCTGAAAGCCCGCCGTTGTCCGAGCGTGTTGGCGTTGAAGTGAGAAAAGGCTGAAAAGTGTTTCTCTCCTCCTCTCATTGTCCTGCTGCTCTGTCTTGACAGAAATCAGCGTTTTCCATCAAAGTGGAACACAAATAAAACAACGTTCCTTTCAGTCGGGCCAAAGCGTCTGACAGGCGTTTGATCAGGACCCTGATTTGAAGTAAAATAGATGTAATATCACATCTTTTTACCAAACAATAAAATTTGACTTTTTATAATACGATACAAACACCTATGCAGGAATTTAGTTTGTCTGGGAGAACAGTCAAATATTAAGTATGTTTTTGTTATTTTGATATAATGACTCAAAATTGATCACATGCTTTTCAGTGGAGTGATATTATCACTGTGTTTAAAGGCCTGATAAATTCAAACTATTGTTTTTATAAACCGTCATGATTTTTCCAAACCAAATGTTTTCTAAAATTACATTAGTACTGAATAAACATAATTAATGTCTCATTGTAAAGGTAATAATTTCGTTGATGAACCAAACAAATTTCTGACTACTGTTAAATTCTCTTTATTTTGTTAAATGTTCATTTGCATCCCAATCAAGAGATACGGTAGCCAGGGCAACGGTCCCTTCACATCATTCCTTGTCGTCCTTTTAGTGCAGCCCCCTGTTATTTCTTTATCCTCTCGGCTCTTCAAAGACTCAAAACAGATTGATTCTCATGTGAACACAGCTGAAGCGGGGACCCTGCCTTTCTGCTTTGGCTTTGAACCGCTAGCTGCCTCCACGTGAAGATGAACCGTAGCAATCAGAAAACAAACTCGCATTCACGAGGCCATGTCAAAGGTGAGTGGCGGTCTTTAGTGTCTCCCCACGCAACTATACCCCCACCCTCCTTTAACAGGCCCGTCTCGCTTTGGAGTGCTGTTGTGTCCCCATGGTAATATACCTGGTTGATGTGTATCTTGTCTGTGTGGGAATAGCCATTAGACACTTTGTCAGGGTGATCAATGGGGTCGGTGCTCTTGTTGGCTCTTTGACAATAGTAACCAGTGCTTAGGAGGGAAACGGCATGTTAACCGCTGCAGGGCTTTATTTAATGTGGAGAGATAAAATGAAATGATGCTTTTTTTTAGACATTTACGTGTTGGTTTGACAACGTACCGTATTGTACGTTTTAAAAAGTAAAAACGTCTCTCAGCCTTCGTCTATCTGGCTGTTTAGCTCCAAACAATTTAGCAATCGCTTAGCAATTCCTTAGCTACCACTCAAAACAAGCATTTACAACACTTTAGTCAATAGTAAAGTTGTCTACCAACTTTTTAAAATGCCCTTCTGACCAGATAGCAATGAAATCACTCAGTACCAAAGATCCTGCATGTGAAAACCAAGCTAAAGTCAAATTTTGAGATAATGAGCATCAAAATTTCAATTCACCTATTAATTTCACTAAGATTTCAATATTTGACATGGCCTTCCTCAGTCAATGTTAAAGATATCAAGGTTATATGTTCAAGGTTTGTTCTTTACATTATATACTTTTTTTCACAGAAAGGGTCACAATTTAGCAATTGCAGCCTTGGCAACCACCTAAAACACTCTAGCAACCATTTAGAGCACTTTATAATTTACTTAATTAATTTACTTGCATTACGAATTAGTAACTGCTTAGCAATTACTCAGAGCTACAAACAATCATCTCGTAACTTCATCATGCAGAAAACATCAGCAACTGTTTAGTGAAACCCAAGGAATCGCTTACAATACTAATTATGCATAATGTTTTCAGACTACACAAAGCTTAGAAAACTTAGTCAAGCCAAAATATGTCTTTACAAATCGTTTGTCTTATCACCTCATTGGTTTTTTGCCGTGACAGCTACCTGCTCAAGATCAAATACATCTGAAGAATGTATTTTAATGAATTACATTTTTGTGCCTAGAGATATAACTAATCATTTGATATTTTATGACACTATATTTTAAAGCAACTTGCACTAAAGGCCTATTGACTATTTGCTTTACATATGTAGTTCATAAATTTGTGGGAAACAAGAGAAGTGGGTATATTTTGCATTCATCCATGAAGTTCAGCTTCAGGACAACAATCCGTTCCCTTGCCAAGTTTTTCATTTTCTGACTACAAAATGAGATATAGTGGCAACATAACTTACTTTTTTAACAACAGCTGGCCTTGAGAGCTCTGTAGATTGAACCATATTTAACCCTTATGTGCCAGACCACCCGCTAGTGTCTGTGCCATAGACTGACCATTCACAAGCGGCACCAGACCCTCATCGAATATGATATAGAGCGGGCTCTTAAAGAAGAGCAAAGACCAGTTCTGATTTATGTCCTACAGAACATAAACATCTTTAGAATATGCCTTGTGAAGTTGCAGACAAAGCCACCTCAGATCACAATGAGCAAGCAACATAAATTGGCTTGATTTTTACCGATAGAGCTTTTATGAGGGGTCATGTGCATACTTAATCCATTGGTTCCCAGGTTATGTGGACAGGGTGGTTTTATATAAGTAGTGTTGTGGGTTCATTGTGTGTGTGAAATGCACTTAGAAGCTTAAGCCACACTTATTAAATAATGTGTCATCTGCAAGCAAACAACGCTACAGCTTTATTCCTAAAATTATTTAGGGCTGTTAAGTGATTAATCGTGATGAATCGCATCCAAAATAAAAGTTTGTGTTTACATAATATATGTATGTATACTGTGCAATTTTGTATTTATAAACACACAAACACACATACATGTATGTATATATATATATATATATATATATATATATATATATACATATATATATATATATATATATATATATATATATATATATATATATATATATATATATATATATATATATATATATATATACATATATATATATATATACATGTATGTGAGATGTATTTATTTATATTTACCAATAATCGAAATGATATATAAGCATGTATTAATTTTTATATTTTTCTTATATACTGTTTATATGTGTATGTGTTTATGAATACAAAATTACAGTACACAGACATATATTATGTAAACACAAAGTTTTATTTTGGAAGCGATTAATCGCGATTAATCGTTTGACAGCCCTAAATCTCTTAACAATTTGTACAGTTCCTTGGTCTCAACTGGTCTCAGGGTGGTTTTATTGGATATATGAAGCCAGTTCCTCTCAGGTTTGTGAAGATATCCTGCAGAAAAACAACAACTATGAGCATATTCCAGTTATCACTGACAACCAAAGGATATCCAAATATACTCATTCTGTACTTTGCAATTTTATATTCCTTTGTTTTATTGCATGTTTTTCTGTAAAGTGTTTTAAAATTTCTCTTTAAATGCCAGTTGGTTTGACATTCATATATTTTAAGTGTCCTTAGATGTTCAAAAGCTTTTGGAGCATTTTAAATGAAGACATTTTTAAAATCTCCACTTCTTAGCATAATGACATATTTCAACAACTAGTTATGCTCCAAATCCACCTTCTTTTGCCCAAAACAGAGAGATCTATCCCATTCCCCTTTAAATGACCTTTGCAAGATGACCTCACATAAACAGAAAGCCAGTGCACAATCCAATCGGATTAATAATTATTCGGCAGGACGATAGTCAGGGCTGTAGGCTTACTAGAACACAGTAAGGTGGGGTCAGCTAATGCCATGGCTGATAAATTGTCTCTTCAGATGGCCATCAAAGGCGGGCAGGTAAAGGAATGCCCCCTTTGATAGATGAGCACCCATGTTGTGCCCTTGACTATGGGGGAGTGGGAACAAACATTTCAAACACAAACAAAGGGCACGCTCATCTTCCACAGCCTATTAATAACACTTGCGGTCACAATAGAAGCTCGGAGATCAGAGAGAGAGACGATGACCCGCTATTGTTACTCAAATCGCGCTCAAATAGAGTCCCACTGACACATCATAAAATGCTGCAGACAAAATGGTAAGAAAGCTTCAGTTTGCATGCCATGGCAGCTAAAACAAATAAATGTTATACAATATGAAAATAAGCATTGGTTAACACCAAGCACGAATATGTAGTTAATAGTGCTTATTATCAGATAATGCTAATAGCCTAAATAAAATGCTGTCCTTGGCTTTTGTCTGCCCGTCAGTATTCTTAATCTCTGGCACAAAACTATTAATGTACTATGCAGACAGTGTTAGCTAAATGGCAGGATATTTTAAAAGTAAAATAACTTATGAGATCTCTTTCATATCTCGGTAGTTTCTCCTTGACAGAACTGATTATCTCTATCTTATATCTCTGAACTTGCTGTATATCAGCAATTATCATTTTAGTGAAATTTAGGAGAAACATCTGGAGCCCCCAGAACACAACGATACATATGGTAACACTTTACATTAGCGTTTCCATGGTTACGCATTTATAAGTGTGTTTTTTTAAGGGATTAATAACTGGTTTACAAATGTTTTGTTAATCATTATTTAATCAGTTATAATTACATGAATAAAAGGCTGGCTTTTATCCATTACTTGCCAAATATTAACTCACTATTTATTTGCTAATAAATTGGTGCTTATTTATATTTTAGTATTGTGAGGTTATAAGTGGTGCATCATAAAACTGCTGAACTTACTAAAAAATACATTGAATTTTGAAGTCTGTTAACTTAATTTAACTATGCTGCAGAACTTTTTGTCTCAAAATGTAAATGTTGTGACTGCTCATGTGCAGTTACACGGCTCTACCTGCGGATGGTGTGGATTTGAATACTTTTGAAGGGGTGGTGTCTTTAGCTCCACCTTGCTTTTATTATATCCTACTACTGTATTGGATGTAAAAGCAGGTTGGCCAACGAACTCCATCGTGAGTGTTAAATCTGACTTCTGCTTGGCAAAACTGCAAAGATTTTTCTTTAGTAAATTTTCTTGGATTAAATTAATCTCTGACTCCCAGTCTTCATTCAGTCATAACTGTATTTTACATATTAATTGTATCTTAACTGTATTTCCCCTTACACTTATCCATGGATGAACTGGAAAACCTTTCACATATAATGATATATACTCTGTTATTATATGTTACAAATAAATGTGTATTTACTTGATTAGTAGGCTATAGCTTTTTTTTTAAATACAGTCAACGTAATAAGACATAAAATATAAATGTTAGTACACTGTAAAAGGGCACCTTATTGGCTGTGAATTGTTTATTCACACCTGCGATTTATATAAGTGTCAATTAATGTAAGTAATTGATTCATTAATAAAATATCATGAATAGAATTAGTCACCTTTTTTGTGTTTTGGAGGATATAAACTTTAAAAAAATCATTTTATAAAAATTCATTTTATTTGAATGGCCATGGATAAGCATCATGACCAGAAGGCTTTTTCAGAGAACTGCAAGATATTCGAGTTGCACCTGGTAAGCAATGTGGTTGGGAAAGGTGAAAGGAGGCATAAGATAATAAGAATAATCAGAAAATAAAATAATAAAAATAAAACATTACAGCACTATATAGTCTATTTGGCAACAGTTTATTTTGCAGCTAATAAGTGTGAATAAATACATTTATTAAACAATGCCGTATTAAGAAAATGGCTCACTATTTGGCAGGTATTTCATTAGAGTCACCCTTTTATTCATGCTGTTATAACTGCCTATATTAATGGTTTATAATGCTTTTATAAATGAGTTATATTTTGTAATGAAAACCTTTATATATGCTTAACAAAGGGAATCTTAATGTAAAGTATTAACACAATGTTCTGTACCTAAAGCCTATCCATAACCCTAACATAACCTACTCCTCAACTGATAAAGAGTTATAATGTATGAACCCCTAACCCAGCTCAAAGCCTTACCATGACATTAACACTAAACATAATCCTAAAATTAGTTTGGTTTGGTTAATAAAACGTTTCAGCAAGAATGTTGATCTAGAAACATGTGCTACATTACAAAATCATTGAGACAATTTTATTAATCCAGTGCAATGTAGTGCAAATTTTTGTTGTAAATTGAACGTTACACTGTTAAAACAAATGGTCCAATCAAAATAGGCACACTAAATGGAAAGTATAAACGTTAACTGTTTTAAACCAGAACTATAATTTCCACCTATGGCGATGAATAAAATAAACTAAAATATATATAAAAATAAATTAAAATGTAAAAAGTTTTTAGTCTAAATGAAAGTCAGAATAACACATTTTGGCATGTTTAGCTCAAATGAAAAATGCTTATTTACATTTTTATTGACGTTTAAAACGAAAAAGTGATTCATCTTCACACATGAAACTGTAGTTATCAACAGATGGCAAACATGCCGTTTGGCACATTGTCTGTTAGGAAAGGGGAGCTTCCTACATATTGCTTCAAATGCTGACAGTACAAATAAAACCTTATGCAAATAAACATGCCAACATGTTTTTCCCAGCCTTTTGAAAGAACAAAAACTTTGCAAACTTCTTTGTTTTTCTGATTAATAATTGCAAGAAACTGTAACCAAACAATGTACCAAAAGTCTAGCGTATGTTAATATTTACTCTCTCTTCAGAGGACTGTCAGATTAGCTGAATTGCTATTCAGTCACACTTATGTTGAATATTGTAAAGAGGTTGGTACAACTTGCCCCCAGGCTCATGGTGTTGTCACCGCTGACAATAACTAAAGTGTCAATACAGCAGGGTCCGCCATTGAGTACCCCAGTCCCCACAGTCATAAATCATGTGTTCAGACAGCTCCGCTCCTGCTTCTCCTAATCCGCTTGCATGGAGAACAGACCGGGCTCGGTTCCCCTGAGGTGCGCATGAAGGTGACAGCGGCTATAATCGTGACGGCCTCTTTACTGCACTTGGAGACACAGGAAATAAAAAAATGACATACTTACAGTAGGCCTACATCAGTTGTGGTGCAATCTAGTCATCTAGTTTTTTATTTTATACCATGGTGCAAGAGTTCTGCATCTTCCCCTGTTTGTAAGATAATGATCTTTCATTTGCAGCATAGCATTTGATAAAGTACAACAAATATGTAACAAGTGCTTTTTTATACGTAAGCTGCTGATTCATATTTCATAATGAAGACATTAAGTCTGATGTGTAAACATGGCCAGTCTTTTTCTTTATCAGAGGGATAGTTCACCCAAAAACTAATATCATTTTGTTATTTACTCACCCTTATGTCATTACAAACCGCTGACTTTCTTTCTTCTGCAGAACACAAAAGAAGATATTTTGAAGAATGTTGGTAACCAAACAACACTGACTGCAATTAACATTTGTCTAAATATATTTTCTTTATGTTTACGGAAGAGTCATATACAAGTTTTAAATGACATGAGGGTAAATAAACAATGAGTGATTTTTTTGGTTTATGGGTGAGGTATCACTTTAACTAGGTTTCTTTTAGTTTATGGCTATTTGACATGAAACACATTTTGTATGTTTTTGTAGTTTCACAAGTGCTATAGTGAAAAGTGGAAGATACTATAGTAATTAAAATGAACTTGAAGAATGACTATTTACAGTACGCAATATATACATACAATGAATAACATATTTCCCCCTTATATGTCCATATATATCTTAACCTGAAAATTTGATGTTAATTTACTTAAAAAGGCATATAATAAAAAATCACTATGTTTGTTGTTTCTTGGAATTGACCTGATTTAAAAAAAATGTTAAAAGAATAAAAAATAGAAAAAGTTCATGGATATTTTAATTGGTGCATACTATTAGCAAAGAGTCCAGGCCCGTTGTTTAGCCGTGTCATCCATCGTGAAGAGTCATATATCATAGGAGATTATAAAACTGATGCACAGTAAATAAAGAAGACGAATGCACCAAAATCAAAGCTCGAACGGAGACGCTGGCGATCACTCTTGGCTTTATTAAGCTAAATGAATTATGATGTCTTTAACTAACTGACAGATTACTTAGCTGCTTGGATAGAGCTGTTTTCACACTTGGCGGGGGCTCTCTTGGGACAGTGACACAGTCGTCACATTGCCAGAGCTATTTTTCACTCAATTTAGCTCCAAATGATGGCTAACCTTGGGTTCTCCCTCTGGGCAAGGTTTATGCAATGATTAATGGCAAGTGTTTCACCGCCTCTACCTGGGGGACTGCCCCATCTGCAAAGTGATGTCAGGTAGAATAGGGCTGCCTGCAGGTGTCCGATACTGAGTGGCAGCTTCACTTCGTCTCGGGAGTCGCGTCGTGCCGTCCAAACGGTGGCTTCCGTCAGTATCAGCTGTCACAGGGCGGCATCTGCACTTATTAGTTCTGTTTTAAGGAAAGCACAGTTATCTCTCAGCTTTGAGACATCTCTCACCTGTATTTATCAAAGAGAAAAGGCATGTGACAAAATTCTCTTTCACATTTTTGGATTTTATTGAGAACCACAATGTTAATATGCCTGCAACTCACCAGTCTTTTTAGGATGGACTGTAATACAATAAATCAATCAATATCCTTGTCATTTCAAACATTGACGTGAATGAATTACTTATTATAGTGTTGATTAAATTGTGAAATAATATAATAAAAATTTATTCATGAACTAGTATTTCACATACTAGCTCTAGCATTTTACCTTTCCACGGTAATGCACATGGTCAGATACTATAACAAATTCCTTGAGTATAACGGTATTTTAATGTTTTCATCATGTTAGATATATCCAATAATTTGTAGATTCTAGTAATTCAAGCTTTTTTATCGAAACAGGTGTTTCACTTTGGTACGCTGCATGTTTTTTATGAATGTGAAATGATGTTTTCAAGATGTGGAACACACGTTTAATTGTGTTTAGATAAATGATTTGAGTTGCTCAGGTTACCTTTTTCAGGTTTGAATTTATTTCTATCATATTGACTTGGAAAAAAACAATATTGTAAGATCAATAAATATAATGGTGGATCTGTGCTGTGGTCATTTAAGCAGATGAGTCTGATTTCCTCTCCTTCTTAACTTAAATATCATATAAAGATGTTCCTTGAAAAGGGCAATATGCTTTTGTAAACCGGCTTTCTGATGTGTATTGCTGCTTTGACAACAATCAATATGTATAGTGAAAAGCACTAAACAAGTAAAACTGCTATATATAAATATTGTCATGCAAACAAACTTTCTAAAACTGATTTAGGTGTCTATTTTACGGACGAACAGTTTGTCTTTTTCATTCTGTCAAAAGGCAAACACCCCCCATAACAGCACAGATGCTGGTCGGACAGTAATCAGATTAGGACTTTGGACAGGTTTACGGGCTCTTGCTGTCAACTTCACTTTGTGTGTGGATCATCTGATATGGCTCTTATAGTGATTAATGAGTGTGTTAATCTGCTGGATGGTTGTGCCACTGATAGACACATCACAGAGTGTCTGCCTGGCCGCTTCCAGCTCAATTTGATTTCCTCTGGGTGCCATGCCAAACAGTCAAAGCCAGCAAACACTGGGAAAACTATTGCCCATTTTAATCCATCCACCAAATTAAGCATCACAACTTCTTTATTAGATTAGTCCAGTTGAAGTATGAAGTGCAGTGTGTAATTTTGTTGTTAAAATACTTTATATTACTTAATAAGCATAAGTGAGCTATATGTGGTTTAATTCCCCTGGGGATAAATATTGTGATGCCTATAAAACATTTCTCTGTTTTTAAACAACATTGTTTTGACCAGTGGCATAAGTTTGGGAAGATGGGTCTATCTGTTTGTCCAACCAATGGAAGTCGGTGGGAATGTTGGAAAACACTTATGTCAATATTTTTGCAGTTTTGTTTGTTATATAATTATGCAATTAATTTAATATGTTTAATAGTATGAATTTTAATATAATCATGACAACTATAAACTGATGGAAAGGACTCAGAATGAAATATCTAACACATTTTCATAGCAATAAACATAAACAAAAAAATATTTAAAAAATGGTAATGTTACTGTAATTTATAAAATACCTCAAATGAAAACATTTTTAAAAAGACTCAAAAAAATGAAAAAAAGGTAGTTCAGATTCAGTGCATTTTTATGTGTATACTCAGTTTCTGTGGTTACAGTTAGCAGGTTAAAACTTTTGTAGGGAACACTTATTTTTAATAATTGTCATTAAGATTTATAAATGTTTAACTAATCTTAGTAAATAACATTTTATTGTTAAAAATATTTTTGTACATGTACATAGAAATGCATTTCTGTAACTCCCATCCATCTTTTCGAAATATTTGTGACCCTGTCTGTGAAAACCAGGCTAAAGTCTCAAAATTAAATTATGAGATAATAAGCATCAAACTTTGACTTCACTTATAAATATCATTACGATTTCAATCTTTGACATTAATGAAATGTCATTAATCAGTCAATATTAAAGCTATCAAGGTTATATTTTCACAGAATGTTCTTTATATTATGTAGGATGATTTTATGTAGAAAACAGCAAATCACAAAAAAATGACTTTGGTTGGATTTTCACAGGCAGCATCACATTTATTCAATGGAGCTTTTTATACACTCAGTAAAGCTTTTTGTCTTCAGCTCTCATTAACATTGCTTATTTAGCAAAATCTAGAAAACACTGAATTAAAACAGTAACATATTAAATATTACTATACAGTAGATGGTCCGTATATTGTCAATGGCTGGTAATGCATATTCATTAGAAGCCACGTGAAACATCAAGTTTTCCTCTGAACAGCGGCACGCAAAATAGCAGTGCTGCTCCCATCCGCAGTGAGGAAGGGCCTTTGTTTGGAAAGAAAGGCTCCCTGGAATAGGTAAGAAGTCTGTGTGTGTGTATAAGGAGACGAACGGGGTAAAGCCCTGGAAGCTGAATGCATAAGAGCGAGTTAAAGAAGATAAAATCATATTTTGTAAGGGTGGGTTCACCATAAATGTCCCCCACCAGCAGACAGCACAATAGCCCGAGGCGTTTACAGCATCATAAATCAAAGGTATCCTCCGCGCGAGAGCAGCTGGCACATTTGCAAATAATTGTAATTATTAATCATGCCGATTTCACACCCTTCAGTCGGATGCTGGGAATACTCTGTGGCCGGGCGGCCCTGGCGCCAGGAGCCCACGGACTGGGCCGGTTTGTGGAGCTCAGGGACGGGCCGCCACGCTTTGATGATGCCTCGCCGCACCGCTGAGCCACACACAATGGTTCGACAGCAATGCAGCATGGGTCAAACTCCGAAAGAGTGTCCTGTGAATGAAGTGTATGGCTGTACGGCTGATCATTTATCATCATCACAGCTCTACACAAACGTTGATATAAGCTGTAAGACAGGATCTATATTTTGGAAGAATGGTGTTCGGTGTCACTTGTGTCATATTCATATGCTGGACTTTTAAAGAACTGTAAAATATATCTGTCAAGTTACCACCCTGCAATATCCAAGCAACCGCTTAGCAACACTCTAGCAACCACATAGCAACGCCTTAGAATCTACTTGCTTGACAAAATAACTTCAATAACATTTAATGCTTTGTTATGCCAACAAGCTAACGTTCAGTTAAACTTTTAGCCTGATTTCACAGGAATTTTATGAAGGTATTTCATGTGGTAGCTAATTTATATTAGTTCGTATAATGTGAACTGTACAAAAATGAATTATTTGTATTATGTAAATGTATTATAATATGCGAATGGGATCATATGAATTTATACAAATTAGCCACCTATAGTAAAAACAGTTACAAATGGAATTTCAAGCTGAACATTGTTTTCTTTTTAAGATGTCACAATGGTAAATTCACTGTGTGACCCCAAGTGGTTAATTGTTGAACTGACATCAGCCACTATTTACATTATCAGTTGTACAGCGTGTTTTATCTCAATTGATTTAATTACATCAGTTTTCAATGGTTTGAAAACCAAATCAGCATAATGCATAATTTTACAGACACTGAGACATTGTTTATAGATATTGTTACAGAAACAGATGCGTACCCATCTGTTTATGTTTCTGAAAGTGTTTGTTGTAACTGGCAGGCTGGGGAGACCGGCCATTGGGAAATGTTTTCGATAGGATTCTTTATGTGAGCTCAGTTTACTCAGTATGTTGATTTACTAAATAAAGCGTTGGGTATTTGTTAATCGCTACCGTGCACACATAAGACACAAGCGTTACTCGCTGCTGCCATCCGCACACAACCCAAAAACGCGCAGATGGTGGACATGTCCAGTCCTGCACATGCCAACAGCGTGGGTAGAGAAGTTTTAACTCACTCGTGGAACCAAATTATCAATGTGTTTCTCACATTAGCAATATTTTATTTTCATTAGCAGCTCACACTGTAGTAAATTCCCCAAACTACTCTAGTTTATGAAAGATGGACACAGCCTACACATCACGCCAATGGGACTAAAGTCTGTGTTCTCAGAATATTTTGAGATACGGTGATGCAATACACACGGGTAAATCATGAGCAAAATACGTCCAGATCACGTTCTAACACAAACATTTGCAGCGTCCCTCCCAAATAGTTATATGAGATATTGAAAGGATTTCATTTCTGATACATACTTTTATAACCAATTCAAAACAATTGAATTATAAACTACTCGTTCAGTTGGTTAAAACCTCTCAGCTCAGCTGATCTTACTGAAGGATGTGGCCTGCCGGGATCAGTCGGTAGGTGGAGAAGAAATGGGCGGAGGCTCTCCAGGAGATCACCTCCTTTTTGACAGAAGGTGATGGATGACCTTCGAGCAACCTCTAGCAGACTTCCCCATTTCTTGCATAACAGTGGCGATCCGAGCACCAGGGCCGGCCTGACAGACAAAAGCCAGCACAGGTATTCAAATGAGCCCTAATGGAAAGGGAATAGACTCCAGAAGAAAGTGCAACTTTGAGTCTAATGAGTTGCTAATAGGAGAAAATCACTTTCTTTTCTCCTGGTGGATAAAGACAGATGTGTTTGCACTGACTGACACATCTGATGGACTGATTTTATTAAAAGCGCAAGGACTGTTGATCGATCAAGGCACAGTTTTTTTATCTGAACACCAGTGTGTGCCTTATTCCACTTTTAAGTCATTTGATACCGCTAAGCTGCTTTTGTTAAATGAATATTCTCCATTGGATGTAATCCTTCACAGATGGGAGACTGTGATCTGACATCTTACTGAGCTAATACAATAACTGTGAAATCCTCAGAACAAACTTTTAAAACCTCAAAACATAGATTTAGGCATAAAGAAAATTCAACTGTGCCTTATGTTGTATTTCTTATAGACTGACAGTTGGGATGTTACTGATTTATACTGTTTCTGAAAGGCAGTGAATTAGTAAATGTCAAAAACCCTCAAAAGACTCCTTAATATCTCAATTATTTCTCCTAGATATTATTAAGATTAAAAGGACAGCAAATGGAAACTTATATTAAGTATTTTGGATATTTCTCCTAATGGGAAAAAGAGCTCACAACTGTCTCCATTAGAGAAGAGATCTCAACAACAGAAACTAAGCTCAAGTTTGCTGCAATCAAAATTCAATATTATAAAGATTTTAATATGAATTTAAACATTTCTCACAATATTGCTGACAAGAATATACTTGGGTCGAGGCCCAACTCAATACAATGACGGTTTGTCAAACTGTTATCCATACTTATTAACATATTTTCAATTAAAAGCTGTTATGTTCATGCGACACATTTTGATCAGCATTGACATATAGTGATTTGTTTGTCAACATGTCAAAAAAAGAGTCACTCCGTCAAGCCGTTTCTACAAAGAGACAGCGTGCTGCATTGTCCTGAGTGACATATGTGTCCAAACAGCGGTGTGGGCTGATGTGGACAGCAACCGGCCGCAGAAGTGTGCCAGCTTGGTTCTTTGTGCAGAGAAAAACCTGCAGACCTCTGGCTGAGACGCATCACCGGGGGTTTTACACCAGCAGGTATTCACATGACATTAGAATCCAGCAGTGAGACTACTTTACATGGAGGGTACTGTAACTGCTTGCTAATGGGATAATAAGGATGTAGCCGGCCCCCCGCCACTCCAGTGGCTCGAGCACAGATGGAGTGCCCCCTTCTGCCGGAGCGATGGATCAGAACGAACGAGGGCTTTGATTGACGTCAGTGACAGCCGCCACCTTGTTGCATTTCCTCTTCTCACAGCGGAAGTCAGGCGGCCCAGCATGCGTTTGTTGTGTCTGTATATCTGTTTGTGTGTCTCTTTAAAATGCCTTCAAACTGAGCTGAGCCCAAGTGTGCCTAACCCAGCAGGTGACATTATTTGAGCAAAAACAATTGGACATTAACCATCAGAATATTATTATGCAAACATAAACCGAACCAGACCGGATCATAGAGCATTTCCACTAATAATTATGTATTCGTTTAATATATTTAAAACTCCCTAAGATATTATAGACTAGAGAAACGGTACGAACAAATTATACAGGCACATTCATCACTTTCACTGTCACTCTCCTTCCTGATTGTCCGGCTCATGGTGAGCAGCTGTTGTATTGCATTTCAGCTTCCAACACATATAACCCAACATCTGCTGTATTTCCCATTACAGTGGCCAACCATTCCACCCATTTCATTATACCCTCCACTGGCTTCTGAGCACAACATTGTACATCAGTAAATATTTTAAAGTAAAGAGAGAGACAAATGTATAGTTATATGTATCATATACATTGAATGTTTGTATATTGTGAGGTCTGAAATTCTGAGATTATGAGCTATAATGATTTCATTTTAACTGTGTGTTCATTTTAAAATATATTATCAGCATAAAAATAAAAAAATAAAAAGAATTTCTAATGCTTAATGTTGAAACTGTTTATTAATAAATTAACCTTAATAAACATTTTACTAAGTCCTAATAAAATATTACATTTTTTTATTTTTAATTTTAATAAAATAATTTAAAAATATAAAAACTGTTACAGTAAAAAATAATAAAATTACTTTTTTTATTATTTTTAGATAAATTAGTCAAATAGTACATCTTGAGTCTTTGCCTTTTCATCAATTTATAGTTTGTCATGATTATTTAATAATTCAACTATGAAATATTAAAGTGAATAGGGAAATAACCCTGATGTTCCTCCTGAAGAATGATGACAGGTTAAAATGTTTTTTTCTAGAAAACACCTTATTTTGTACATATACATTATTTAAAGTTATAGATTTATTATTGTATGATTTAAATGCATATTACTTGAAAAGTTTATCATAGGTAGAAATATAGATAGTGAAATATCGGCAGTGTTCACACAAGTGCACACACACACACATACCCACAGCGATGCCTCTCTTCCGATTAGGTGAGCTCTCAGGAGAGTCATTGGGTACAAAGCGTTAACATCTGGCATCCATTACAGCCCCAGATCAGTTGTGATTTGTCCATATGATGACTCTGGCCTTGCCAGACGTGGGGGGCTCGAATCCTCCACGCTGCCGACAGACCAGCGCTGCTGTCACTTCTGTTTTCACACCAGTGCACAGCACACACTATAATTAGCTCTGCTGGACTGAGCCGCACACACAGATAACACTGAGACACATACATGATGCTTCGTGTTGTACCTATATGTCAATCAACTTGTTGTCAAAGCCATTTACTTATGAAAAACGTATATTTATATACACACATTAAACAAAGTGCACTATATACCAACAGCTGTGATGTAAAACATCTGCTCACATATAGCAGCTACTGTGTATATCGCTGCATACCGTGACATATAGTATTGGAATATTAATTTTATGGCAATACAGTATGTCATGCACTACATCTTGATATTATACAATGATTTTTCTAAATAAACAATGTTTTAAAGTTTGTTTCTGATTTTAAAAGTAGAAATACAGTTTATTTGATACAATACAGCACATCCTCTCATACATCATTGTGATATATATCATGAAAGTAAAACATTATATGAACATATTTAGTTTGTGTGAGTGTTTTTATTTTGCTTTTTAATCTTAATCTTCATGTTGACCCGGCTTCAAATGTTTAAGGTTATGTTTATCATCTTCCAACACAGCTGTCTGTCGCCTTTCAAAATCACCTTTCTTGTGTTTTTTCACAAGTTGGTTTAATGTAAGCACATGAACTGAAATACTGCATGTTTGTTTAACTAGAAACTGTCACTTATTTAATGTTATTCACACTCGCCTACCGTGACCAATTTCTTTTGGCACATGGCCAGCAGTATCAGTCTTGCCAAAACCTACCTGGGCTCAAGCGGTCCTGAAAGAAGTGTGAAAAGCTTTGCATCACAACGTCTGGTATAGCCTGACGTGTACAAAGCCTGTGGATCATAGATCACTCCTTTTGGCATTTCAATCTACAACCTTATCAATGCAGATCTTTAGCCACTTGACAACACGGTCATGTTACGCTCTACATGGTATTATTAGCACTTTTCACTATACGTGAACAAGCTTACATCTGCATCCATTCTTTTTTTGTCCCGTGCTGTGCGTGGCAGGTCCGTTCAGCCAAACTGTCAGCATCTCAGCCATCTCACTGTTAACATCGGCCGGTACGAGCTGACAGCCAGCCATTTACCAAAGGACCGCATGATGTGCCCCTAATTACCGTACACCACTCCCCTTTGTGCGTGTGATGAAGTAGTCACTGTATCAATTCTGTTCAATCAGATTTGTTTGAGATAATGTGTCTCTGGAGAGGCGATCCATACGCTTGCCGAGAATCGGCACACATTATTTCTCTGCTGGTAGCGATTTGTATACATTCTGTAAATATTTTCTTATAATATGTTTTCATTTACAGTGTAAAGAACCATGCACATATAATAATCCTGTTTTATGCCAGCACTCTTTCTGTGCGTTTAAAATATTTTGTTAAACAATGTCTCCTGCAGTGAAGGGCACTGCCATACTGTCCTATGCCAAGACATGAGCTGGCACAAACATCAAGCTTTATAGACATCTAGAATCTCGCTTTATCTTTTCTTAAACTTTTTATCAGCTGTGCCACATAAAACGAATCTGCATGAATGACTGTTTGCAAGTTGTCTTAAAGAGTCGTAAAAGATGAGTAAAAGACTTTTCCACTTTACTGACAACACATAAAAACAACTAAAATAAAACTTTTTTGTGTACTACCATTTGTTATTAAGGCTTCTAATCTCTGGTGCTTTACTCTTTATTAGTTCTTCAACATTTTTAAAGAAAACGCAGTAGTGAAATACTAATGAGGTAAATCTTTTTTATATTCCTATTTCCCTCTATAAGTGAACTATAAGTAAGCAGTTTGTAAGCTGTTTTCTCCAGTATAAGCAGTGTAGCTTTGATGTACTAAAACAACATTAATCTAGTTGTTTAAGCATCCCGAACAGCCTGGCACAGCAACTTTGTCTCATCCAACGACATGACTTTTGGGAAGAGATACCTGTTTTTCTAGTGAATGGCTAGGGAGTGTTCAAGAAATCAATTTGCAAACAGACAGAAAATCTGTTTTTACACACTTTAGGTTTAAGTATTATTCTGTCATCTACATTATTGCAAATCCAATAATGAATGATGTTAGCAGTGAATGCAACATTTACATGAATGATGGACAATTTATAGATATAAATGGACAATTTACAGATATAAAAAAACATTGATGCAATATCATTCTGTCAAAAAAGCCCCAAAAGGATAGTTTCAAACCCAGACGGTAATTATCTGTGCTCAGGTTTACAGTGACTAGTGACAATAGAGGAAAGTAAATCACACACAGAATTGAGAGTCAAAACAAACTGAAACATTGCATCCCCAGCACACCATTGGTCAGTCCCACCCCGAACTCACACCATTTGTTAACAAGTTGGACCACTTAAACAAAGAAATGTTAAAAAATAAATTTAAATAGAATGACTTATCGTCATAAGCATCGAAAAGGTTTTGACCATATTTCTTCTTGAATAAATATCTGAGTGTACCACGGTGACTCCATGTATCCCCACATCACCCAGAGCATGTTCACCCCATGCAACATTTGCCCTGGCAGCTTTCAAGCATGTGTCGGACTACAATTTAAATAAATACACATCCTTTGATCACACCTGCTCCCAGAAACCTCCCTCTCTCCGAGCAGAAGGCCGGGTGGCACGAGGACCCTGCTTGTTGGCGGTTGACAATCAAGGACATTTCGTTTTCAGCAATATCAGGGCAGTAACATTCTCCCTGGGAGTCCCTTATCCATAGGCTACTGGCAGACAGACAAACACTCAGTGACAGCCATTTATGGCCAACTAGTGAACGCCATCTGTCAGACACAGTAGGAGGACATTACCGAGCGCAGAACTGAGAGCCTCGCTCTTTTATGTTGTCGTATTTAGAGTAAAAAGGGACACCAAATGCTGACTTGGATGTTGTAGATTGACTAACACAAAAAGAATCTGCTTCTCTGTCATTTTGCTCCAGGGTTTTGCTCTGCTGTTTAGCTTGTAATTTAGTTATCGCCAATGAAGTCTTTTCAGGACGAATGTTGATAAATTATCAATTTAAACGAGGACGAGTCTCTGGTCCTTAAGCCGAAGAAAACTGTAAATTGGTCCGATCTTAAAAGGTAGATAGATCTCTAGACTAATAAAGCCGCTCCAGGCCGGATTTCAGCACGGCACTTAAATAATACCAGCGTATAGCAGCGTGAACAAAAGGAAACGTGGACATTACTGCTTTAACTGCACAATTAACATGCAAATGAGCGGTGACACTAATGGCTGTTGCAAAACGCTCTTATGATGGAAATATGCTTTCTGTTTTGGCTGTATGGGATAAACATTTGTCTATGAAATCAGCTGATGACAGGCCTTAGGCATTCCCCAGGGGCAGTGCAAAACAGCTCTGCACCTGCCACCTAATTCAGCCCAGGACATGCAGTCGAGTTACTGGCAGGCATAATGAACTGCATTCATCCTGTCAGTAGAGTCAATAACTTATCCCCACAACTGCTTTTGTTCTAGCCGAAGCTTGCGGGTTCCTCCGATGTGCCCCATGCCCTTATTCAACTGAAATTTATTTTCAATTGCAGCCCCCGGTGTTGCCCGGCACAAGCCTGGCTTTGACGGGACTCTCTTTAGCCCTGGGCCTGGATCTTTGTTAGTGTCCACATCCATTGTTCGAGACCTTTGAGCGGTCGGATGGTAATAAGGCCGCTCTCGAAAGTGTAAAATCTCGAGTGTTTCCAGTAACAGGTGTGTCGGCCGATGAGGACAACCCATTTGTCATGTCGAAAAAGAAAGGGCTACACTTAACGTAGCTGTCTTTTCGACAGCGGCCGCGGGGAAATTGCCCGGGAGCATGGGAGTCTCTTACAACCCAGCTTGACCCCTTCTGAGTTTACGGTTGACAATCTGGTGCCTTCTGAGCTTTGACGCATTTGTTGTATGCTAACTATGTGATGTATTGCGTGAAATCGGTACAAGGCGGCCAGTTTACCACGTCAAAACTATCAAATGCATCTGATGATCATTCGACACATTAAGTCAATCATTTAGTGCCATTTTTTAGAATTACTTGCCGTGCATTATATGAAGTAAAATGAGCTTGGTTAACCTCATCGTTGTTAACTTAGAAACATGCTCCTTGGAAAAGTTTGAAAAGGAGCTGCAAACAAACACGTTATCATAACAATCAGAATGGCTAATGAAGCACCAGCAGGAAAGGAGTTTATTAACCACCAAACTGTAATTAAAGGAAACAAAGGGAGACGCATGGAGCGAAAAATACCATGAGGCGACTCATTTACTTTCAAGCCAGTGTGTGAGAATTGCTTTGCGCGACGCTCTCATTGGCTACATCGGCGCTCTCACAGATGCTTTTTTGGAAGACATAACACATAAACACAGACTTTGAGAAATGACAGATTTTGACTCTGAAAGCGAACGATAGTACACCACATGCTGATTTCCATTTTGCTTGCCTGCAGCTTGGGCACTCCTTGTAATACAAAACAATCCTGAAGCAAGATTAGGTAGCCCATTATGAGATACTCGCCTAACGCTAAGCATTAAACTTTGCTACAGACAGGAACGATACATGCGGCTTAAAGTCACGTTAAGGAGAGGTGTGCTATTACTTTTTAAGCAGTCAGGTGTAAAAATGTTATCTCTTACAAAGAATATTTCAGAGACTTGGGGGTGGGATATCATGATTTAGGCTGGTGTGTAGCCACTCAGTTTAGCATAGCAACATGCTAACAACCGCTCAAGATGCCAGCATCCTGACGACGGGATAGCAGTGCCCTGGTAACCACTCATAACATCACATTGCCAAAGGTCGCACAGACAAACCCCTCAACATCTCAATTCAGCTACATACTAAATCTAGTCTTTGCTACACAGACATTTCATAAAACATTTTTTTAAGATATTTGAAAGTAAATTTGGACTGGCATTGACAATAACAATGTTTACATGATGATTTGTACGTTGTATTTTCTTTTTCAGGTTGGTTTGTGATTCTTTGTTTGTAACATTATTTACATTCTATAGACATCTGCAAAGGCAGATGTTGTAACATCAGCACAACTGTGCAGCTTTAATGCTGTATTTTATTTATAAAGAACTCAAAAAATTATACTTTATACTTTAACACTGTTTTTTTACTTCAGCTGCCTTTCAAGCAGTGCTGTTTCCAACTGGAAATGAAAATCTAGTTAATTTTGTCTCTTAGTTCATCAGATTTATGGAGAAATATACATTTATTCATTTGAAAAATCAATAGATAAATAATGCTTTACACAGTCGTACAATTCCATTTACACTTTACTGCTTTTCTCCCATCTGGCTCCCGTCCTGGCCAGTGTTCATACACTGTTTGTAGTCCCTAAAAACAAAGTGTAAAACTAGCTCATCATTCTCACTCAGCCTCTTCTGGTTACTTGTCTAAAAAGAGACTTGATCCCCTCAACGAGTTAGTTACAAAGAGCTTTTTAATCCTTCGCCTCATTTACATCTCCCAAGAATAGAGTCCTGAATATAAAATCTTCTGCATTTAGGGTCCTGTAATCTCTCTGATGTTTTCTTCTCCCATTCCCATATGAACAATTAACTTGTAATCTCCACAAACATACATTCAGCTGCTCCTGTGAGTCTGTGAAAGGCCCCGAGAGACCGCCTTTGTGCTTCCAATGCAACTTAATAATGTTGTTCTCTCCTGATTGCTAAGAAAATATTCTGCCATTTTTTTTATTAATTAATTATTAATAAGAGAAAATGCACTGTGTATGATATTACAATTTCTAATATGGAATTCATAAACCGGTTAACCAAATAAAGCTTGTATTTGGTTAGGTTTAGGGTTTGTATGTGTTTTTATTTAAAAAACATAATCATAATAATTATTAACATGTTATTTTAAATGTTTGGTGATTGTACTTTGGTCTTGCCGTTTACATGTGATTTAGCCTATTAATAAAAATAATAATAGGCTACTAATATAAATAAGTGGTTTTAAATTACTGCAATAAATAATTTCATATAATAAAATGAATCATGAAATTATTTAAATTAATTTTGCAGTGTCAATCCCCATCACCCAGTGTGCTGCTGTATGAAGAACTTTGTTTGCTATTATTGTCTGATAACGCATTATTAAATCTATAAACATCCATGTTTTTATGTCTTTACTGGCATGCACAATAAGGGATTTAAGGCTCAACATACAAACTGCTAAACATTTTATACTGTATCACTGAATTAACATTTAATCTTTTTTTATAAATGTATTATTTTAATAAATTAATTACATTCTGTGGCATATTTATTTTACAGCCTATGATTTCTAAATGTACATATTAAGTTTCTTTGTTGTGTAAAACCTTTGATTTTGTAGGAATACAAAAATAAACTTTAATATCTTATTTACTACAATTTATATTGTAACTAGGTTCTGTCACTTGTCACTATTTTCTATAACCATTTATATTTTGTGATAGACTATACAGTATATATTCTGGCAAGACCACAATGAACATTTATTTTTCAATCAAAGGGATGACAAGTTATAAAAGTATAGTTTAAATGGGGACAAAGAAAACAGATACAGATTCTTTTATACGGTAACTTTTTATTGAAATTTCATCCAGCATCACTGGGCAATAATAAATATCTCATTTGTCAACAAGAATGTACAAAAATAAAGACCACGGCAATTTCTCTGGAATTACAAAAACAAATCCCAAAAAACATGCTTATGTTTAAATAAGATGCCATGCTTAGGGATTTCAAATAAATTTACGACACAGAAGAAACAAGACTGGGAGTTCAACTATTATTTAAAGTGAAGTGATGAAAAGAGATATAATAACAACACGATCTAAATCCATATTTTATCCAAAATGCCATTACACAATCCTTGTTACAAGGAACACATGTGGGATTTGACTTTCATACCCTTTTCAAAAAGATACGTGCATGCAACTGTCCCACATCACATGATCAACAAGTAGCCAAACCTTGCGGTGTTCATCATTTCCACCAACACGTTTTAATACTGTTTTAAAGAGAACCCTAATTCATATATCTCATTGTTTTAGAGTAGAAGCCATAACCCCAGTGACTGCATTAGTTTGGCGGAAACTGTGGTAACCATGGCAAATTTTGCAAGGGAAGTGCTCGCGTTTCCAGGGCAATTTCAAACACGGTTTCCACCTCATATAGAACAATTTACAGTGAATGTGCACAGAGCCTCACGGGCCCCTATACATTATTTACAGCGTGTTATGCAGCACATACTCCATAACTATAAAGTAGTTACCTTACAATGCATTGGATGAGATCCTTGTTACAAGGACGATGTTGTGAGTTCGTAAGGAGTCAAACAAACAGACAGACAGACAAACACATCATGCTAAGCTCGAGTCCAGTCCATTCACAATTTACAGTACATTGACACGACTCACATTCACTTCATCACGTCCTTGTTTTCTGTGGAAAGCCTCGTCAGTCCTGTTGTAGTAATGGGAATGTGAGGAGGTGGAGGTACCTGGCAAATAGTGCACGGGCAAGGTAAGCCTGCCCAGTGCTGAAAACTGCCACCGAGCTGCAGCGGAGGCGTAGGCGTGCTTTTCATCAACGAATGCGGCCCCCTGATGGAGCTAAGTCCCGGTAAAGTGGTGGAGGTGGACGAGGACAGCGCGCTCCCGAGGAGAGGATGCACCTGGTGCGCCGCGCTCGCAGAGTGCGCGCCGCTGTGGCTCACCGTCCCGCAATGAAACGCCGAGTGGTGACTCCCGTAAATCTCTCCCACCAGCCTCTTCATCTCGTCCAGAGAGCTCGTCAGCATCAGGATGTAGTTTCTGGCCAGCAGAAGGGTGGCGATTTTGGAGAGCTTTCTCACAGACGGGCCGTGCGCGTAAGGCATGACCTCACGGAGCCCGTCCATCGCCAGGTTCAAGTCGTGCATCCTCTTGCGCTCTCTGCCGTTGATTTTTAAACGCAGCTGCTGGATCTCTTCCTCCGTGACTTGCTTCTTGAGTTTGTACTTGCTGCCGGAAGGCGACTTGGAGAAATGCTCGCTCGTCATCTTCTGGAGGAGCTCGCTTTGCGTGGAGGACACTGAACTCAGGCGTCCGTCTTGTGCGTGGTGGTGGTGGTGGTGGTGGTGATGATCGCGGAGGTACATACCATCCATATCTGGAGAGGAAGCTCTGCTAGAGCTGGAGTCCGAATTCATTTTATGGCTGCGCTTGGGTAGGAGGTTGTCTCTTTTTCTCGGATTGTTTCAAGTATTTGAAGTCACTCCTGCTTGATCACCTGATTTATCCCCCTGGAGACTTTGTTTTTCTTTGCAGTAGGTTTGGTATAGACCGAGGCCTGTTGCCTGGCTTAATTTCGTTGCGATGTGCACCTCTTGCTCTGTGGCGACGCATCACAGCGCTCTGTATTTATAGTGCTTCTTGAGAGGGCCAAACAAAAGGAGCCCCTCTATTCATAACGGTCTTGTTAGGATGACGTCCCCATTATCTGGAGCGGTGTGCTTTGACTGTCCCATTGACCAAAGGAGCATCTATTCACATTCATTGTAATGACACCATGGGGACACTTCAGCCCAGGAGATACAGCCTCTGAAACTTTGGAAATACTTTTGCGCACTTAAGAATTCACAGCGCACCCTGCACCATTCATTTAATTTGATTTCACGGATTATGCATGTAAATGTAATTTATGTATGTAATAAATGTGTGTGTATATGTATGTTTCATTTAGCTGTAAAACAAAAACAGTATAGCTACGAAACAAAACAGTAACATGTTTTAGAGCTTTTGTTAACAACAGTGGATTACATGTAATGCTGAGACACATCACGCATATAAAATAGATCATATTCACACAGATATTGCATTAGAAAGTGTCGTGTTTGTTTCTAAATATATGTACTTCTTAGTACTGATCAGTGAATCATAACCATTTTTAATTTAAAGTTCAATATGCCGGTGTTACTCAATTATTATATTTATATGAAAAACCGATGTGTAAAGATACATTTCGGTGTAACTCTGTTAAGAAAATCTTACAAATCAGTCCTATTACAGGATAAAAACTATTGAATGACATTTTTTTTCTGTCTTTCTATAACAGTAAAACAGTTGAACTGAATGCCTCACTGACTCTTCTATTTAAACACACATTCTACTAATATTATAAATGTCCCTAAACCAGTTTCCCTAAAAAGTGAGAAATAGCTAAATATCACAGTTTTAGTGTGTCTATAGCTAAAATAAAACTAATATAAAGTATTCTATACAAATCACATTATAATGAGCAAAATACTTATAAACTGAACCTTTTGTTTAATCTAAAGATTATTTAACTGCAGTCATAAAAGATATGTAATTGCATTATGATGCAGAAATGAAGAGAAAACTAAATATGATCTCAAAAGGCTTCGGACTCTTTTTTTCAATAAAATAAAAGTTATGATAGTTATTAACTTTATATCAACATGTTTTGTAAGAATTTGAATTTTATTATTTAATTATTATTCATTTTATTTTATTATAAATATTTTATTATTATATTATATATTATATTTTAAATAGAATTTTATTGTTATATAAAAATAATCAAGACAGACAAAATAGGAATTTGCTATTACTTCTCATGTCACTGACTTGGAAGATGAAACTGTCATCAGTGATTTACTCTTAACTTAGATTTCGGTGTGCATGGCAACTGTAAATGCTAATGCACCCCCCAATTATTATTTAAGTATTTCATCCAAAATGTCAAGGAAAGACCAATCTTTTATACATGTTTCTTCTTTATCAGAGAATGATGTAAATAGTTAACAGTAATTGTGTTAAATTTAGAATATTTTTGTTATATAATGTATTAAATCTGAATCAATCATAACAATCATAACAAATACAAACTGATTTATCTGAGAGATGAGTACTTGAACCACTAATACAAATAATATGTTTTATGAAACCTGTCTCCAAAACACATAGAAATGACAGATTCTCTACGTGCAGGAAAATAAGATCTCTCTTGTCATCTCTTTGGTTTTCACAGCAATAAAAATCCTCACAAAAAAAGAGTGAAAACGTGAATTCACTGCAGCATAGTGAAAGTTGAAAAGGAATCGTTTCTCATAAAGGTTCTGCAATGCAAAGAAAAGCTCGGGACTGCTTTACTCTCTCTTGGTGGCATTTGAAAGTGTAAAGCTTTGAATACCAATTGCTTGAACTGGACATATGTGAATCCCTTTTAATCCTACTAATCCTGTCTCCAAGTGTTTCTTTGTCTGTAGGGGCGACCACATAGATCTAAGTGAAAGTGTTCCTAATCCGGCCAATGTGGAAAAATGTCTCTGTGTGTGAGCGGAGGGGAGAGTTCGGAGGCGTGGAGATGGGAAGGGGGGCGTTGGAGGGATGATGTGGCTGTTGCGGGGATGTTGTGTGACGGGGGGTCTCATTTACTCACTGCTCCTCGGAGAAGGAAACCCAAACAGCAGGAAAAGCCCCTTCAAACACACACTCCAACCCCGCTACAGTCTGCTGATCATTCCAGATCTGGTGTGAGTTTAGGTCAGACTGTATAGTTTTCTTTGGTAGTGTTTAGTGTTGCCTTTATACAGAATCAGTGCACAATTTATTTTTCACAGGGCCCATCAGCTGCAAAAATATTTGTTTATTAAGCGTTTTTTAACCTGATAACTGTCACAGCAGAAATTAAGTATACACATGAAAACATACAACTTTTTATTTTTAGATATTAGATTAGATATTAGATTTGTTTACATTTTTTTAAGTCTTTTAAAAATAATAATTTTAGGTATTTTTATAAATTACAGTAACATCAACATTTTTATTAGTTTTTGTGTTTATGTTTACTGTTATAAAAATTTGTCAAATATTACAATTAAGAACTTGAGAACCTGAGTTTGTCATGATTAGATTAAAATTCTACTATATCTAAATATTAAAGTGAATATGGAAATATAGGTGTTCCTTCTGAGGAACGGTTAACTTAAAAGGTTAATATATATTTCAGCCAATTTTGAATTTTTTTTTCATCTGCAAGACTGAAGTCCCGCCCCAAATTCATGTCATTGGTTGTGGGTTTGTGTTGCTGGGTCAGGACGCTCAAAACAGTGGCAGTTTACACTTTTCACAAAATGTAACATATTAATGGCTTACTTATACGTGTTACGAAAACATAGTATTTTTTTTCTCTTCATTTTATAGATTTCCTCTCCCTAAATCTTAACAGAGAATGTGAAAAAGTCAGAACATTTCACCTAGACATAGTTTAAGTTATGTGTAAATTCATTCAGGGCAATAATAACATAAAACAGTCCATACTCATCACTTGGTCCGCTTACAAAACTGCATGGCTGAGTGAAACTGCAAAGGGCCCAATGCTCACAGACAATGTAGAGGTCTGGATTACATCGGCCTCTGTCAGACACGATTTACTGCACGCCCATGCTAGAATCCTCTATGCTAACAGCCTGGTTAACTTGGTTAACCTACAGACAATACTTCAGAAATTATAGCAATTTATTTCCTTTTCTACATCTATGTACCAGGTAATCTAGTACCAGTGTTTTGCTGGGTAACATGTGCACATACAGTACTGTAAAAAAAAGTGTAAAAAAATTATTCCATACATTTCTATTTAAAAATAAAAAAGTGTAAATGTTTGGTAAAATGAATTAACATGTATAATTTATTGGTTTGTCAACAGACCGTGGAAAAATGTCTAATTTTTCATATTTTATTTAGTTTTTACATCAGTATGATATGTCATGTTTGCATTTTCAACCATCAAAACAGAAAATACAAAAGCGCAAACTAATTTTTTGTCTTGGAACCGATTTCCTTTTACCAAATGAACCAGATTAGGCTAGTTCTTCTCCTGTTTGCATTTACTAAAGAATATTGCATTCTCTAACCAAAGTACTTTCTGTGCCTGCAGATTCTTCAGAACTGGGAAAAGTTTTTGTTACGATGTCATAAGGCTGAGATCAAATAAATATAGATGAAACTTTAAATCCCTTGATTCTATATTCTGTTATCTTAATAGTAAACAAACCTTGCGATGTGAAATATCTAATGATCCTTATGATGAAAGAATGAAAGCTCACTAATTAAAGAGCATGTAAGAATGAAGAATGAATGTGAGCTTCCTCATTAATACTTTCCTCAAAGAGTACATTTGCATTCATTAGGCAAAATAGGACAAATTAACATTTCAGTTAAAAAAGAATATACCTTTATGTTTCTCCTGAAGTTGAGATGTTTTGAAGTTGTAATTCTTACAACGAATAGTTTAGTTTTAAAGATGTCATTCAATGTGTGATCAATTTCTCTGAAAGATGCTAGCTGTGGATCAAAAACGTCATTGTTCATCAGTTTGCTCCGAAACATCTTTTATCTCCCGATAAAAGACCTTAATGTAGTTAACACGTTTATAGGCTTCTAAAGTTGCAAAAGTCTCCTTGTCTAGCAGACTTTTTCCTGCTTTTGATAGATCTAGAAACCAAATGAAAGCAAATGGTGAGTGTGTTTAATTCATTGCCCAGAAACGCACCTGCCAACTCTTTATTATGTCAGTCTTTGAGTAGGATCAATACAGAAATACACTCTGATCACTGAAGTTAAGATATATTTTAATCATCTCTATGAGGCAAATTCTCTATATATCTGAGCAGTAGTGGGTTAATGTCTAAAGTATTGCCCAACAGCATATACAAGAGATAATAAAACATTGATATACACACTCTGGAAGCGTTACCTGCATTTTCATATTTACACTAACAGCTCCACACGTGCCAGATGGCCAACCAGAGTAACATGTCTACAGCACGTTCACCCAGCAACAGAGGCCGCGAGACACCACAAGGTCGGCTCGCAGTCGTGTCTCCGTCACTCCGGCTAACAGCCTCTCGCTGCATCACTTTAACTGTCCCTTTCAGCGCCAGCGATTGTTCATCTCCTTTCAGGCTCAGTTTCAGCCTGGTAGCCTCCATTCTGCTTTTTTGTGTCACTCTGTGTCTGGTTCGCCCCCTTCTAATGGGTGCACATGACCAGAAAATGAAGGCTCGCATGAGGGTTTGGTCAAGACGGGGAAGCGGGAGAAGAGATTAATATGTAAGCTTTGCGGATAAGCTGGTTGCAGGGGAGTGCGCTTTGTGCCCAGGGAGGGTTACATGTAAGGAGACAGGGCCTGGCCTTTTCATTCACCAAAACATGTCCCGAGGAGCGCCCGCTCGCCATTGTGCGAGTCGACGTGAGGGCGGTTGTTTCATTAATTACACATTAGCCATTGGGCTGCAAGGTGGGAGGTACAACAGAGAAAATACAGATGTGCTGGTGGCCAGACTGAGAATGAGAAACCGCATTGTGGTGATCCAAAGGATTTTCATCTGAAATGAGGCTGTGCGGTCTTCGAGAAAGAGCCTCTTCTTGGCCTGTCCCGCACCTTATCCCAGTAAAGTGCTTGGTGGTCTCGCATTGTTTCCATCCGAGTCTCTGGTAAGCACTATTGTGGTTAGCCATTGTCGCAGGCACTTCAGAAGAGAAAAATTACACCAGCTTGACGAGGCATTGCTGCTCCTTCTGCCCACCAGCACGGAGCTCTCACACATCAGACAATAAGGCTGAAAAGAGCCCAGACTTGTAGCCTGAGAGGGCGCATCAGGCCTTGTCTCATTGTATTCATTCTCCTCCAGCTTGCCAACACTACAAACCTCTGCTGCTTTATGACCTATTCTGGATCGCTGTCGTTCAACTGGGCCGGCCCTCTCCAGCCCCCTGGTAACCCAGTAAAACCAGTGGGAGGGTCGCAGTTTTATGAGGGCTTGCCTTAATGTGCCCCTGAATTGTCTTCCATTAGAGGGTCCCTCCCTCACATCAACAATGCCCAACAAGATCCCAGAGCCAGTCTCCAGCAGTTTCCCTTTCAGTTCACGAGACTGCAACAGATTCTAAAAAATACTTTTCATGAGAAATACAATTTCAGTTGTTATTTACTCAATACTGTAGTGCTGCTTTTTGTGAAAACAACAGAATCTGAACAGTCATACCTGTCATTACAGCATGACCTGTGCTTTTTCACCTGTGTTACAATAGTTTGCATAATCTTGGTTTCAGGATGTCAAACATGATTTTTGAAAAAACTGCTTATATCAACAAAATGTCTCATTATTCATTAAAAATGATGACTGATATGTTTTAAAGCATTAATTTAAAACCTATTACTGACAATTTTAGACAATTTTGAATTAAAAATCTCATTACCGTAACCATTGAAAACAATAACATAGCATGTTTAGCTGATGCCTAAGCAAGTTTTTATGCATCATACATACTTAGACATTAATATAGTGTATTTTAATAGAAAATTTAAATATATTTTTTATAATGCGGATAAATGCCTGTATCGGTAATAAGAGTCAAAAAAGTCGTGTACACAGTGTGACAAGAGAAAATTTGTAAATACATACCTAAAAGAAATCATTTTACCTGGTAGCCATTTTAAAAGGTCCTGACAGATGTGTTTCTTTACACAAAATTTAACCTAATGTATGTGTGTGTGTGTGTGTGTGTGTGTGTGTGTGTGTAAACAGTCCTTTACAAATGTTATGGAGCATGAAAACATCAGTCAGGGACACTTTTTTCCCCACATTTTTATTATAAGTGAATATTCGGTCAATATTTTTTTTGGTCATTCTTGTTATTTAAGAACATCTAGTAGAACATTCAATTATTTTTTTCGGAATATTTTAATTTGACTCATAATTTTACCACATTTTAATTTTTGTTGAGTGCATTTTTAACAAAATCAAAATCTGGATAAAATTTGTTTTACAGTTACGGCCTTTTATGAGATTTTAAGCAATAAAAAGAAAAATTAATGATTCATATGTTATTGTGAATTAGTAAAATGATTTTTTGTGCTATGTAGAGAACACAATTATGTTTGTTATGATCTTTTTTGTGTTACTGAAGGTTTTGTGAGAATGACCCATACTGTATGTGAAACTTTAGAGCTTTGACACAAAGAAAGATTTTTAAAGACTAAATGTCAGTCTGTTTCTCACACACTGCTATCAAATGGTTTCACAAGACTTCAGAAGTCACTATATATATTGTTGCTATATGGGCTGTGAGCAGATTATTTATTTTGTGAATACAATTATTTTTTGTGGGTACATGCTTTGCAATGACATTATGATAAAATATTCTAAAATATAAAAAAGCAAACAAAGCAACAATATCGAGGACATTATCTGTATATCAGCAAAGTAATATTCCCCCAATAGAGTATCCCAGAATATTGGTTGGGCATTTTCTTAGAAACACATGCTCTATCCTCTCCTTGTCCCCTAATGCTAACAATGACAACTGTTGAAAAACATGTCCATTATTTATTATATTCATTATTACATTTCACATTAGTATAGGTAAATAGTATGTCATTTTGTTCATTAAAAAGAAAGACATACAGGTAGGGCCTGTAATTTAAAGACCAACAGACATTTGTATTTATTTAGTTATTTATTTATCTGTCCATGAATTACCATTTTTATGTGCCGAAGTGGAAGAAGACTATATTTCCCAGAATGTCATTATTGTTAAACATTCCAGTTGAAATTATATTTCAACATCCTGTGGGGTTTTACCAACTCAATTTAATTCCACACCTGGATTAATTCAGATATTTTACATGATATTAAACATTTTGCTAGTTGTTATCGGTTAAACAGAAATATATGTTGTTGTCCCAGATCATGATCATATTGGCCTTGGAAGATTTTTAATTGTTTGTCCATCATTTATTTTCAGTCTCCTTTAGTCTCCACAGAAACTGATTGGAAACGCTGATGTTTGTGGCTGGTGTGATTTTTATAGTGATGTAAACCAAACTGCCGTCCCACCCCCAGCACTCACAGTTCAAGCATTAGGCCTTAACGGGTCAGCCTTGAGTGTTGGTGGCCAAGCTTTACCTTTTACCCTTAAATGTCTTTGAAAAGCCTTTTCATTTCACTCATCCAGGTGTTTGATGTAAGTGTTCATGGGACTAAATTAGTAAGAAAGGAAGAAATATGTTGTCATTTTATCAATATATTTTTTTCATATTTTCAGGCTTTTTGTTATTTTTATTATAGTGCTGTTTTAAATGTAAAGCACAGAAATACACTCAAGCTTTCGAAAAAAGCAACAACTTCCCATAATCCTTTTTTGCAATTCTTCTTTGTCTAGCGGCTTATAAATATGAAAACGCTTTGATAGCTGTTCAATAAAATTCAGTCCAGTCCAGTCCTCAAAATAAGAGAGAAAGAGAGAGGGAGAGGTAAATGAATTAATGTGTTTATTATAAAACTGCTGCAGTACTACTGAGTAATTTGATGACTCTTGAAACATAAAGACAAAGATGTATAAATTCAGAGCAATCATCAGATGTAATGAGTCTTTAAATTATATAAAGAGCGTGTGTGTGTGTGTGCACCTGCAGTCTTGCATATAAGGAATGTTTTCTCTCTCTCTCTCTCTCTCTCTCTCTCTCTCTCTCTCTCTCTCTCTCTCTCTCTCTCTCTCTCTCTCTCTCTCTCTCTCTCTCTCTCTCTCTCTCTCTCTCTCTCTCTCTCTCTCTCTCTCTCTCTCTCTCTCTCTCTCTCTCTCAATAAGATGTTAAACACCTTATTAGTGTTCACTAGTCTAGCACCATTAGTTTTTCAGGTAGTGCAGTTGGAAGGTAAAAGGCAGTGTGTGAAGTAAACTAACACTTATCTAATTACCTGATATCTGCTTCGATCTAAACATGTACTTAGAAACCATAAATACATGACACAAGACCAGGAATATTATATTATAGCCAAATGAGAAGGACATGACTCCCCTATTAGAAATTAAATGATTATTAGAAAAAAGCATTGTATTATAAATTGTATTAAAACACTTATAGTGCAAACAGTGTAGTTACAAGCAGTGCACACAAAAATAATTGTTTTCATCATTTCTCCCAATTACATCATTCCAACCCATGTTATTTAATTTGTGAAATGTTAGGTAGGATGTCCATGTGGGATAGTATTTTATACTGCCAGGCTGCCACTGCGAAATCTGCTCTGTTTTTTTCCTGTGATATATACACAAATTTTGTTAGATTTCTCTGAAATTAAGACATACAGTCTTGTATCATTTTGATTTTGAAGTAGATAAATCAAGTTGGAAAAATCAACAAAAAAAATGAATTTGTTCAGTTTACAAAAGATATCTATAAAAGTAGTACATATAACTTGTGCAATATATTCATGCAGGGGCTTTGTGTGAGAGACATTTATTTAATGGAAACCAGTGGCACAGGGGAAGATTTATTCCATAATGATCCATTTTAGTGTGTTTCTTGCACAAAATTATCATTAGACTTTTATTATGCCTTAATTTTTTTATTTTATTTCTTTCATTACTACATTTTATCCATCTAAGCATTTGTTGAACAAAACTCCTCAGTGTTAAAGATCATCTAAAATTGTCCATGCAAATAAAGAGCATAATTATCATCAATAATTTCAGTTCTTTGAAGATCCTACAGACAGCATGCATGCAGTCACGCCTCTGTATTCTCCAGCTTCTGAAAGAGCCATCAAGACCCTTGTTCTACAAATGACACAGTAAAGCAATTTAGAGTTGAAAAAAGAGGGCTTTTCTAAGGAGAAAACCAGAAGAGCAAGTAGGGTAATTTAGAGATATTGAGGGGCGGCCGATGCTCTCCACCCCTCTCATATGCAGCTGCAAACAGGGTCTCACTGCCTCACAGGCCTGGGCTCTGTCTGCTTATAGCGGATCCCCATGTTTTGTCAGCCCATCAGCTAATGGAGGAAGTTAATTGTATTGGTTGTAAGACCACCTGTCACGCCAGCCTTATTTCCATAGTAATAGGACGAGGGTGGCATAGACAGCATGCCTTAACAACACACACACACATTTACTCAACACTACGGTCAGAATCAACAAGGATAAACATGATACCTAGTAAGAAAACATGGAGAATTTTATTTACTGTACATCTTATTTATCGTGCTTCATCAGCCTAATAACTGTCACAGCAGAAATTCAGCATACAAATGCACTTAATCTAAAGTACACTTTTTTCATTTTTAGATAATAGAATTTTTTAATTACATTAACATTTTTTAATTTTTTTTTGTTGTTGTTTTTTGTTATGCAAATATTTATTCTTGAGTTTATGTTGTTTGTTATAAAACTTTGTCAAATATTTATTCTTGAGTGGTCGACCTTTCCATCAATTTATAGTTTGTCATGATTAAATTATAATTCAACTATCAAATATTAAAGGAAATAGGGAAATAACATAGGTGTTCCTCCTGAGGAACAGTGACAGTTAACAGGTTAACTCTACAAATGCAGCAGTACCCTACTGTAATAAATACTAAATACGTTGTAGTGCCTTTGGCTGAAATCAATTTAATTTGCTCCTCTGTGTCAAAGGAAAGATTGATACTATATACGGACTATTTTTCCTATATCTATTATTTTAACAATACAACAAAACAAAATTGTGGTGTAGCTGAAACAAGTAGTAGATATGTAGGGTGTGTTTGGGAGCTCTGCACAAGAGAGACCAGCTGTATATAAAAAATGTCCATGTCTATATTTGAAAAAGTTATAAATTGTCCATAATTAAGCAGCTTCTTTGTAATTGGCTGATAATAAATGTATAAGACAGATTGTTGCTGCTAAAGCATTGACATATCAATGTTGATTCTATATTTCCCATTAAAAGCTCTTGGTTGGGTACTGCAGGTCAGTTGGGTAAAGACAGATAAGAAGTTGGTCTTGCGCTGGATGTCGGGATACGACAGTTTATCCTACTGTTTACTGTCACTGTTCAATATCATTATGTATTTAACTTGCCAACAGTCTGAATCTCTTTTTTCCTCATCTTTTTATTTGTACACATTTAAAATGCTAATGCCCACTTTATTACGTGCTCTATCAAATGCAAATGTTTTGTTTTACTGCTGCAAAGTTAGGCTGACAAAAGCATTAGCATATCTTATGCCTTCCTCCTTAGCATGCGCTGGTGCGGCATGAGGCGCGAAGCATTGCAATAAATTACATTAACAGACGCATTAGATAAACAAGCCAAAATGATGTTGTCGTTAAGACTTGCAGTAAGGTTGTTTGGGAGAATGAAGGTGTCTGGCTTTGCCAGCATATGGCACACCAATTTCATCAAATCAACACAGTCTAAACATTAGCTGGAAGTGTCAGACGAGGCTGGAACAGTATAATAGTCTTCATATTAATAATCGTTTATGACAATGAGTTTGAAACTTCAACAAGCTTAAAACCAACTTTTAATTGCTAGCGTTAAAAAGATGCATTCGGAAAACATTATCTGAGCTTCTTACTGCACAACGTAGGGACGAATTTTATCGAATGGTAATTTTGCAATATATAGCCAATATCACAATATAGCAATTAGCTGTAAAAATGTGGAGAAGTATGTAGAGTTAAAACTGGGAAGTGTTGTATGTTAAATATTAAACAAATTTTTTAAGATCATTTTAAGATATTTTTTACATTATGCTCTGCTGTAAAAGATACCGCAAGAATACCGCAAATTGCTAGTAAGCTGATCTATGAGTGAATTCTTTTTTATAACAGTATATGATTGGTCTGCAAACAATGCGGTCTGAATGTTTATCCATTATTAAGAACGACCGAAAACAAATCATTGAAAACTTGATCACAGCAATCGAACCCGGTGGAGACGCTGATCTCAAACGTGCGCTTTGAGCAACTGGCTCTTGTTTCTTTAAGACGATTCCTCACATTTATGAACGCATCACTGATGACCCAGGTAAAAGCACACCACTGCGGTTTCTGTACAGGTCTCCGAATGTACCGTAATCTTATCTGGGATGATGCATATGACCCACTGTAATTTTTAAGACATCATCCATCCATTCTTTATGGAGGCCTGAGCATCCATAATCCCTCTTCACACCCACCACGGGCCATAAGAAAGCCTCACCCTAAAACAGATGGTCGGCGGTCTCTGAGGACACTGGGGCTACATGGAACTCACTGGCTCTTCTGGAAGGAGGGGGTGATGCAGAGGCATATGGCTGTAGTCCTGTCCCCCGCTGACTGCTTGTCAGCTCGGCCTCTACCCGAATGCATACACACACACACACACGCACGCACACCAAATAACAGCGAGATTCTGCTGCTGTAGTGCCTGCCAGATTGCAGCATAGGACCCCCCATACCTCCCCATCTGCACCTAAAGACCCACATGCCCTGACAATGAGGTGGCCATGTCCCTGCCTGCTCACTAGCAGAGAGAGCCAAGAGCCGAGAAGGAGGGGGAAACACATTAACAAGCTATAATCTCAAACGCCTTATCCATAATGCATTGTCTGGGCCAATTTACATGGTGTGGAAGCCTTTGGGGAGAAAGGCCCATCTATCACATTACTTTATTAGCTTTCCACCCTCTCTCACTCACTCCAGTCTTTCACTTGCTTTTTTCAGGCTCTGTTTTGTCATGCTTGTTGTACCGAGCACAACTGGCCCCATAAAAAACTCTAAACAGCTTAATTGTAAGGTTGTAAAAGATAAATAAATTGTGCGGACGGAACGGAGCGAGTTAAGAACGGTGCGTAGGGCGGCCCGAAACATACTCTACGCCAGTAGAACGCAGATGCTGTTAGCTATGAAAATCAGCAAAATGTCTTAGAATGCAATTTATATGGCAAAGGTTTAATGTAAACCTTAAAATCTAGCAGTGCTTGTGCAAAATCCACATTTTAATCTTAATTCCTTGGGATCAAGGTAACTATTTGCATTTATTATAATGAATCAAAATATTCTATTTTGAAATAACTATTTCTTCGTTTACTCATCACATTTTGATAAAACATTTACATGCACATAACAAATTTGATTAATGTTGAAATTCAGGCATATTCTAAATGATCAGCTTGTGATCTCAGCTGTTGTCTCCTAATATTTGTAAGTCGCTTTGGATAAAAGCGTCAGCTAAATGTCTAAACGTAAATGTAACTCAAGTCATGGCGTAAAGAATAGTGTTTCCGGGTCCAATCCTCCACTCTTTTCAAGCGAGACAACAGCCGTTTATGAGCACTATGTATTCATATCACACATTTAAGCCAAACTTTTATAAACTCAGTTTATACTGCATTCCTAGCCTTACTGAATCTCCGACAGCAATATTTAATTAAAAAAACTCTCCCCCATAAAAAACTTTTACAAATTTACAATATAAATATATTACATGGAGTTATAGGAGGGGGTGCAGTGAAGGGTGCAAAGAAAACAGCCAAATCTTTCCCAATAAGTCTAATGCAGCGTGTGCAGACCAAATAAATTCCCCTATGAATCAGTCAGATCAACAGCAATTATATGTTTGGGTAAGTGGTGGGGTCAGAAGAAGGCTTGTTGCCATGAACCTGTGATCATGCTTTGACTACTAAACAGTCCTGTTGTTAGAGTCTGTGACAGATGACAGTGTTTAATTACCTTCAGCTATTATAAAAGAACTGAGAAAGATTCCCAAAACAAATATTACAAATGTCATGATTATGATAACAATAGAAAATAAAAAACCTTGAAAATTCCTAATTTAATCATTTAAGATAATAAAAATATGTATAAACACATTTTAAAAATATTTGAGTGGGAATGAATTGAGTTAAAACGCTTTTTATATATACAACAATTAACATCAAGGAGCACCAGATGATACAAATGTACAATTTTCAGGAAACATTTCTGCTTTTCAACTAAACTGTTTTGCCTAAAACAAATGATTATTCTATTACTTTACAAAACATTTTATACTTTTTATCAACATAATGACACCATTTAAAATAATAAATAAAATAACTTTAAATGACGAGTTAAACAGATATAATTGTAAATCATGCTTAAAACATACAGGAATGTAATATTTCTTATTAATTGTAAAAATTAAATGGATTAATTATTTAAGTAGCTATACCATAACTAAGACATTTTCCAAGTTTAGGAAATGGTTTAAAAACAATTACGAAAGTAATCAGTATGATGACGTCACCGTGTCAGTGTTTACATGCAGATAAACGCTAGCTGAGAGCATCATTAATAATAAGACTTGTTTGTCATCTATCCGCTTTTAAATTTTAGCATGGACTACATTTCTACAAATTACCTCCTATAATAACAATAATTTCAGTGAAAAAGTACCACCATTACATCCTGTGAAAGACCATTTTAATAATCATCATGCTTTTTCAAATCTAAGCTGTGACAGGAAGTGAAAAACATTGATGATGTCTGGTGTTAGAGACAAAAACCCACCACAGGCTCAAACCCACAAAAGTGCCAGTTTGTTTAATTGTTTAAATAGCGGCACGCCCAACCATATCTAAACATCTCGCTAACTTCACTCATTACCACCCACCCAGACTTTACCCACAATCCATCAAAGAAGTGGGGACAGCGCACATCATGCGGGCAGCCTCTGAGAAAGAGCTTTATAATTGTAATCATATATGTAAAGATGCTGCATCCGTGCCATACTGTACGATTAGTTTGACAAATAAGTAATAATTTGCTAATGACAACATTATGTTGAGTCAGTTTAGGGGCAATTAAAGTGAGTGATATTTACATATGCCTAATGAATCACTGTGTGGTGGCAGCTTGAGAAAGCCTCATGAATATTCATCCATGCATGCGCCAGCCCTGCTGCAGTTTATAAACTGAATTATGGTTGATTTGCCCTTTTAAAAAATGAACATGTGCGCATCTCCCACAAGGAGCGAATGAACAATAAAGGCTGATTATAAAAATGTTTTAGTGGTAAACTGCCGGCGAGGAGATCAAAGGCTGATTTTTATAGACTTCCCAGGCTTTCGTGCAAAAAACGAATAAATAAACGAAAGGCGTGTGCGTGTCGGTTCGATGCACTGTGGGTACCTGCCTCGATTCAACTGGTTGGCACCCATTAGTGGGGTCAACTATAACAGTTAGAGTTACCCCAGCAATCAACCCAAAGCAACCGCAATTTGTCATTTCTCATCTAATGCCTAATCTTTCAGCAGGTGCAGTGTTGTTTGATATCCATACGCTAGATGTTTTTGAGATGCAAACAAGATGGGTGTGGGGGGATGAGCTGCCAATTGTCTAATTTCGTCCTGCAAGTTTTGCACACTGCTAATTGGGCTGTATTAATTGCAAGATGTGTGTTTTGAGTTGTTAAATGCAATTCCCAAGGTAGATTATTAATAGTAAATGCCAACATCTGCCACTATGAAAATGAGTTGATTCTGCCCACTCTGACCTTTTTTACCTTTATCTGTATAACAAGTTCATATTTACATTACACCCTGTGGACTGGGATGTAGTTTGCAGCAGAGGCTGCTATCAATGCTTGATAGTTCATTAAAATAAAATAATAATAATACTTTTTTAAAATACAAAAAACTAAACAAATAGTATTTTTGGTATTTCAGGACACAAATATTTATTTAAAAAAATATTTAGGTTTAAAAAAGGTTAAAGGTTTAAAAAAGAGATTCTGCAACTTCTATCTAGGAAGCTTTAAAAAAGCTTGTATTTGTTTTAATCCTCAAATTACACTAAAAAAATAATTTTAAAGACGCGGATTTAAGGGATATTTTAAATTAAGATCATTTAAAATAAAAGTTACTACATTTTTAATATAATAATATTTTTTTCAAAAAACAATATTATATTTTCACCGATCTTCCTGCAACAGAAACCATCATCTGCTGTGAGGAAAGAAATGCGTCAGATAAACATAGAGCATTACTGACACCTTGCGGCTGCAAGTAAAACTAAAGTAACCCGTCTCCAGCGATTATCTACTACTAGATGGTGTTACTTAATGTTTAAAATTATATATAAGATAACATTGGTATAAAAGTGACATAGAAAAGCTTAACTGGGGGATATTACTTACTTTGTCTTGGTTATCCTGAATGTTACACATTTTAGGTTGTGAAAAATTCAATGATGCCTGTGTGAGTATTTCTACAGTACATGGATCGGTCACCATGACAAGTCAGTATAAAGACTATGCATTGTCGATAACAATATATAAATGAAACAGAAAGTAAAAAATAGAAAGTAGAAATGGTAGCAAAGTAGCTCGATGTCGCCCCGTGACGCCATAACGTGGTATTTTTTTGTGTTCAGACACTTACATCCGGTTTACTTATTTCCTGCGCTCTGTACTTATGTTTCACAACATAAAGCTAACGGCGAACAGAGCTGTTTTCTTTCACATATTTTCTGTTTTTGTTGTCAGACAACTTAACTTAATTACTGAACATTTAAACTACGTGCACAAGCGACTAAAGGTAGTTAAAAGTCCCCTGCTTAACCCATTAACTCTGGCACTGACAGTATAAATCCTTTCACTCGGAAGCCGCCAATTAGTTTTGCGTCAAAATACATGACGTCAAACGTTGCAACTAATGCTGCGTTCCAGACACTTCGGATTTAGTATTTTTCCCACCTCAACCCGGGTGGGAAAAAAAATATCATCATCCACCACCACAGTATATTTTCTACATTATGAGAATATACGAGAGTCACATGTAGACTGTAATATATATATATATATATATATATATATATATATATATATATATATATATATATATATATATATATATATATATAGATATATAGATATATATATAGATATATAGATATATAGATATATATATATATATATATATATATATATATATGTATATATATATATATATATATATATATATATATATATATATATATATATATATATACTAAACCATACTAAATAATTATTGAAGTATTAGTTTTGTCAGTTTTATTAGTTTTAAATAATTAAGTTTGATCATAATTATTAAAAAATAAAATATATTAAATAATAATGAAAAATATTAAATAAGCACAACATCATTCAAATTTGGCACGCAAAGGAGATTACATGGTGGGAATCCAGGTACAATTAGCAGAACATGCACTGAAGCAAAAAACAATCATTAAAAATCCAAATACTGACTAGTATTTACTGACTAGTTGGCACTGACAACAGAAAACGCATTGAATCTTGTCCTTCATTTGGCGACATAAAATTGCACAGTTTGATAGCAGGGCAACAGGTACAGTGTTTTGTGGGAAACATGCTTCTGTTTCTCCTTTTAAAACAATGTTTTACTGTGGGTAGTAGCCTACCAAGTGGTGGACACAGAAGACTCTTTAATTAATAACCGAGCCAATAAAACGAAATTGCAAATATTTTTAATCAGTATTACTAACACAGTATTTATTATTTGTCAATAGTTCAATGTTAAAGCTTATTTTTATATATAATATCTACAACCGACTTACTGTAAACAAATATTTTACTGTATAATTGTAGCAAACATAAAGTGCAGTGCACGTGCAAAACCCAAACCACAGATTGTACAGATCCAAGTTGGTCACTATTTGCATATTATGGATTGGTTAAATACACATAACACACTTAACATTTTAAAAGACATACATGAATGTTTTTAACAATACTTTTTAAATAATAAATCTATTATTTAAAGTGTATATAGTATACAATAATGAAATTCTTTTTTGCTATCACAAATATACTGTATTCATACTAAATGTGTATAACAAATATTTGCGTTATAGCATGAGGAAATGACAGAGACTATATATGCATTAAAAGTGTGCAATGATAACACTCAATGCTGTGTAATTGAGTAAACTGAAGTTGTTTCATGAGATGAAATGCATCTTAGTACAGAAAAGTAACAAATATCCTGGACAGTTCTGAAAGTCCAGTACGAGACATGAAAATGTATGGGAAGGACATCATGCCACTGCGATCCACTTTGGTTTGGACTGTGTAAGATTTAAGCTCACTTTTCCCAGTCAACACAGAAGTGTGAATGACAGCGATTCTCGCTTCTTCATGGTAGGGAGCACCCCTGTCCTTGCCTATGATGATATCATAACTGTGGCCAGGCTTCCAAAACGGATACGTGACTGTGAGCGTCTCTAGGCGCTGTACTGTAAAGTATTCAAATGGGATAGGCTTGTCAGTACTGGGCCTACACTGAACCAACGACAAGTGTCTGATCTCCGAGTTGTTCAGAAGAAGGACAACATTAAGCGCTGATGTGTACCAAACCGTAAGCCGTTTCTTTTGCACTGGGCTGGTGCTTTCTACTCTCTGCAGCACAGACGTTAGGTCTTTGCAGTTGTTACATTCACTGGAGTTCATTTTCTCACAGAAGGCCAAATCCTGCGCACATGTGCACATGTAGACGCTGCGCTCTGTGACGTACGCCACCTTGAATTCGGAGCGTAGGAAGACGGGCACGGTGAACCACAGTAGGCAGTACAAAACTGCAAAAGCCATCTGACTACATTGAATCATGTCTGATTCCTGTGAGACCTGCATGTAAGAAAAAGAAAAGAAAGATTTAAAGATAATTTGGCTACTGTTACCACACACACGGCGGCTTGTTCAAAAAGCAACTTGGCTACAGCCGACATGGTCACCTGCCTTGCCTTCCAACACTGTGTCCTAACTAAACGCCACACGAAATGATTATATATAATTATGATATATAATCCATCTATTTACGTCCACGTTTGATGATTAATAACTTCCATTAAATAAGATGGCTTTGTAGGTGGAGCTGTCAGTAGCAGAAATAGAAACTCTTTTTAAAAAAAGACTCGACGTGTGTCGCGGCTCGTTAGGACAAAAACTCTGATTGACATGGAAAAAATACCTTTTATCACATATTGAAGTATCACGTTTGATTAGGACACAGTGTAGGGCAGCACCCTAACTGTAAAGCTCTTTAAGACAGCAAACAGGAATTCTCACATAATGGACACTCTACTTAATTTCAACACAGTTTGGTATTAGTTTGATCTTGGATTAAGCTTGATTGAAGTGCATTCTGGGATTGCTTTCTTCAATGATGTGATGCAGACTTGCTTAGGGAGTGCATTTATGGTACCTTAAAATTAGGAAGAAAGCCAATCTCCTTATAAGAGAAAGAATTAAAACCCACCAGGATGTTTTATTTAAGCATGAAAAGGAGTGACACTATATCGTGTTATGCGGCAAATGCAAAATGTAGACAGGGCAATAAAACCGTATCGGCCCTTTGATGGTCTGCAGCACGGCCTACTTGGTTCATTACGATGTTGCTCGAGCTGTTGTTTCAGCCAGCTGAAGGGTTAAACAACATTGTCCAGCGAAACATGCTTAGCACAGTCTATCAGGTCACATTTCCATGTGATAACAAGCAGCAGAGTTGTGTGAGCACATCTGAAATCTTGTTGTTTCAACAAGGGAAGTTATGAGTTACAGTGAATAGGAAATATTTAAGATGTTAATGCTATTGTACATATGGTCAGCTTTCCTAATTTTCAGCAAAATTCCCAAATCATGCTAGGAAAACAGATCATCAGCTTTATTTACTGGAGTGCTTATGCTGCCATTAAAGAAAAGGGCAAACTTTGTACCAAATACAGTATGCCAAAAAAGTGCATTTTTATGTGATTGACAGATGCTTTTAAAAAAGTAAAATACAGTGCATTTAAACTATCCATTTGTATCACTATGTGTGTTCCCTGGGATGAACATTCATATCAAATATTCATTCAAATTGTTATGCTGATAATACTAAAATAATTCAGGCAAAATAGCATCGTTACTCATAATCTCAAACTTTTGGACCTCAGTGTATATTTCTTCTAAAGAATCATGTCTAAAAACCTGCTTCCTCTGTACATTTAAACACTTTTGCCCATGTATGACATCATAAAGGAAAAGGTTTTACCTTGGAATTGCCTTTTGTTTGCCACTTCAAACGTGAAGATTTTACATTTTATTAGCTGGACACTCGGAAAGTCCTCAGCACCGGTCTGTAGCTTTGGATTGGCTGTCTTCTTCCTCCAGAGTCTTAAACTATGCTTGAGTTTCTTATTATGCAACAAAACTGGCCGGAGGTGACGTGCCGTTAGCAACCACTATTTATTTTGCCTGGTCCAGAAAGCATGCAGCTGTCCTCCATTTTCTCTCCTGACTAACACACAAGGGTGTGTCCACACTTCATCAGCATGTCAGAGCCAGTTCATGATCGTCTTTCTATCTCACCTTCTCCCACAAAACAAACAGTACATTATAGATGTTATATAACAGTATAAAAAGATATTGTATACATGAAGAGTTAATGTTATAATCTCATCTAGCATTATTCCGTTACATCCATGTATAGCTTTTGAATTACAGAATTTCACGATATAAACAAGATATAAAGACTGTGTCTGAGCATGCCAAGTTTGTAATCTTACTCCTCAAACAATAAAGTATTCCTGGAAGCTTTGCCTTTGCTGACTCACTGTTTCCTGTACTTTTGCTACAAAGAAATCTGTGTGATGTACTGTCAAAAGCTAATATCTTGGGCTAAAGTTTTTCACTCTTTGGTTTAATAATCTTTGCTACACCTTGTCTACAAAGTTATTCTTAATAAAATTTGTTTCCTGGCTTTTGTTACAGGTACACTTTAAGATAAAAAAAACAGTCTGACTATCAGTGCTTAAATTAACTAAATATAGTCTAAATATAAATACATCAAATGAAATACCTGCCAAGGTCTTCTATTAAAGTCTCTTGAAGCTGTACTGTCCAGTCTGAACAGCTTAATAGCTGAAAGTGAATGTCTGTTTGTTCATAAGTTTAGAGTTTAGAGACTCACTGCTGAGGTTGAGCCAAAACCACAGCCGCTTTCCTCAGCATCTCGCTATGCGTGACCAGCAAACGGAAATGTTCACTACATCTGGAAACAACGAGATAGTCTATAAAATATGATGTAAGTGCAGATGACTCAAAACCTGTAAATGTTTATGTGCGCTATGCAGGCCAGGTGGAGGAATTCTGTATAGCCAAATAAATTCTGCATAAAGGACATTCACTAATACACGACAGTATTCATATCCTTTTATCTTTTTACTCTTTTGTTTTTTGTTTCAGATTTAAACATACTCTGTCATTTCAATCCTGTGTTGCACATTCATGTGCCAGTAAGATTTCAGTCATTTTTACATTTTATAACATTGAAACCACCACTCCACCATGTTGGAATATGCTGAAACATTCCACTACATTATTAAGAAGTTATTTTAATGATGAAACAATCCCTAACAAGTGACTGTTTTTATATCTTTCTGTACATTCTTACAATGCAAACGTCCTAAGCATTCAAATGGTTGTTTCTATATTAGCTGTGACAAAAGTGCTCATTTTAAAATGTAAATAGATTTATACCAGTGTCTGTCTGGATACTTGATTCTGATTGGCTGGAAGGTATGCATTAAAACCGTTTAATGCACAGTCGGTTTGATCACGGTTCTAAATGAATGCGCTGTAAACACTGGTAATAAGTGTAATCATATCAGAGATCATGTTGCATGTGCGGACAGAAACAGAACCGAACTGTTTTCAATGTTGCCCCACGACTTTCATTCATAAATAACTTACATTACATCCATTAAAGAAGCACTACTTTATATTTTTTCTTTAACGAAAGGATAACATCACTGTTTTGGGGAATCTCGCAGCTTTACTAAGAAAAGATGCTCAGACACACGCGTTCCTCTCTCTCTAAACCAGCAGCAGAGTGAGACAACTGTGTGTCTTCGAGCCAGTATGTTTCTATGTCCAGCCAACAGAGGGCATCATTCACCCAATTTGAGGCACATCATTCACATGTACACCCCCCGCTCAAAAGTTTGGGATCAGTAAGACTTATAATGTTTTTTAATGTCTCTTACGCTCATCAAGGCTGCATTTATTTGATCAAAAACACAGAAAAAAAAACAGTAATATTGCAAAATGCTATTACAATATAAAATAATGGTTTTATACTTATTCCTGTGATGCAAAGCTGAATTTTCATCATCTGTTACTCCAGTCTTAAGTGTCACATGATCCTTCAGAAATCATTCTAATATTGTGATTTATTATCAGTGATGGAAACAGTTGCTTAATATTTTTTGGGAACCTGTGATACTTTTTTAGGATTCTTTGATCAATAAAAGGTTAAAAAGAACAGCATTTATTTAAAACAGAAAGGTTTTCTTACAATATACACTACTATTCCAAAGTTTGGGTCAGCACACTTTTAAAGTAATTAATACTTTTATTCATCAAGGATGTGTTAAATTAATAAAAAGTGATAGCATAGATTTACATTGTTAGAAAAGATTTATATTTTGAATAAATGCTGTTCTTTTTAACTTGTTATTTATTAAAAAATCCTAAAAAAGAATCAAGGGTTCGGCAGCACAACTGTTTCCAACATTGATAATACTAATAATAAATCAGCATGTTAGAATGATTTCTGAAGGATCATGTGACACTTAAGACTGGAGTAACAGCTGATGAAAATTCAGCTTTGCATCACAGGAATAAATTATATTTTTAAGTATATTAATATAAAAACCATTATTTTATATTGTAATAACATTTTACAACATCACAGTTTTTTCAGTATTTTTGATCAAATAAATGCAGACTTGATGAGCGTATAGAGACTTCTTTAAAAAACATTACAAGTCTTACTGATCCCAAACTTTTCAGCGGGGGTGTAAGTTGGGCAAAAAAAGAAATGAAACACATGCTTCACGACTTACAGAAATAACGCTGACTGTGTGTGAACTTAAAAAGCTTTATTTTTATGCATTTACATCTGTGTCAGCACATCACGTCACCAACTTTTATTTTATTTACTCTATTATATAACTATTCTGTCCTAAGTAAACATAAACACTGCAAAAAAATTCAAACTAACAATTAATTAATACACATAAATCAAAAATCCAATCCTATGTGACTGATTTGTGAGAAACTAGCAGATGCCCCATTGTACCCCACTGGTCCCGCAAGTGGACAAGCGTTGGTAAGCCTTAAAGGGATAGTTCACCCAAAAATACAAATTATTTTATTATTTACTCACCCTCACATTATATCAAACCTGTATGACTTTCTTACTTCAGCAGAACACAGAAGAAGATACTGTGCAAAACACTGGTTAGCAGCACCCATTCACTTTCATAGTATGAACACAAGATACAATAAGTGAATAGGTGCCGGTAACCAGCGTTTTGCTAAATATCTTCTTTTGTGTTCCACAGAAAGAATCATATACAGGGTTTGAATGGCACAAGGGTAAAAATATTATAACATCATTTTTATTTTTGGGTGAACTATCCCTTTAACCCCTGTAAAAGACCATGATGTAGGCATACTACTCTAGTTAATCTTTTTAATTATTTAGAAAAAAGGAATATATAAACATATAAAGTACATGCTGTATATTGTTAAAAATATTTATATAGATAGATAGATAGATAGATAGATAGATAGATAGATAGATAGATAGATAGATAGATAGATAGATAGATAGATAAAGCTGCTTTGAAACAGTGCTACATTGTTAAAGCCCTATACAAATAAACTTGAACTTGAACTTGAACTTGAACATAAGATATTATAAATTACTCTATAATACCGCATCAAATCCTTTAAAATATGTAAACAGCAAGAGAATTTCACTTGATATATATAAATGAGCTAATTTTAGTAACTTAATTTTGAACATTTAATAATTTTAATTTTAATTTATAAATTTTAGAAGATAGTTTTGGAACAAAAAAAAGATACATTTTGTAAAATGTCTGTAAAATGTTACTTTTCATACACTGGAAGTTACGGGGGTCTAATGTTGTTTGTTTACCAACATTCACCAAAATATACAGGTTTTACAAGGCATACAGGTTTGGAATGACATGATGTGAGTAAATGATCAAATAATTTTCAAGATTTTTGGGGGTGAATTATCTCCTAATTAGCTTAAAATGCAATTAGCAGTGAAAATATTCAGTAGCCGTTAACAAGCATTCAGATGAACTGCAGTGTCGTTTTATAAGAGTTTTAGGTATGGGCCTAAAGCTGTAGTTCACGGTGGAAAGCACCGGAAAGCCTTGGTTGCCAGATCGTGTTATAAACCACATCATTTAAAAAACGTCCGTGTCCGAGCAATAAAACACAGTTTAGAATCATATCTATAACATTTTAAAAAGAATAATAAACCACGCAATATATAATTCAAAGGGCGTGTGCCTGTCGTCTGATAACTACGGCGTATTTTAATATTTGGCAACCCTCTTTGTAAGACCCAGGCAGAGTGTGTCCAGTGAAACACACGAAGCCAGTCGGGAAATGGCTTTTGCGTAAAACACAGCTCTGATATCGGCCTTCGAAGCGCAGGAATACCGTTTTATCACAATGTTGAGAGTTTCGATGTTCTCGTTTTGGTTGTTTTATGCCTTTCTTGGTCAAAGTGTCTGTTTTGGTGAGTATTATGTTGCTGAAGCTGATCTTGCTAACAGTGTGTTACGTTGTATCTGTTGATCGGTTTTAAGCGCGTGTACTGGAGATTCACAACACTCATAAAATGTAATAATAACGATTAATACAATGTTATATAAAATATTAAAAGTCCGTTTTTTTCTGGTGAGCTAATCGCTGTAGTTGAAGTGTTCTGCTTAACGGCCTTTAGTGAAACAAGTCAGGATACATGTTTCTATATTGGAAATACATATTTGTGTTTATGCACAGATACGAGGGAACTGATTTTAAGTGTGGTTTCGAGAAAATTATTTTAATAAGTCTAATCCTGCGAGGAGTTGTGAAGTCATAATATTGAACGTGTACATATTTTACAGAGAATAAATAGACTAGTTTAACGAATGGTCTGAAATGAAACGAATATTATATTTCGTTATTTAAAGCACTAGCGTTGCAGTATTGCTCATAATGGTGTTACTGGTAGTGATATGAATACAAATGAGCGGTTTGATGCTAATGTTACAAAATAGAGAGTCTAAATAGAGAGAATGAATAACTATAGATGGATATAGTTGAAAACAGATCATTGTCCAGCAGGATTCATTCTGCTGTTTATACACGCTAACTGTAATTTAACTATGGTATTTGTATTAAATACATAGTGACCATAGTTTTACCATTGTCTCATTAAAGGAACCATAGTTCAATCATGCTATTAGTAAACGCATGGTATGCAAATGTTACTCTCAGTCTGTCAAAACCTATGGTATCATGGTTATGGTATAAAACAAAAGGTTTGAAAGTTCCCCTATTATTACATTATTAAATAATAGTGGTGTGTTTTTTATAATTCTCTTTAAGAAATCAGAACCGATCCGAATACAGAAATTAATCCAAATTTAATTTCATTTGTTTTAAAATATTAAATTCTAATGATCTGTATTATTTCATATAACACATTCTGTTGGATGCAGATACATGCCATATCTTGCCTGGTGTTTTTCAGTGGTTTCTTTTTTGTTATGGCTTGACTTTACATGTCTTGCCCTTTTATAGGTTTGAGAGGTTGTATTCTGTGTTTTGTATTTTTCTCTCAATTTCTCTTTGTGTTCGCTTCTTCCTTTTTGTTTACGTTGCTTTTACATTGTACAGTATAGCGGGTTGTTAAAAGCTGTGAAGACTTTGGTTTTATTTTCACACTTGTTTGACTTGTGAAACCACAGCTAGAAATGATCCGAGCGAGTGTGAAAACGTGTGCGTGATCACACGTGGTTACAGCTGCAAATCAGTGTGGGTTTAAACCACAACTTTGTATTCTTTAACAGTTCACAAAATGGTGGTGTTATGTAGTGGCATCTATGAGTAGTATCCATTATGGGGCATGTTTGCATGTGATCTGTACTCTGTAGCAAGACATGATTATTTATTTGGCTTTATTCTCTCATATCCTCTTGTGCAAACTGAATGCGCTCATTTCAGCAGCTTTACATTTCCTCTTATGTATAAGACAATTTTCACTTCTCTGTTGTGTGAGATGTTCTGAAGATTATTTACATGGCTGTTTATTAGATTGATTTTCATTAGTAAACAAACAGTATCTTTTCATTTATTGCATGTAGTGTATGTATTATACTGTATATTAGTGTATTATCTAGGTTTATTTCTTTAGCTAGACGCTATATGTCCAGATTCCCCTAAGGTTAATTGTTAATGACTTTTCCCATGTTCAGCGGTTACTGAGGGTTTATATTGTTTAATATTGTAAAACATTACAGCCACTGAATCTCGGTTTGTTTGTAAAAACAAATGAAAAAACATTAGATTTTTAAGTTAAAGAAAATAATACAAAAACAATATTGTACATTTTCATTATACTGCCTATAAGTCTCTGATTCCCCAGAATGTGTCTTTGTATTGAGTAAGACTTACATTTCCTGCGTTTTATTTTGTCACGCTTTAGCAGCCACTTCCTTTGTTTAAAATGACCTCAATAACATAAGATAACAAGCTGTTATGACAGCTGACATTATACCTGTGGTTAAAATAAAAACGTGCGTATTTATCTACAGCCTATTTTTCCAAAATATGAAATTGATCGGGGCAGTACTGACAGCAGTGAGCCACAAAGTGCTTGTAATTATTGTATTATATGTATTATTATACGTATATTTTATGTATATGTAGATAATGTTGGGATAATAAAATGTTTTTTCTTCACAGTTCCTTCTCCAACAAACATCAGTGTTGTTTGTCACAACTTTGTGAATCTCCTTTACTGGAACTACAGTAAACCAACCGAACAGCTGAAATTTCTTGTAACAGTCAAACCTTATACAGGGTATGTGTTTATGACTGTCACATCTACGTCAGTCTCTGTCAAAAGCAGCCAGAATAAAATTGCATTGTATTTTGTAAAATGTGTTAAAGTTATTCACCAGACACACTTTTTATGTCTTTTGTATCTATAGGTCTTCACAAACATTTGACACTTCTCAGACGTACCTCAACATCAGTGAAAACAGCAGGGATGCTGAAACCGATTACCTTGTGAATCTGAGAGCGTATGATGCTCGAGAAGAATCCAAAGATGTGTCTATTAAATTTACCTACAGCACAGACTTTCTTAATGAAAACGTACATGAATGTAAGTTCTCGGAGTATAAAATAAGCACATGCATGCAGCATTATACTGTGGGCAGCAGTGATTTTTGGTGTACTGGGATGTGTTTGTCTCAGTCTGTGGCAAGAATATAATATTAAGAATATAATGTGGGCCCGACCCAACTGTTTTTGTCATTATTATTATTATTTATCCATTTCATGTTAAAAACATGAAATTTGGAGCAAAAATCTCAAATTGAAGCACAATATATAGCAAAATGTAGCATTCATGAATGATGATGAAGATGGAGTTTTATCGGATTTTTTAGTAATAAACTTTGAAGTTTTCTGGCTTTTTAATGCAGTTTTTGCTTTTTTCCCAGGTTCTTTGGACTTTCCACCTGTTAACATAGCTGTCCACGAAGATGTGGTTAACGTGTTTTTTCCACACCCCTATTCCATATATAATCATGATAATCTGTTAAATGATTTTATATACAAAGTCACACATGATCAGGTAAGAAATTCAGTCAATTAAACTTGATAACATTGTATAAAATAACCCTTGTTTCTTTCTGAATTGATAAAAAATATTTCAATCCTTGTCACACGAAGCTCACAAAAATAAGAAAACCACTAACAAAATCAGTATAAATAGAATATGCATTTCACGGTGTAACGTTACCACATTACAGATTGTAATCTTGTTTTATTAAGAAAGTTTCATTTATTATTAAGAATGGCTTTTGCAATATGTGGCTTTGTCTTCGTGGATGAAGTCATTTTCAACATTACATTGAAATTCATCTAGTGTGATGGCCTGTATTATCTTTTTTAGTACAATCACGTTGTTCTTCTTTCCTTTTACAGCAAGAGACCAAATATAATTGTTTCGAAGATGAAGAGCTGTGCTCTGCAGAAATCCATCTTCACCCAAGTGTGGATGAAAAGTGTGTTGAGTTGAAGTTTGAAGGGATAAATGATGTGCTTTTTACAACTACCTACAAAAACGTTTGTCTTTCTGGGATGCCTTTTTCTCTCGGTAAGACTACTTTATAGACGTTGTCGTGCTTGCATAGAGGACAGTAGTTCACCTGAAAATGAATCCTCTCATCATTTCTTCACCCTAATGCCATCCCAAATGTGTATCATTTATTCAGATGAACACAAACCAAAGAAAATCCTACCTCTGGATCTCTAGAGATATATTGCTAAAAAGAGGTTAAAAAATGTTGACCTTTCAGAAGCACATACGGAACTGCCATCATAAAAGTAATCCCTATAGTGGATTAATATATTTTGTAATATATATATATATATATATGTATTTTATTATTTACCTTTATATTTTATAAAAATGTGTTTGTAAGAGAAATTTTGTGCTGATCTGTATGTTTACGTTGATACACAACGTATCAGTCTCTAAGTCTGCTCAAAAGGTTTTCTCTTACAACCATACTGTGTGAAGTTATTTGTATTACTTTAAAGGAAAGGTTCACCCAAAAATAAAAATTATTTTATTATTTACTCATGCCAAACCTGTATGACTCTCTTGCTTCAGCAGAACACAGAGAAAGATATTTTGCAAAAGTCTGGTAACCGGCACCCATTCACTTTTATAGTATGGACACACTGTTCAATGGAAGTCAATGGGTGCCGGTAACCAGCGTTTTGCAAAATATCTTCTTCTGTGTGACACAAAAGAAATAGTCATTTACAGGGTTTAAATGACACAAGAGTTCAAAAATGATGACATAATTTTTGTTTTTGGGTGAACTATGCCTTTAATGATGAATTTATGTGCTTTTGGGAGCTTTATCATGACACATATAAGTAGATAACATAACAGAACTTTAATATAAATGGAAAAGAAAATCATACATATGGGATTGGCATTTGGGTAAACTATTCTTATTGTGTAATTCTGTAATCTACCGATCATTTGTTAAACAAATCATTTTTTTAAATGGCACATTACATAAGAAAACTGTTGTTTGCCTGTACTCCCCATATTTTAAAGGTAAAGCAGTGAAAAGGTAAACTTCTGTGCCACCACTGTAGCACCAAATGGGATCCCAATAATGTGAGATAGTGGTGGGATAGTGAGGAATGACTATGGAAAGTCTGTTGGAACAGGTTTTAGCTAAACTGTTTTAAAATGATCCATATTACTGTTTGTATGTTTGTACACAGTTTTTACCTACTGTATGTGGAGCATTTCAAATTGGTCACAAGTTTGCATGTGCGAGTTATAGACGGCAATCAAAACCTAAGTCACAAGTGTGTCTGAAATGCATGTGTTTTTGCAAATCTGTTTGGTACTCAAAAAGTTTGACATTGTTGATTAGTCTAGACTGCGATATTGATATGTTCTCTGTTTTTCTTTTCAGTAGATCATCCGAGCTACATCGCAGCTTTAGTAGGTGGAGGGGTTGTGATTCTCTTAATTTTTGTGGGTTTTGTGTGGCTACTCTGCAAGAAATGGTCCAAAATCCCTAAAATTCCAGAAGTTCTGGTATGTGCTTGTATGTATGTATGTTTCTTAAGGCAGCAATCCCTAACATTTTCCTCTATGTTGCAATCTCTGTTTAAAGCATACAATTGCAGGTTATTTGCAGAATTACACATACCATTTATGTACCTAGTCAATAACTGATTTTTGTTCGTTTTTAACCAGAAAAGTTACAGATTGCAGCTTTAAGGTGTTTGTAGCGCTGTTTTCCATTTGCTTATCCAGAGACGTGAAGGAGTACCAAACCATTACCATTAACTGTTTGCTTCTTCTATATGCAGTTCGGCGTTATGAATTCAAGCCAGGCTTCTACTGCCATTCACCATCGCATAGAAACCGCCATCTCTTCAGTGACACCCACAGGTCACTTGCCTCTACTAGAGCCAGATGACCCTGAAGCTTGCAATAGCCCCACCCTTTCACCAACCGAGAAAGACACAACCATTACCCCTACTGACGCAGAAGAAGTGATGGTCCCGGAGACATCTGAAACATCTGAAGTAGATGTGAATTTTGAAGTATCTGGAAACTATGGCAAGTCATCGGACTATGACAGTCCTAAATTCATGCAGGAGATGAGCCCAGGGGACTTTACTACAGGATATGGACCACGACCACCTGTGCTTTAGGTTTGAGCATGTGTGTATGAATGAATAAGACTGGAAAGCCTTGGGAATTTCGCCCTTTAGTTATGTAATTATTACTTGGTCCAATAATGATATCACCCAGACTAATATAGAACATGTTTCTTTGTCAAAAGTGTTTAACCTCAAAGCATGAATTACCAGAACACTTGCTGATGAGGACACACCTCCTGCCCTGTTTAACATCCAAGCATGTGTAAGCGTCCAATGTGACTTAAATACATTGCTTCTGTTAAAATCAACTTTTACACTTCTACAAAACAAGAAGCATGAGGGTGGTTCGACGTGAAGACTAAGTGTAAAATTTGATTAGAATGAAAGTAATGTTATTTTGTTGTCATACTATGACATATATATAGATATATATCTATATCTTTATTATCGATGTGCTTTGATGTTGCTTTTTACAATAACTCATACTACAGTAATGACTTAGGGAGGGTTCTCTTAGGAGGATTAAAAAAGCATTAATACTTGTGCATATTTACAGTAGTGTATATGCATTACAGCAATATACGTGGAGAAAAATGCAAGGATTATTATTAAGTAAAACAAATTAATACTGTCTTTTGACATGCATCAGTTGATCAATGTGAATTTCAGCAGGTGCAGTTACACTTTGCTGTAGTCGCTTGATTTCAGACTGACTCAACTTTTCTCACCTTTCAAACATATTTTGTGCAGTTAAACACAGTCATGACTCGGGCGCCTGAGGTGGAACTCGAAGCTTGTGTATGTGCATGCTTATGTGCCCTGATAAGACGCACATTATTAACAAACTGCCTAACAAACAGCATTTTTTGACAACATTATAATTATACATAAAAGATTACAGCATAAATTGCTTGAAAAGCAATCAAATCAGAGCTAATAGCGCTGCATTTTATTTTTTACGTGAAGAGCTTGTTTGTCTTCATTCATATAACACAGTCAGATACGTTTCAGAGCTAATACATTTAACAGCATGTCTTACTAGATTCATGAGCCGGTTGTTCTGTAACATACTGTTAATAATTTGCATTGGATGGGACGGCATGTTTTCCATGTGAAAGCTCCCAGAGATAGACGTATTCCGTTACATTTAAATAGTTCCTGCTGTTTAAATGCAACATTACTGTAAATGTACTTGATAAGGACCTGGGTATCACACAAATGATAGATTGTAAATCAAATGGTCATAGAAGGTCTGTGACTCTTTCCTTTCTCCATCATTAGAGGCTGGTGGTGCTCAAACAGTGCCACCCATGTTTACATGTAGCTCTTCATATTACTTTCTGTCCATTCTTTTCTCTACTGATGGCTGATTTTCCCATTTAACTAATTGGAAAAGGCCATTATTACCTTCTTGTTCCCATTGCCTATAAAGATATTGAATTAATAAAAAGAACAAGCGATGAAAACAAGCAAAAAAAGTTTAAAAATGCAAAACAATATAGATATGTGGAGTGTTACAGATTATTGGTTTAATGCACATACAGTGTTCTGAATGCCTCCTCATAAGCATTTTGATTTATTTGTTTGTTTTGTTTTATAAATATTAAAAAATGACAATGTTTGGTGTTATGTATACATACATGTTAATAATATTTTGTAACTTCAAGCACTTTTTCTTAAATGCTTTATATTTTTGAAAACTTGTTTTCGTTTTAGCTTTGGTTTTAATCATCTTTAAAAGATAAAGCAAATTTGCACTTAAATCGACACAGTCAATTGCCTTATACTAGGCATCTTTATGCCTTAAAAAACACCCTCTCTGAAGTCTTCCGTTTATTCTTGCCTCTCAAAATGACAAACCATCATGAAATGCTTTGTCTTTTTAGTGTTTTTGCACTTGGTGCAATTCTTCAAAATTGCAAAAAACACATTCTTCAAAAGTAACTTACTGTGATTAAATTAATTGTGCTCTGGGATGTGACCCCATGACAACTGCTAGTGCCATGTCTTACCAGCTGCGCTTGACATTATATAGAATTTGTGCATTCATTTTTGTAAAATAATCTATTAAACGGGACTTCATGTCCGCATTTCATGTATATATTTCATGTCTGTTTGTAATTTTGGGGTATTTTAGTCATTTAGGAAGTAAATCATTTAAAAATAATACTTTACAAGGATACATTTGATAACGGTCATTACAGGACAAAAGTATTTTCAATTACATTTCATTTAATTGAAATTATTTTAATTTAAATAATAATTTTTTTTCTTAAGAAGCCGCAGTTCTGACAAAGACTATTCCTCGCGGATGGTAATACCCAAGTTGTGGGCTATTTAAAGTTCATTCTTTAAAAATTCAATTCCCTTTTTTACTTAATTTAACTGGTCTAATCGTTTATTCGCTGTATTCAGTGCTAATGCATTGATATGATGACCTGTCTGTTGTGAATAACCACCGTTAATAAGTTGTTAATCTTTGTTGTTATTGTAATGGTAAAGTGCTTGTATTGTAATGACATCTCACCTGTAAGTGAGAAATAATGACATAAGGGGGTGTGCCTTTGGAGAGAGCTGTAAACGGAGGGTGGGATCTTTCATGCTTTCAACGCTAGCTGCTGCAAAACTACAATCTTTAATAAAATTTCGTTTCAAATGAATTTGAAGTGTTTTTTTTCACTGTTGCATTGTTGCAAGGCAATTTTACAGAAAATACATTTTAGAAAAGAGACATACGAACAACAGTATAGAAAAAAATAATATAAATGTTAAATTATATAGGCTCTATACATGGTATTGTGTTAATTTGTGATAAATAAAAAAGTAACTATTTATAGAATTGTTATTATATCGTTATATTCATATACTATAAAACCTTTGAGTAGTATCTTCTTACAATGTTGAAAAAACTTATTTTTGAATGAATAAATAAAAGACTACATTTGATCGCCTAAGACTTTTAATTTGAAAAGGGGTCTTTCCGGTGGTCGGCTGTAATGTTTAGTGTGGTTTCTCGCTTCACGTTGTTGCTCCATTAATGAGATACAAACACAGTACAGACAGTTTCACGTAACCGCACAGCAGTTCACTAAACATCGCGTTAAACGTTTGTTGTTTTATCAGTGTCCGTTTGACAAGACATCGTCTCCGGTAAACCGAGAGAGAGAGAGAGAGAGAGAGAGAGAGAGCAGGCCACTCCTTTGAACAAACTGCGCTGTATCAAGCTTCATACAGTTGATGTATTCATACATACAGTAATATATTTATATAAACTCAAACATCGTTCGAGCTATGTTTATTTAAGTATTTCTCGCATGTATCAACATTTTCGTGTCGGATCTTTACATGGAAACGATGTAACCTGGTAACCCGAATGCAGGTAAGACAATGCCACACATCGGTCACATATTCTCATTATCTGAATTACCATTAACACAATCTACAATATACTGCCGCGTGAACATGATAAGCGTATCATCAATCACTTTACTTTTCATGTCTTACAGTAATAAAAGTATGTGAATCACACAAGAAGTTTTAGGCTAGTGATTCATTAGATCGTGTCCATAATGTATAATGGAAATTACACTTTGAAGTATGACAGTGCCATCACATTATTTAAAAGTACCTTGGACTACCATAAAAATACAATGGTGGATAGATATGGTAATTATATAATACCATTAGACTATATATATATATATATATATGTCCAAGTTATTATCATCTGTTAGTATCACTGACTGTACCATGATATAACCAAACTACTTTTTGTAATAATGATAACTACATGTACAGGATGATATAATCAGACTTAAAACCGGTTTATATGTTACCTTTTTACCTGTTTTATAAGCTGGATATATAATATAGATTTCTTTATAAGAGATTCTCTGTGTTCTTCAACACAGTCACAGTAGTTTGTTACATTTTTCATATATTTGGCTTTTTAACCAGCCAATCTTGCTGAATAACTAGTGTCTACTAGTTATAGCTTCATTTTGCATGTTGTTTCTATGCTCTGATGACTTCCTTGGTTACATCAGTGTCATGGCAGTAGTGCAGTTCTTCAAAGATCTCACAAACACCTGTTAAGATCCATTTGTCTTTTGTTGGAAGCAAACAGTTATGGGCAGGAAGGTAATGGATCTACATGGTCAGAGACTTTTAAAAAAAATTTTAAATGATAAAATATAGAACATTTTACAATAATGTATAATTTACAGTAATTAATACAAATATGGATTTGATTTTAACAATTAAATCAAATTAGTAATATTAATAGACATATAAAGATATTCTTGGATATTAATTCAATACGTAGAACCTGTATTTTAATATAAATCATAGCTGAGGATGGTCAATATTTTTATTCTGTGTAGATTTGTGAATGCTGATGTACAGGACTGTTGGATGTTATTGTTGTCTGATGTATTTAGTTACCAGGTGGAACGCAGGAGGCCTCAATAATGAAACTTAATATAGGAGTTGTACCGTCTCCCTGCCATCTATACAGCATTCTTAGTTTTAACTTAGTTCCTGTTTCCAAACTCTTCATATAAATACATTTTATTGTATTAACTACATTTAAATTTTAATTGTACATATAATTTATTATATTTGTAGTTACTGATGTATATTTTTCCCCTCTATGTGGATTGAAGACCTGTTTACAGTCACATTAAGAGTGATAACTATAAAGAAAATGTTTTAAAAATCATCCTAAATTGAAGAGAATATCAATAACGATATATACAGAGGAATATTATGGTTGGGATCATTTTCAAGTGATTTTTTTTTCAACCTACTGAATCATATAACATTGACAGATAATCCATTTCAATTTAAAAGCCTTTTAAAAGCATTTGAAATGAGAAATTTAGTCTGTAAAATATTGTCTGTGGTGTGGAATGTAATATAGTTTTTCTGTTCTTTGGTGTGATCAGGCCTTTAAGGTCAGGAAAATATGGCCTTTTGTTAGAAATATTAGCAATGGCAGTCTAATAAGAACCACTATTTAGGTTCATGTGAATGATAAAAAACTCAAAAGTAAAATATCTAAATCCATAAAATGAGATTTTCTGGTAAAAATCCTACAGTCCTATCTAATTAAAATGTAGTTTTTTGGGTAAAATGTGATTTTGTAACTCATAAAAACCCACAGCAGGCTTACTAAATGGAAAGAATGTGTGGCCTGACTGATTCAAAATATTCATACATTTACATTTTTGCATTTGGCAGATGCTTTTATCAACATTCATCTTCTGTGTCTGCAATATTTTGGACCTTTTCAGACAACGAATTTCTGCTCAGTTCTGACATAATGTGAGTTTTTAACAATCTGTCAATTTCTTTCCAAAAGCAGGCAAACGTTGAGGTCTTACAGCGACACTAAGCCAGGACAAAGTGAACAGAAACCTCAGAAAGGTCTGCCTGGAAAAGTTGCAGCCATGTTGGAGGAGGACATGGAAGTGGCCATAAAGGTGGTGGTGGTGGGAAACGGAGCAGTCGGGAAGTCCAGTATGATCCAGCGATACTGCAAGGGCATTTTCACTAAGGACTACAAAAAGACCATTGGGGTTGACTTTCTGGAACGACAAATAATGTACGTATGATGCCGTCCATTACTGAAGTATTGAAATTGAATGTCCAAAATAAAAATCATTTTATTCCTATATGAATCTTAAATGGATAACATATTACCAGGCTGATTTTTGTAGTGTGCCTATAAAGTGTTAATAGAGTATTGCGTCCGCAACACAAAGGTCTTGAGATGGATCCTAGGGGAACATAGATACTGATAAAAATGTTAAGACTCAATGCACTGTGAGTTGTTTTTAAAAAGGCATCTGCCAACGCACAGATGTGATGAAATCCTCTTAGGAAACCGTAACCTACTGGCATATTATTTTATTCTTTTCACAGCATGCTAAAAACTGAAAATCCCCTGGCCACTTTCAGTTAATGCTAGCAAATTGTAGGTTACCCTAGTAGGTTATTTTCAAGTTAGAAACTGAAAATCTCTCCACCGTTACTTGCTAAGCAACCGTGAGAAGAAACGAGCGTGTGGCAATAACGTAGCTCTTTCTTTAAGAAAAAGGATTTCTGGATTTCTTATTCTTCTTTTTAGACTAGTCGACCAGTCGGTTTTAAAACAGTTTAAACGACAGTCAAATTAGTCATAGGGCAAAATAACATCCTTGTATTGTGTGCACATTTACTGAAGTAATTGAGTTCCAATACACATTTTGTATATGAATATCCCACAATGCATTGGGTTTGATTGCATCTAGCCTTACTGTGGCTTAGTGGTTAGAGCATAGAGCTAACAACGCCAAGGTCACTGTGCCATTGTGTTATTCAGTAGTAATGTGTAAAACCAAAGCAGGAAGTTTCTCAAACAAGGAAACAAAAGCTATTAAAGGGGCTTTTTACAGTAGGCACACAGTAGGTTTATAATTGTTATAAAAAGTTAATTTCAGTAAGTATGCATTTACACTGGTGCTGGGAATGATTGCTAAAGAGATTAATACAAAATTTCCAGTGCAGGAAATGACCAAGAAGAAATATGATGAAGGTTCAGGCTTTCCCTCAGAAAAAGGAAACTACGCTCTTGCTTTCTTTTCAGATGACAGAAAACAATCGAGTTCCTGTTTGTTTTAGGAAGACAGAGTCTCTGTCTAGCTAATGAAGTATGAAATGTAACATCTCAGAAAAAGCCAGGGAAAATCTGTATGGTTTATTGTTTACACACACAAAACATGAAACGGATAAGTTTCCTCTATGGTTTAGAACAAACAAAATAAAAGCAGACACAGCCTTTTACTCTTTTGCATATTATGTGGAAATCTTGAACATTTCTGGACCGTATTTTACTGTTTAATGTAATGCATTGGTTTGCATTGCAGAGTTAATGGTGAGGATGTGAGATTGATGCTGTGGGACACGGCTGGACAGGAAGAGTTTGATGCCATCACCAAAGCCTATTACAGAGGTGAGCTGTGTTACCTTCTAAAGCCTTAAAAAGGTCTTTCAGCATCATTGTAAGTTTATTGAACGGACTGTCTGTGAAATGCTGTCTGTTACTAAAGAAGCAAATTTGTGCCACTGAGTGTCTAAACATGAGACATGTCCTGGTTTGATGTGCAGGGGCTCAGGCATGTGTGCTGGTGTTCTCCACCACAGACAGAGATTCATTTGAAGCCATCAGCAGCTGGAGGGAGAAAGTAGAGATGGAGGTCGGGGACATTCCCACAGTCCTAGTGCAGAACAAAATTGATCTACTTGATGATACGGTTATCAAAAAGTAAGGAAAATACATGCTTAGAAAATCCAAATAATGACATTTGTGGATGAGCTATTATATAACTATTATGAAAACCTAAACAAATGCTGGTCAGACTTGTTATTTGGCAAAGACAATATGGTCAGCCATAACACCACAGCAACATCTCCATTATGTCTGGCGCTGGTGATCGGTGTGAGCTATAACCTGTATTGATTGAACACTTAAACAGCCCGATTGTTTATATTGACACATGTTTGTGTTGTGGCTCCAGTGAAGAGGCTGAAGGTCTTGCCAAGAGGCTGAAATTAAGATTTTATCGGACATCAGTGAAGGAAGATCTCAATGTCAATGAAGGTGAATGATGCTGTGTAAAGATCAACTGAAATGCATTTTTTCTTCACTGTCTACTACTGTAATATTAAACATATTTTTGCATTGTAGTTTTTAAATATCTGGCAGACAAATATCTACAGCGACTCAAGCAAAAATCAGCAGAGGAGCCAGAGGTGATTCACACATCCAGCAATAAAATAGGTAAGAGCAGATTTCATTATAGGATTCAAAAGTGACAATTAACTACCTGTATTCATTTCTCGGTTGCTTTTATTCAAAGTGACTAAATACATGAGGAAATGAACATAGTATTTATATATGTTTCAGGTGTTTTCAACACTACTGGTGGCAGCAACTTGAACCATTCCAGCGATCTGAATGGCCGCGAGGTCATTAACCTGCGACCAAACAGACAGAGAACAAAGAAGACAAAGAACCCTTTTGGTAGCTGCAGACTGCTTTAAAATGTTTGACGGTATGCCTCCACTGCCTTGCTGGGAGTGATAAGCCACAGGTGATTCCAAATGAAAAGAAAAGTCCGATTTTAATCTTAACATCAGATCTGTTAATTTCATACAATACATCTCATCATTATGATGTCACTGATGGAGGCTGAATGTTTGGGAGCTACTGCCCTCTAGTGGCTGCAAGTGCTTCAAACAATCGCTGGAAAATTAGATGGTGACTCAGTTTGTGTAACACTAGTGACAGACTTGCCATTGTTAAATCAAACAGATAGTTCTGGCCCAAATTCATTAGTTGTTTTAATGTCTGGTCCAGCTCAAGAATCCATTTAGGAATTACACAGTTCGCCTTTAGATTAGATTTTTTCTCATTTACTAAGGTGAAGTCAAACACGACCCTTGTGACTAACACTAAACTGGAGGTCTGTTACGCTATTTTTGTACAGAATATTTAAACAGACACATTTTGACCACTCCCTCTCCTCACAAAATTATTGTGGCTCAAAAATGAATGCAAAGTGAATATATTTTCACAGTGATATATTTTGTGAGTTTTTAAGATGTGCATTATTTCACGTGGTACAGAGCAGGGTAATGTTGACATTTACACACACGAGATTACTGACAAAAACACGTGATTTCTACGACACACCCATTCGTGCATTTCGACTGTTTGTTGTGCAGTATGTTTGAACTGATGGAGATGCATCTTTGCTTAAAAGTTGATTGTTGTATCTTATATGAACACTTTCACAAATTCCAGCCCATGTTCTTAGGTATTTTTGTATAAAAAAATTGAGTAAAATAATAACTTACTATAATTCATAATATTAATGCTGTGCCAAATGATTTTAAACTCTACATACTTGTAAGAAATGTAAATAGTGTTAGTAAATTGTTGATCAAGTCACAGATTTTTTGAATATTTCAATTGAAATTGACATTCTTTAAATGCATTACATGCACTCATCTAGACCATTTTCATATTCTAACACAAAACCAAATGTAAAAGATTCTGTTACACATCTTCATGCATTCAGACAAGTCTTACATGTTGCTTACATGTTAAATGAAGCCTAACCTTGATATGATATCCATTATTTTCATTAAACAACTGGAATTGATATATTCTTAATTACTGGGATGTAAATGCACAAACTTGAAATACTGTCAACATACAATCTGCAACACAAAATACAATAAATATCAAACGTTTACTCTAAAGTTCAGAATACTTATGAGAAAATGTAGTGTTTCACCAATATTACCAATGATAATGAAGAGCAAGGTTAATAATATTAGCAAGGTTTTAATGGACATTTATTAAAAGTAATGTTGTGTTTATTGCACTGAAGTGAACTGCAGTATTAGACTTTATATACCGCCCAAATAAACACTGAAGTAGTATGATTTTTCTAACATTTCCAGTTTTTTAGAATATCTTGTAAGATCTCGTAGTCTTGCCTTTTAAAGTTTAAATCTTTAACCAATAAAAGGCAAATGTTTTTTGAGAAAAAGTTCACTTGCAAGTGGTAAAGTAGTTACTAATAAATGATCCATTTTAACCAGTTTAATGGTCCAATCCGACACATTTCTTTTTCCATATCCATGTACTTGTTACATGTGGCTTAACTTTGAATTAATTGTATCATGAAACCCATGCCTTGCATTTGTTTATATGAATGTTGATTCATGGTACTTCGCCACAACGGCCTTCATGTTTACAGCGCTGATCTGTTTTATTATAACCGTCTCTCTCATTAAATATAGATCTGTTATATTTGGATATCTGACTGTTGTTTGTTTTCATATTTGCTTATTTTAACTTCTCATATCTTATTATTGATTTTCTCATTTGCAGCAAATGATTATATGATGACACTATAATGAACTAAAAGCACTTTATTATCTGATGTAATTCCTGATCACTTTATTGTTAGGTTGTTATCTATATTAAAACTGCTAAAATGCTTATACAATTTTTTATTTTCCATAGTGTTCTTTCTAATGTACACATGACTTTAGATTGATTATGTAAGAATATGCCAGCATCACTCATATCAGCAGAGGTATCATTTCACTGTATGAAGAAGAGGTCTTGTAGGATAATGGATGTTTTATTTGGTGTGCCACATGACTCTACAGATGATAACTGTCTCTGTTCTTGGTTTTGTTGAATGGTTGTCAAAAGAGGAAAATAAAGAATCTATTGAAGTTGTTTTACTTTATTGAATGTCACCATTTTTAATGACGTGTAATTATTAGACGTTATGTGTAATAAGGAAATTTAAATCAAGAATTTACTATTTATGTGTACAATGCTGAAAGTGTGGATCATTACTTATCATAGACACTTTTCAGTAAATTCTGAATAGACGAGGAGCTAAACAGAGACCTGTGACTGGACATTTTATATTTATTAATAATATATACTATAATAATGATATATTAAGCTGACCATAAACAGCCTAATGACTGATGATCTACATTACTTGAAAGAAAATGAGTTAATCCTTTTACTAATATTATTAATAAACTTTCTTTGTTAAACTAACAATTTATTGAACATTGTCATATTGCTGTTTCCAACATTTTAAGCAATGATTGACTTTGAATTAAGACTTTTGGATTATTCTCTGTGGTCTTTAATACACTGTATCACTGTAGGCGTCTCTGTGAGTAGTTTTGAGGTTTGATTTTTAAACCTAGAAAGCACAATGTAAAAATTCCCTGATATTTCCATTACTTGGCGGGCGTGTCAAGTTTGCACTCTATAATAGTGATGTTAAATATGTGTATTGAATGATTATCTAGAGAATATTTTTCACTTCTCTTTTCACAATTTCTGTTTACAAAAACTTACAAACCAAAGTCAAGTGTCAGAAAGAAAAGTATCAGAAACGAAATTCTAGGCTATGATGACTACATTAACACCTAAATGTCAAATTCCTAAACAAGAAGACTGCCAGACGTGGTCTAATGAAAATGTGGAGAGCAAGCAAACATGCCATGTGCAGCTGTTCTAAAAATAGACTAAACATTAAGCCAGTAAAATAATATTCATAGCACTGACACCGGAATGGTAGTAGATATGAACTAAAACTAATTCACATTCATGTGGGTTAGTAAAACAAAACAAAGAATGAATGCTAATAAAAGACAAAATGTGACTTCAAACGGGTTAATATCTAACGTAAACATTTATGATCAGTATAACTTTCTGTGAGTTAAATGCAGTGAGGTAAAAGGCTATCAGTGGTTATCAAACCTGCAAATGTAATATAAGACCTATAAATCAGTTGTGTTTTGTGGTGTGCCATGGTTTGTGTTCCTTAAGGCACTAGGGTTTTGGTTCACCGTAATTCCTATTTGCCATTGATGAGGCTAGAATGATGAACTTTGTGATTATCCATAATTTTAATGGTTTTCTCTGCATTGTCCATGTTCCTGATGAGAGTCTCCAGGCGACGTTTGATTTTCTTCTGGTCTTCCAGGGCGCAGCTGATCACGACACTCTGAAACTTCTGATCAATGGGCACAGGTGGTGCTTCGGTCACACATGCGGCGTGAAGGGCTTCCAGTTTGTTTCTGGCCCCCTCTAAATCTTCAAGCACTTTAGCAGCAATCTCATCGATAATGGCTGTGGCTTTCTTTAAGGCCTCTTCCTGTTGGGCGTTTCGCATTGTGTCAACAGAAACAGTTACTGTTAATGTCCTGCTCATAAGTCTGTTGGCGGTCAGAGAGAGCTCTTCCCTTTCTCCTGAAACAGAAGTTGAAATGGTTTTCTATTTGCTTCCATTAGAAACATCAGACGACTCCCACATAGATGGCTCTTACCGTCACAAATGGTCCTCATTTCCTGACTGTTTTGTAACGACTGGATCATCTCAATTAAGCTTTCTCTCTCTTGCTCCATAGCAGTGACTGCCTCACGAAGAGCCTCCACTCTACGAGAAATGATTTATTATTCATCTCATCTGATTCAATACCGTAATGATACCGTAATGACACCGTAATGACAAGCTGAAAGTGTAATTATACAGTGGACTGAATCGAGCGCTTTAGTTTTGCAGTGTTGCAAAGCAGTTTTACAGAAAATACATTTCAGCGGTAGAGATAGCATAGAATTAAGGAACATGGTATTAGGATACGCAATATTATTGCAAATATTGATTAGCACTATGTATGAAAAGCGCTATATAAATAAAATGGAATTGAACTAAATCAATAAAAAAAGAGAAAAATCTGAACCTTTCAAATGCAAAAATTAAATATTTTATGCAATAAAGCAAATGGCTTTTTAAAATGAAAAATGTCCCCAAATGTTTTATGTTTGTTTACTGAAACGCAAACAGCACCACCTATTTTCCATGAACTTCTTACGCACGTTATTCGAGCGCCGTATATCGAGTATAAGATCGTTATTAGTGTTAGTGTACATCATGTGTAAAAATGTAAATGTAAAGTAAATAAAAAAAATGTTCTGACCTCATTTCAATCTGATCCAGATTCTCCAGTAACCGACCGGACCGGTCCGCCATTGAGATGGTTCTGCTGAATTTGCCTTTACACGCTTCGTTCATTTTAGCGTTTATTTTCGCTTGAGCCATATCTTATAACAGTCACAATAAGAAGCGATAAGTGACTTATACAGGAGGCTATATACTGGAGAATAGCACACCCAAACCCCCGCGATGTCCAAGTCGTCAAGCGAATCATTCTTTGGAGTCGATTCTTTAGATTCGGTCAAACACACGTTGCAGTGGACTTCAAATGTGTGGGGAAATAAATGCTTATTTTTAAACTGATTACAGTAAAACTAATTACAAAACAGCAAAACAACATAAAATCTTATTGTTTCCTAAGTATTTGCAATTCGTAAATTTGCTAAATGCCTACAAGTACCTTAAAAGAATCAGTGAATCACTTATGTGAACCGCTATATTAAGATGAATCATCCGAACAAACTGATTCGTTTAAATGAGTCAGCTGAGCGCGTTCTAGCGGTTTCCAGCTCCCTTAAGTAACATCTCCAAACATGGACAGGACCTTCCCTGTGTAATCCACTCCTCTCAAACTTCAGACAGGAGTGGAGGAGTTCACCTCTGAGATTTCACAGAGGTCAAGATGACAACACAAGAACAGACCAGAACACAATGAGCAGTATTTTTTATTCACCTTCTTTATTAACACATAAAAGAACAACACGGAAAGAAAAAGGAGCACAGGAACGTAAAGGATACAGTGCACGAGCAGCACCGGGAAAACAGAACAATTAAGGACTGTGCGTCTTTCAATCAAAATTCATCTAAGCTTCTTTTCATGGCCTCCTCCAGTTCTGCAAAATAAAATATATGCATGTGAGGGAATCATGTTGTCTTATTCATTCGAAAAATCAGTTTTACACCAAACCTTATTCATGGAAAAGAAAAGCTGTTCTTGACATTTTAAGCCTTACTCCCAGTGATTGTTCATACTTATGTGTTGATGTATTAGTAACATAACGTTCTGCTTCCCATTTAACATCTGAGCAACTACACCCAAAGCAGAAAACAAAACCCAGCCTAAATACCACACCATATGTGCTCATGCAACCCGCCTAGAAATCCAGACTCGGTTTTGGATCTATTACAAAAAATATTAATAAATAAATAAACAAACTGTGGGTATAAGTTTCATAAAAGTAAACATACCCACAATAATAAAACTCTTCAGGCATGCAAAGCTGGCAAGAATAAACATCTGATTATTAACTGCACAGTGACTTTCAGTGAACTCACATACACATTTCTTAATGGCTAAAACAAAAATATGGGACCTTTGGTGATTAGTATCAGAATAATAAAATATGTAACAATCATGACTTCGTGACCTACCAATATCCAGTTCTTTGGACTTCCTGGCTTCCTCCGCACTCAAAGCTAAAGCAAGTCTCATGTCCTGATCAAATGTGTCTAGGTAAAAATAAAAGGAACACGTAAATAAACATGTGATTAGTTGCTTTGCTCATATCCATTTGCAATATTACAGTACTGACTTACTGTAAATAAATAATTACTGAAAAATAAATAACACTACAATACAAAAATAAAATGAATCAATCGTCTGCAAAAAAAAAACCGGGTAACTAGATGGCTAAAGACCCACAAGTAACCTACCATCATCTTCATTCTCCTGAGGGACAGTCTTCTCTTGTTTGACATCATGAAGACTTGAGGCAATGACTCTCTTTACATCTTGAAACTCTTCTGCTATTAAAGAGAACAGCATTTTACACAAACAGTTTAATTTTACATATGTTCACATTGCTGACATGAAATAACATGAAATAAAATCACCTAATTTACTTATACTGTAGTTCTTGTTTTGGGCATTTGTGCCTTTAACAGCAAGACAAAAGGAACAGGACACAAAACTGTAGGAGATGTTGGAACAGGACCAGGAAATGACATCAAACCGTGAATCAAACACGCATAATGCTCTTTGTTCATACTCTTTCTTTCTTCTTACAGACTAGAGGTCCTATTGTATAAAATGACTTTATGGCTTTCCCTACAAAAAAAATTAAAACTAAAATAAGAACGTTAATAAAATATACTCTAAGAATTTAATAAGAATGTTCCTCAGTGCAATTCTAAACAAATACAATAAGCAAATACATAACTGTCACATAATGTACTGAATTTGTTTTGCTGTAATCTGACAACAAATTAAATATGAAGGAAAAGAAGACATTAGTCTCTATCACCTTTAATTGCATATAGTATTCTCATCTGGCACACAAACTATGCTACATATGTTTGCTACGTATGCTATGTATGTTATTAAAGGTAATATGTAGCTAGTATTATAATCGCTGTAATATATAGGCCTAATATATAAATAAATGGATATAAACTAGATGTTCTAAAATAACAAAACATTTTTAAAGGACTGCTTACAGTCTTACTGTCTTATATATAGTTCTGTAGTTAAAACCTTAATATTCTCGGCACAATGTGTACATAACTTTTTTGACTCTCATTACCGATACAGGCATTTTTCCACATTTAAAAAAATATATTTATAATTTCCTATTAAAATGTACTACATTAATGTCTAAATATGTATGATGCATAAAAGCATGCTTGGATGCATCATTGCTTGTCTTTTTTTTTTAGCAAAACATGCTATGGGAATGAGAGTTACGGTAATGAGATCTACTTTTTTTTTTTAAAATCTAAATTGTCTGAAATTGTCAGTAATAGGTTTTAAATTAATACTTTTAAACATATCAGTCCTTGTTTTTAATTAATAATAAGGAATTTTGTTGATGTAAGCATTTTTTTAAATCATGTTTAACATGCTGAAAAAGATTTTGTGAGAATTACCCAAATGTTATATTTGTAATCCCCTCCAATTTTAAGACAGAGGTTTACTAACTTAAAGATATGATTTACAAACGCTTTTTAGGAATTTGAATTCTTCAGGAATTCTTTTCTTTTCAACTCAGAATTTTCTTTGAAAGAATGCTTTGTGAATCCGGCCCCTGGTTCCAGTCTAATATATAATTAAAATTACAGGCAACCATGTCTATTGCTGTAAGGGGAACAAAAGCCATTAATTTGATTTGTGTTCAGAGCTCACCATTACTCTCAGGAAAGATCTCTTCTGCCTTTAGTATGTTGTTGGGGACTTCTTTCTTGCTTGTATCGGTGGCTCGGTTAGAAACACAGGGCTCTAACTGGCAGTGCTGCTTATGATAGTGCGAATGGAAAGCAGGCACATCTTTGTGGCTCTCTGAGCATATAGTGCACAAAACATCGAACCTCTTCTCATTCCCCTCATGCTTAATGAGCACATGCGTCTTCATCTCTGCATAAGTAGACATCTTTCTGTCACACTGCCGACAGACGTAGTCACATTTACTGTCACTGGCCAGCTGTTTCATGCACTTTGTGAAAATAGGCTTCCGTTCCTCTTTGGATTTCTCAAATCCCATGCAAGGACAGCATTGGGGCCGACTTTCGACTGCATTTTCCGTGGCTGCCTGAGAATTATTCTCGGTTGTTTCCAAGCGGTAGTAATCTTGGCTGTGCAAACTGTCGTAGTGCTCCTGAAACTCTTTCTCGTCGTTGTACAGTATGCTATCACAGAGACCACAGAAGTAGCGGAGCACGATGTCACCACCGTGCTCATTAGCGCAATGCCGACGCAGGGTGGAATCTTTGAAAAACTTTTGCGGACAGTGGCCGCAAGCAAATCTCTGAAAACTGTGGCTGCTCAGATCACTGCAGTGTTCACGCACCCCTGCCTCAGAGTCGAAGAGATCTTCACACATTCGACAAAGCCACCATTCGGCCTTCTGAGGCTGGACGGAGGAGGAACTAGATGGTACATTCGTTGTGGTTTCAGAACTAGTGGACGGTTTAGGCGACATACTAGACGAGACACTGTTATCCATGATGTCTTCTCGTTCTTGGTAGTAGGTGTGATCTCGATGACTTACACCAATATGAGCCATGATGTCTTCCATCCTTGGCATTTCGACCTTGCACAGCCTGCAGTGGAAAAGGAAGTTGGACAGGTGGGCACCACCGTGGAACCTGCTCATGTGCAAACGGGCTATGGACGACTCGCCCATTAACTTTCCACATACTCCACATTTGTGAAAGATCTGATTGGCGGCTTGAAGGTGCTTGCTCGCTTGCGCCTCCTCTGTGAACCGTAGGCCACACTCGCAGAACCAGGCGAAGCGTGTTCTTTTTTCTGCATGAGAATCTAAGCTGGTCGATCTTTGTCGCTTGGCTGACGGTTCATCAAAATCTTTAGAAAGGTGTGTAGTTGTGCCCTTCTGAGCATTGCGTATTTCACCGTAGTTGCTGTAGTATAAAAGGGCTCTATCCATACTTCTGATCAGCACAACCCTGTGTTTTGTGTGATCTTTGTGCTCCTCCATTTTACCCAGGCTGAGAAAGAGTTTGGGGCACGAGGAACACTGACCCACAACCGCCATCTTTCTCATGATATCAACCACGCTTTGATCGGCAATGGCGATAGCGCAGCCATGTCTGCAGTGCACACTAGGAAACAAGACAAAAAGCATTAGCGCACTAGTAAAACCTTGAAAAGAAAAAGATCTGTGGTGTATTTTGAGCTGAAACTTCACAGACACATTCTGTGGAGCATTAAGACTTATATATTGTAAATAAAGTAATAGGTCACCTTTAAAGATACAATAGATGGATATAAAATCCACATTACATCTAGTTTATCACATTGAAATGCAAGGTAAGGTCCAGTACATCACATTATGACACACAGTACAAAGTCTTTTTATGGACAGCAATGCATAATTTGGCAAATATTGATGATCTGGGTGTTCCATGCATAGCAAAACCTAAAACAATACTGGGTGCATTTTAAAATACATACATATATCTTCCTTCATATAACCTTATAAACCTAAAATATCTCTACACACTTACTTGAAGTGTGCTTTTGCCTCCATATGCGAGGTAAGAACTTTCGAGCAGACTGTGCATTTGACTTTAAAGCTGATATCCTTACAGAGAGCGATCAAACGGTTCTTTACGTAGCGTGGAACTGGTACAGGCACAGCTGACATCTTCACCTCTGGAAGCCACATGTGGAGAAAAGAAAAGGCAAAACAATCATCAAATGTGTACACTGTCTTTTCTCAGATTTGAACTGGTGTTATTTGTATAATACTGCATGATGAAGACCAGAAAGACCATATATTTACAAAAAAAGCTAAAATTCTGTGCTGAATTTCTCTGTTAGTTTGGATATTTAAAATAATGAGATATAAACAAAACTGTGTTGTGTGTGGTAAAGAGACTGTGTGGTGAACTATAAACAGGGGTGGGTGAAATCAAATATTCATGATAAACTTATAATTTGCTTGTCTACATTGACATGGTAGTTTGAAATGATAGTTCATTTGTTTTTAGTTTTAGTTGAAAATCAAGTTGATTGGACAGTTGTAATTGTAGATATAACAAACCAGAGAGCGTGATGGACTGAGTGAAGTGGTTTTTGGCTGACATGTGCTGCAGGCATTCATCCCTGACATTAAAGAGAAGGTAGCAGGCAGGACATGCAAAGCATACAATCAGCTGAAAGCTCTGAGAAATGCTGTGACCATCAGCTTCAGTGGAGGACATCTATAAATATCAAACACAGCAGACATTGCAAAACAGGTTAAAAGACTTGTCACCGTATACGGTGTAGAAATATGTATAGTAAATGTGTAAACTGGGGTCATGTCAATATATTAATAAAGTCTATTATGACTGTTTGTGGCGCACACTTATAACAGTAGCCTTAATAGGATATACACATAAATAGTATAACAACCTTAGATTCCACATGACCTCTCCATGATTCTTTGGAGCTGCAGTGGCACCCACAGGCCAAACAGGCGAAGACTGCGGACGGGCTGCCTTTCAGGGTGATAGTGGGATCACAAGGTGAATGATCAAACCTATAAATAAAAAGTCCTGGTAAATCGAACAGACTTCAACCAAACAAATGTAGCCCTAAACAATTTAGGGAATGTTGTAATGGACACCTTTTCAGATGGCCCTCGAGCAAAGGTACATTTTCATAGACTCTTCCGCAGTTGATTACCGGGCAGGTTTGAGGCGAAAACCTCACTGGAGCAGGTGCTGATCTGCGTCTCCAGGGTAAACCAGAGTTAATAACACCTGGCTTTAATCCTGAGCATTCAAGACAAAGTCAAACAGTAAAAAAATTTTTTTCATATGCCAGTTTAATAGTTAAGCTATAAACATTAGGAGAACTTCACTGACCAGGCATTTTTAGCCATATATCCACACAACGCTTGGCATCGCCACTCTCACTACGACCGGCTGACAGCTCATGACGTCCATGTGCTTGCTGTGAAATCATCTTCTCCTGCAATAAAAAATACAGTTCTGACTGCTTAACGTCACTGAGACTCAACAAGCACTATTATAGAAAACAAGAATGAATTTTTACAGTTAAATTGAGAATGCAAACCTTAAACGCTTTACACTTCTCAGCCCTCTCTTGTTTCTCTACAGCAACCTGCCGTGCCAGTCTGTCCAGCGTGGAGACAGCGTGAGCTCTCTGCCTGTCGACTTGCTTCTCAATCTAAACATTGCATTTAAAGCAAGAGAGAGAGATAGACAATGATTTCAATGGTCTAAGTTCTCTGAAGCCATATTTACATTTATTTAGGCATTTAGCTGACGCTTTTATCCAAAGCGACTTACAAATATTAGGAGACAATGAAGAGATACATCATACATACGGCAACAATAGTACTAAGAAGTGCTTTACTAAGTTTACAATGATAACATGATAACTGTGTGCATGCTTTGGACATGTAAAAGCTGTAATCTGCAAGAACTTGTGGATTGTGAACTCTTCTACATTAAAAATGGGTCTTTTATGGACTTTGGCAGTGTAAATCACAACCTGTATGTGTAAGGAAAGAGCAGTTACTGCCCGTTTAAGCATGTTAATTGTTTAATAGAATAAAGAGATATAATATGGACTTGACAGATGAAGGTGAGATAAAGACAACACTGACTTTCCTGCATTTTAGAGAGCATGTAATGATCCTTACAGTGTCTGCAGTAGATCCTCTACCGTCATCTTCAGTATCACTCAGCAGGTCTATGCACTCCAACACTGGTCTTAGAGGGGCCTCCTACAAGATTCAGTTGTAAAGGCTCAATTCACTTTACAAGTGTGAAGACCTACATGCAAACAACTGTCTTAATAATTCAGATTAGTTACACACACTTACAGATACAAACTCCACATCCTCCTCTACATCCTCAATGACAGTAGAGACAGACATCACGCCCTCTGTCCTCTACGAAGCATCACACTGATCACTGCCAACTAAAAGAGAACAACATAAGGATTGCATTTGCAGTGTTATTAATGCTTTTCTAGCTGTATATAGGTGAAACATTGAATTTAAGGTGTTATTTTATTTAATTAAATAAAGAGAGTGATGACTCTTTAAAGTTACTTGGAAGAGATAAAAAGGTTATCAAGCCTAAAAACTGCTTGCATAAAAATGTAAACAACTAGCCGACAAGTAAAAGACACAGCATCTCACCAAATTACGTGTCTTCATACAGGTTTTGCAATGATAACAATTACAAACAATTCATTATCAACATAACATTACAATCTTATACGCTGAATTCGCGTTGAAGTTAGCAAAACATTACAAAACACTGAGCATACGTAAGGCTAACGCCAATGAGAAATACCAAATCTGGGGTCGTCAAAATAAAAGTCTTTTCCGTTTAATGGATAAAATAGCTTTTTGAAAAACGTACCACGTGTTATTATTTTTTTACAAAAATAAACTTAATTCCAAATATTTTGAAAATGTAAACGTTTTGAAATTATTTTGACAAATTTTAAACGTTGTTTAAAAAATATTAAAAGATAGTTTTTTATGTAATTTTAAACGGCATTTTCGATCATCACAGTCTAATACAATTTACTATATTATTATATTTATTTATTATTACATTTCTATTGAACGTTGTTTGTTTGTTTGTTTGTTTGTTTAGGCTAAATGTGATACCATGACTTTCCTTAAAAAGAGTCCAAATACTTTCCCTAATCTGAATAAATGACAATTTACTTGTTTTTTTGGGAAAAACTTAAATGTCTGGATTTGATCAATCTGATCTGCATTCAATAAATTAATAACTTCATTTTTATTCATTGAATAACGATACAAAGTAGGCTAGCTGATATTACCTCTGACATTTGCAGTGTGACATCATGATCTAATGCTTTTGTGTCTATCACAGTCATTAGACAGTCTACACTGTTAAAGAAAAGTTTGCCTTTTTCAATTATGTCTAACTAGGCTCTGCCTGCATATTATATCCCACTTCTGGCGGAACACTTGAAATGGGTTTAAATGGAATGCCCTAAGCCAGGGATGGGCAAACTCGGTCCTGGAGGGCCGCTGTCCTGCAGAGTTTAGTTCCAACCCCAATTAAACACACCTGAACCAGCTAATCAAGGTCTAATTAGACATACAAGAAAACTTCGCGAAGTGGAACGTAGGCTACTTAAAAAATGGCACCGGGGATTCCCCCAAGGGGAAACGCTTAGGGAAGTTCGTGAGTCATATCTAAAAGTGGAGTGGAACGCAGCCATAAACATAGAAGCAGCGGATTATTGTCACATGATATGGTGGTGTAATGGTATAACTTACGGCTACTTTTGGAGACCTGAGTTTGATACCCGTCTCTGCAAGCTTTTTCTTTTGTGTTTTCTTGTTGGATGTTAGACTAAAAAGAAAAGTCTTCATTTACTCCTAACATCTGAGCCCCTGAAGATGCAGCGGATCAGAAGTAGCGCACACATACAGTATCTCTGCGTTCCACTTCAGTTTTAGACACGCACTTGCGAACTTTCTTAAGCACTTCCCCTCGGGGGAATTCTTGCTGCCATTTTGAAGTGCGTTCCACTTCGTGAAGTGGACGAGGGAAGCTTATATGGACAGACCCTCGTTACCTCGATTTTGACCAAGGGAGTAAGTCCGATTCATATGTACACCTCGGGCACCTATGTCCCACAATGCATTACAATTGTGACGTCATATCATCAATGTGCATTTGCATCGCTTGCACTAAATTTATGATCAAGGGCTTATGGCATTCCATTTAAACCCATTTCAAGTGTTCCGCCAGAAGTGGGGAGTCATGCAACATAAGCAATGACATACATCTGTACATCAGTTAACCAGGAAAGGGCTTTTAAAATGGACTGGTACGCAGTCTAGCTCTCTTCCAGAAGGGGGCAGAGACCAGCAGCTCACTCAGACACACACACCAAAAACCTCGCATACCTAATGAGCTTGAAGAGTTTACATTTAAAGCATGATATAATAAAAGATCTGTGGTGTATTTTGAGCTGAGACCTAAAACTTATATTACATCTTGTAAAAAGGGGCATATAGATCACATTTAAGTCACTGAATATAAACATGGACTATATTGATTCAGTCAGTATGAAACAAGCCATACGCTTGGCCATATGTTGCATAGGTATATTTGTAGCAATAGCCAAAAATACATGGTATGGATAAAAATTTCCTACCGTAAATATATCAAAACATTTATTTTTGTGAGTGCAGTGCTAAGGACTTAAGTTGAACAACTTGAAAGGCAATGTTCCCAATATTTAGATTTTTTGGTCCCTCAGATTTCAGATTTTCAAATAGTTGTATCTTGGCCAAATATTGTCCTATCCGAACAAACCACACATCAATGGAAAGCTTAATTATTCATCTGTAAGATGATGTATAAATCTCAAATTTGAAAAATTTACATTTATGACTGGTTTTGTGGTCCATGGTCACATTTTATTATTATTTGAACACTTGGACAAAGTGTTGTATATGACAGGAAATAAGACACCAAAGAGGCGCTATATAGTCCAGTAGCTCTACAGATCCTGCTTGTCGCATCCTTGCTGAGCTCAGATGCTGATGCTGCCCCTGCATGAGCGGTAAAACCAGAAGCTCCTGCTGAGTCATGGGCTGTTGTGGTACATTACTGAAGTACAGACACAATGAGATAGATTATGTGTCGTGGACCTACAAGAGAGGCATGGCAGCATGAAATAGCTTTTCTCAGTGTTTAGATACGGAGAGGACCCATATGTGTAGGAGTGGCTGCCCTACATCGCAATGATCGCTGCGGCTTTTTTGGTCTTATTGAGACCTTTAAGTATTCAGTGTGTATTATTGCTATTATTGCTTTTATTAGGAACTGTCGCTACAATCCTGTTTCTCTGTTGCTGGCATCGAAAGCTGCGCAATGAGAAAATACCCATAAAATCAGTGTTTACGAGGCGTTCAAGGAGCCGTGGTGAGTCGCATCAGCTTTCATTCATTTCATGTCGTTTTGTAGCATGTCAGTACCATAGCATGCATGTAAAATGTCGGTATTTGTAGATATTTTGCTGTATCCTTCCCTTCTCATGATTTTTAATGGCATGTCCCGAATGCATTGAGTGATTCCTTTTCATTGTCAGCTCTTATTGTGTGCAAAATTTGATTCTTTATCTCAAAAGCCGTTACATTTCTTTAAAGAGCATCTCTAAGACACAATTGTGACTGAATGCATGTGGGGTTTATTTCAATCATTCCCGTTTGTTCTAGAAGCTGCTTTCCGGACGCATCACTTTCGCTCCGAGGTAAATCTCTTTTATTCTTGCTCGTTTGTCAAGGTCATAGAGGGTGGCAAAGGGATTACATAGCAAGCCATATAAAATAATCCGATATAAAGAATTGTATCACAATGTTGTGTTTTGTTTTGATTGCTAGTCACTTTCATGTGGCAGGAAACAGTATCCTAAGCGACTGAGTGAAATGCGCATTGCGCATGTGTGGCCGATAAATAATTTAAGAAAGACTACTTTTATATAAATGTTGCCAAAAAATAAAACTTTTGAGAAATATTAAAAGACGTTAAAGAAATAGCACAAGTAAACATTTTAGAATGGGGAAAATTGCAATAATAACTTTATCCCCTGTGAAATGATATGCTTACGGTATTATGATATGGTTCTTTGACAGGTCTGTCGTCACAGTCCACGTCATGTAAGGCGAAGCACGCGCGCGCGCGTTTGTGAAGAGAAGCTCATTGAAATCCCGGAGAGCGCGCCAGAAGAGTCCACGACTGTGAGAAAGCGCAGAGTCAGGAAACGAGTCCAGCCGGAGTTTTATCACTCCGTGCAGCTCACGCCAACACGCAAACCAGTACGTATATCCCGACGTATACAGTACACACATATCTTTACGTATGAAGCGCACATATCCTAACTTATACATACACAAATCCTGACTTATACCATAGCCTACACTCATATCCTGACTTATACCATACACTCATATCCTGATTTATAACATACACTCATATCCTGACTTATACATACACAAATCCTGACTTATACCATAGCCTACACTCATATCCTGACTTATACATTACACACAGCAGGTATATCCTGATTTACACACTACACACATATCCTGATTCATATAGAAAACACAATAGGTATATCCTGAGTCATGAAAATAAACCAAAGCCAAACCAAATCAAAGATGAACACTGCACAACATCTGTGAAACATTCAGCACAGGTTTAATGTTTTAAAAAAGTCTATAAACTGATCAATCACTTGACAAAAATGAAACAACAGATCTGTTAAGAATAAATAATCTTTTTGTATAGACATTTAATTGAAAAATTATTAAAAAAAAATCACAGCCTTGAGTGGGTTATTTTTCAACTATTAATCTGCAATTCATAGATTTTAGAATTTACATATTTTGTATCTGCTTTCCTGACATCTTTTTGAATGTAGGGCTTAAGATACATACCAGTCTAAATTTTAAATTGATTTGTAAATCCATATTTGTAGCAAAAAAGCTAAATCTTAAATATTAAGATTTTAAACTTGTGTAGTTTTAGGTGAAGGCTTGCACCCAGGCTCTTATGATCGACAGGAAAGTGATCAAAGCTAAATAGACATTTGTAACTAACATTTATATTTGGAAAAACAGGATGTGGATGAGAGCAATATTACATATGTGGATTTGGCTGTGATTGTCTTTCTTTTCCGTTTTAAAAATAACCATTTCTAAAAATAGGATCTTCTGAAGTTTCAACAGCGATTTAAAAACTGCAGTGATCAATTAAATTAGAACTGGTAAATTGTTGCTGGCAGCGTATACTCTTTGTTAAATGAATAAACTTAGTATGTCCTTGTATTTGCAAAAGTGCAGAGAAAGAGGGTTGAGATTGTCTAACATTGTAAAAGATATCACAGAAATAGCTACACTTATACCCATCTGCATTACCTTACAGCAGAACTTGATCTTTGTTGTTAGGAGGGCATGATCAATAACAGCCCATCACTCTACTCAATATCATAATTTTTTTAATACCCAAGCAGTATATACAGATATGAATTGCTATTGCAACAAATATATAGTATGTCTGTAGTATTATAACTCTTTCCTTTGCCAAACACAACAGTTTCTTTTTGTAATGCACACTGTGAAGCCATCTGTAATGGAGCACATGTTGTGTAGGTTACAGATCCTCAAAGCCAAGTGACTGCTTGCCTTGCACCTGTTTACTCACATTTAGATGGTTGTCAAGTAAAAGCATGGAGGGGTTAGCAGGGCTAGTTGTAGGTGGTCAATAATTAACTTCTGTACAGACAAATACTTTACATTTTTGACTGAAAAATTGATCTTCAGTGACCACATTCTGCTACAGCAGAGCATGCCGGGTAGGTTGTCACAATAGAAATGTGTTTCTTAATACAGATTTGAAAAGAACGTAATTTAATTTTTAAGTTTAATAGTATTTTTATTATATTCCTATTGTGACCTACTGTAATCTTTATTGTGTTACAGCATGCTGCGATATAACGGAATGTGGTCATAAAAAATGCATTCTAATATACAAAAAGCTCACTGGAAACTATTCATACATTGACTATATATTATCTGTTGTTAATATTTGCTAATCCTCTTTTGTGGTATAAATTTATAATCATTCTGCGTATGTGTTGTACATGTGTGACTTCTCAAATTGTTCCCAAAGCTGAGCTTCAGCTTATAAACCAAACATGCCAATGCAACATGTATGCAAAATTATTAATGCTTCTTTGATAAAGTATTTTAATGAATACACTGTCAGATAAAAAGGTACGAAAGCTGACACTGGAACATTACTCTTTAAATGGTCTTAATCTGATATGCACAGATATGTATGTTTAAGGTACCAATACTTTTGAGTTGCACTTTTTGAAAAGATACTGTCCCAGTGACAGCTTATGTACCATTTTGTTTTGGAAAGTGTACCAAAGATGTGAGTTGTTCAAAGCTGAAAATTACTTGGGTACTATTATAGTTGACTCCTGCCTGTATGTTCGGCTATATGAGGACAAAAACATGAGGACTTCAGAATAATTTTTATGTTTTTTTAATAGAAACCCATTATAGCCTGTACAAACTAATAAAACTCTTGTGATTGTAGCATTATTTTACTCAGTGTGTCAGTTTTATTATTCATGTTTTATTTTCTTTTTATTATTTTAATATGCATTTAGCATTAATATGCATTTGTTTCCTCTGATGTCTGTGACCCTGTCAGAATAGACCTCTGACCCATTTCTGGGTTGCAACCCAGTGAAAACTGACATTGGTTCCTTGATGCAGAACAATGAGGTATACCAGGACATGTTGTGAAACAAAAACAATAACTTATTATTAAACACAATTCATGTGATGAAATTATTAGCTTTTGAACAGCCCTGTTGGACATTACCATTTTCACAACAGCTGTTTAAAGGGAGCATGAAGCAGCGAGTCATCCATAACATGTGAAGAAAGCTGTTTTTATTCTGCTGGGGTGACAGCTGAAGACAAAAGCAGCATGACACTCTCTACCACAGAGGCGCTGTAACACAACAGCAGCACATAGGTTCAGTGAATCAGGGTAACTGAAAGGATTCTGTCGTCTGCCTGTGATTCTGGTCCGCTTGCATCAGTGGATGTGACTCTGTGGGTTTGTATACGCATCTGTTCACGCTCTTTTGGAGATCTGACAACGTTTCATGCTTTCAAGCCGACCGTGTGACACGAGACGGGATACCGTCAAAAGGGTGCGGTTCAGTCCAAAATGACATCGTATGTCAATGGCAAGTGGAAGCAGAATATCCGTTCATGCGTTTGAGATGTACACGGCGGTGAGTGTTTGCTTGTCCTGGCGGGGGAGCCACATGCAATTCTCTCTGATGGGTTTTATTGCTTTGTTGTTTCCTTTGGTCATTTGAGTTTGTGCGCAAAAAATCAATGCGCCTCTTAATCTGACTGAGCGCAGAAATGGTGAGGGCATGTAGCTTTCGTTTGCACTAGGATATTTGTTTGGCAGGTTGTTTAGGCATAAGCTAGTTATTCCTTGTCTATTGTCTTCGCACACAGAGCTCCGGGTCCGGGAACGCGTCCCTGCGCTGCTCCATGTCTTCATCAGCGGATTTCTCAGATGACGAAGACTACAGCGTGAAATCCGGCTCGGTGTCGCCGGCACCGGGTGACACATTACCGTGGAATTTACCAAGACACGAGCGCTCGAAGCGGAAGATCCATGGATCTGTGCTGGACCCTGCCGAGAGAGCTGTGCTTAGAATCGCAGGTAAGAATTCAGCATACTCTTGTAATGCATATGCATTAACATCTGTTTACTGGCCTCAGTGATACACTTTCATTATGTCTGTTGTCAGTTTGCTATGTGATCATCCTGCTGTCAGTACATTTAAGACGCAAATGGTGCAGCGCATAAATAAGAAATGGTAAACTTTGTTTTTGGAAATATCTCAAGAATGAATGGCATTGTAAAAGCATAGACAGTACGATCAAGTGCCTTTGTGTCATGTTTACATGTAAAATCTGTAGTTAGATGAATCATAATCATCGTGAAGTAAAATGAGGAACGTTTATTGTGGTGCATTATGATGCTGTTATGGATATGTAAGTCATTGTGTTTAAAGGCTTAAGGCTGAAGGATGAATCAGCATCCATGATAATGCAGTCAAGTATCTGCATGTTTTCCAGAAGATATCTCGAATGAGATCTCATATCTATTTACTATTATTAGACTAATATTGTGTATTTCTTATCCTTTCAATGGCTTGATAGAAAATTAATTATAGACATAAATGTAACATGTTGTTATTTACTAATAAAATAACCTGCACAGTGGATTTGTAAAGAAAACATGACATAACGCGGACCTAATGGATAAAATATACGAAATAGTTAAGGCTGGCTCTCCTCTGGTTAAAAAATCTCATCTAAAAACAGTTATTTAAATGGTCCAAGGCAGCGCCATCGCCAAAAATGGTGTTTCCGGCGCTAGGACCATGGAGAGCACATGGATGTCTCATACACACATGGCATCAGTGAACGCCAGTGAATCTCAAAAATAGAGAATGACTTTGCATGACACATTTTCCTGTAGCTGAATGTTGACAAAGTATAAAGAAGTATAAATCAGGGATAGATAGCTGACACAGAGGACTGACTGGGAGTGTCACATCTCTCACCGGCCACACGGGTTGAGATTTACGGCTGTAACGGCGGAGGACGTCCCGTTTATTGGCCGGTTTATGCATATGGGAGGGGATTCAGGGGCGTCGCCTTGCTTGTATCAGTCAGACAGTCAGACTGAGGATCAGCTTCAGTTCGACTGGTAAATGTCCTGCACCGGCAATGGCCCGTTATGGACCGTCTGCGTATATGCTCGCCGACGAAATGGAGTATCTCCAAGCGTATGAGAACGTGCTGGAAAAATATAAAGGTAAAGATTGAGTATGCTTTGACCTTTTGTGATGATAAAATAAGTAAACGCTGGTAAAATAAACCTCCGGGTTCAGGGGTCACTTCAGTTCGGCGATCACATTGATACTGTACATTGTTACCCGGATTCATACATTGTTTCCATTATACATGCTGTGGCAGCATTAACACTAACGATTGATATGTGAAATATGCTTGATATAGTTTGACAGTAGAGGTATAGTTGTAAATACTGTCAAACTGCATGCCTGTCTAACATTTCTTTCTGTGTTTATGTCTTGACTGCGTTTCTGTGTGGATTTTTTCTTCTGTCAGTCTGTCTATCTATCTAACTCGCTGTCTATCTATCTGTTTGTCTATTTATAGATGTGCACTAGATTTTTTTAGTAATGTAATGTAAGCCCATTGTGGAATTGTTATTTGATTGGTGGGCTACATTAGTCTGTTGTGATGTCCCATCCATCGGACTGCCATCTCCCCTCATGCGCTTACAATAGTTTAGAGCCATTTGGATCATTAGTGCTCCTGGATTATAGACAGCATCTTTCATGTCACTCTACAATACAAATGCCCCATATCCACATGCACACACATACACATACTATGGTTTTATGCATTGTAGGGACTTTCCATAGAGATAAATACTTTTATCCTCTAGCCTAACCCTCACAAAAACATTGTGTACATTTTTTAAATGAGCATTATTTACTATGTTTTATAATCAGTTTGAAAAAGTCTTTACATACACATACAGGACACACCGAAATATAGCATGAAGAAACCAGAATCAGAGATTGAAGGATGTGACCTGTCTGTTTTTTTTTTTTTGGTGAATTTAGCCAAATCAGAGCTGTCTATCAGCTGTTAAGTACACAGAACACAGTCAGCGGTGGTAAAGCTCAACAGTGTGTGTGTGTGTGTAAATGAGCCTGCTTAAGTCATATGACAAAGGGTCATTTTAATTTTGTAGCTTGCTTTCTGGAGGCGATAAGCTAGACAAATAAGCAGATTTGTTGATGTTCTACAGTACACAGTGTTTTGGTGCTATTATTATTTCTGTGGATACAAAATCACATGGTGGCAAAACAGTGTTTATTGCAGTGTCTTGTTCATCATAACACATGCAAATATCACTGTAATATTTCAATTGCTTAAGTGGCAAACAGTCCAAAAATAAGCAATCATTCCTAATTTTTAGGAATCTCTCTAGGTCTGTGTCTTGTCCCTTTTGTTCTGGCAGTCGACTGTCTAAGTTTATCATCAGTTTATTGTATATTATTTGCAGAATATATAGATATATAGAATATATTGCAGAAAATCTTGTGAATATTCAATTGCCCAAACCTAGTGCCAGTCATGTGCTTTAGTTTATCTCTCGTTACATTATGTTATACCTGTAATGAGGTTTTCATCAAAGTATCTAAAAATGAATCATTTATAAACAAATTTGACTTTAAGGGAGATTAACAAGGAATCTAAGCCCTAACTCATAATGGCCTCACTTGTCTACTTTAATGCTTTTGTAACGCTTGGTGTAAGTTGTTTTTTAGTAACAAAATCACAAAATTAATAAGAAGCAGTTATACTCATGTGATCACATCATAGGTGTGATGTAAAAAGTGTGGGTGAGCATAATATAAACCTTATTATCATGGGTCATGAATAGGTTTTATCACATATGCCAAATAGTTTTTGCCCAGAGGCAGGCAGGTGATGCTAGACATGAAGTACAGGATTCTGTGTGGTCCTGAAGTCATTATTTTTTGTGACTGGCTACAATGTTTTGTGATTCATTTCCTGAATAGGTTCATCAACTTGTGGTTGTTATAATTAAGTGATTAAAATGATTATACACTACATTAATAATGATGACTTTACCCATGTATCTGTTATACACATTTAGGATAAGCTTTTTGGGTTGAATAACCTATTATGTTTTATACATAAGCACCCTATTTGTGTCACTTGAATCCAATCATAGTTCTTCCTGTTATGATGACTTAAACTGTGTGACCATGCCATGCGTTTAAACATATTGGAAACTGTGATGCACTTTATTAACAGCAAGTGTTAACAGTAATTTATTAACAGTTTGATAAACAGTAACAGTAACCTCTCAATAATTATGTAAACAACATACACAGTCAGTTTTGATCAAATCTTTACTTCATTAACTTCAGTATCAAAATCTGTGAAAGATCTGTTGTCAGTAGTCTATTTAAGCAGTTCTCTAGAGAGTGGGAACGATGAACAATGATAAAATGAATATTTGTTGGAAACATTCTTGGAACTGACGTCCTGTAGAGTTATACAGCAACACTGCTGTAGCTGTTCTCAAGACAAAAGATGTTCACATGGTCCGTCTGGCGTTTTTTCTCTGTCTCTGTTCGGCCCTGTAGTGAAAATTCATGGTAGATGACATATTGTTAAGATTTTATGCAAGGCTAAATAAAAAGGGTTAGTTTAGAGATTCATAATTCTTCAACCACTATTTTGTTATATTAACAAGTGCTTCCATTTGGTGAAAAGCATATAACACATGACACCACTGTAAGTTGCATATTACAATTACTCAACTTTGAGATATTAACCAATCAAGTAAGAAATGCACATCATATTGGTTGCATTAAAAGCAGGGTGTGTGATTCTTTCCAGAAACATTTTTTGTCTTCGAATGTCGAATGTCTCTTCACATCCTGATGGTAATCGCTAAGTAAGGTGGTTTAAATAATTTTTTTTCAGTCAACGTATTTTGCATACCACTGCGCACCACGTTCACACAGACATCATCAGCGGGCTCAGGTGTAGACAGCGGGAGAATGGCTTGCTGCATCGAACCCCTTTATTAAAACAGTTGTTTACGTTCATTATTGTAGTAATGTTATTCAATTTCTTACCGTGAATGAGACATGATGTATTGGAACCGATCCAATAGGTTCTGGTCTGTGCGAATTCATGTGTTTTGGAGGAGGCTTATTTGTATATTATAAAAAAATGTAGTTTGTATTTATTTTTTATTCTTTTTATTTCACCATTTGTGTTCGTTATAGTATGTGTGTATCTTTATAGTAAAATAAATTGTGCATATTATTTTAACAAAAAAGGTTCAAGCTAAACATGTTTTATACATGCTAGTAAACCAGAATCGAGAAAATAAACCAAGCTTAAAATTGGGTCAAAATAGTTCCTTTTGAAATGTTGTAATCTTGTAACCTGACCAAAAGAAAATGCACACATTTCAATAGAGTTGTGAATCTGAGACGTGAACATAGAAGCTGTTTTGTGGTTATGCACAGTGTACTAACAGGTGAAGAGGAAAAACTGCATAAAGACTTGTGGCTTTTTAAATATTGTGTGGCTAAGGAAGCTTAAGATTTACACACGAGTGGGTGTGTATCGAAGTTTTTCTTTGAGCTTGATCTGGTGTTCTTTCTTCTGGGATAAGAAGTTCTTTCACGAAATTCTAAAGACACTATACTACAAACATCAGCACATGACTCACTGCACAGGACACTGTGCTTCCGCTTGTCACCAATGATTATTTCTGGGCTTTTGTTGCTTGATTTTGACTTTGTTTTGTTTTTGTATGCCCTGTTGTGTTTTTAGGGTGTTGAAAATATGTTTTTGTGTTCGTGCAGATAGGAGTAGAATGATTATGCCATGCACATCAAATAAATTGCTAGTAGGCCGTATAATAGTTTCTTGTACATCATTCTCTGGTTTCTAGACTTGCGTTGGGGAAGTATACCTGTTGGTTAAGAGTGTCATGTTGCTGCGCACCTGCAGAATTTGTGGGTTAAGTGGCTATCCTAAAGACACAATGGTTGCTTCTGAAAGCTGGAAATTTTACATTTGAGATTTTAGTAGAAGTAGTTTCCTTATGCACGATCTTAGGCCCGATTTTCACTCGCCGACAGGTTTTGCGAAATCGCCGACAAATGCCCAAAATGGTGCTTGTTCAAATGGCAATCACACAGTGTGAATTATCAAAGACGCGGTCTGGGAGAATCGCCGACGCGTCGCCGATGCCCGTTAAATATTTGGCATGCTAAATATCTGGACCTGTCAGCGATTCAAAATCCTGCTGTGTGAAATGAGTTCTGACTGAAAAATACATCGGAAATGACCTACAGCCAATGAGAGAGCAAGATACAGGGCAGCGGGAAGTTCGGGGAGGAGTTATAGACCACAATACCAGCAAGCATGGCATCGGTTCCGAGGAAGGCTCCTTCTCGGTCTGTTTGTACCCAAGAAATGGGTCCACACGTCTCCCCAACCATTTCCTAATCCATAATCATTTTTTCTTTTTTGCCTTTTCACTGCAAATCAACGCGCAGGCCATTTGGATCGCGAGCTTCTTGTGGGGTCCCATTTCCAGTCTCGCGCGTGATCTCAAGTGTGATCTTGCGTTATCTCCTTATCACTTCTCGCGTGCGTTTTAAAACGTAGTTTGCGCCAGACAGAGTTGTCGGCGATTCTTCTTATTGTAAAGCCATGCAGTGTGTAACCACCTTTCGCCGATCCATCGTGCAATGTGAACACCGCAGCAACTGAATGCTACCCCAGATAGTTGTGCAGTGTGAAAACAACGGTGAGCCAACGACTTTGAAAATCATGCAGTGTGAACTCGGCATTAGTCATTGACTAGATAGCAAGAAATCTGCTTTTGTTTTCAGACACAGCCAATGTTAGAGATCAGGCCCTGGTTTGGAATGCAGGGACTCACTGCCCTTTGGTACAAGGTCAGCTTTCTCTACTGTCTTACACGGGACAGACCAGTCGAAGTTCAGTTTTAGACTTCTGTAGCACTTATTTAGGGGTAGAAGTACTCACTTTTTGGTGTGTTTGCACCACTGGAAACGATTTTAGTTAAAGTCTTTCAGGGGAACTAAATTAACTGCTACTTTAGAGTAGGGTCCAACCCAGCACAATAGGAACTACCAGTGATTCAAGTGTTCAGTTCACTGTTTGTGGTATGTTGTTGTATGTTTTACTTTTTCATTTCATCGCTGTTATCACAAATTCATGACAGACAGCAAAAACGAAGCTCTGATCACGGCATCCTCCAGTTGTTTACATTTTTTAATTAGGCTACTAGGAGATACATGCGTGTTTAATTACAGTAAGAACCAGTTTATTGATGGATCACGATTTTGAGCACCTTATAAGAAGATAACATGATAGCATTTTAATATAGAATTACTTGTTTGTGTTTAAAGGGATAGTTTACCCAAAAATAAAAAATCTTATTCACCCACATGTAGTTCAAAACCTGTATATGACTCTTTCTTCTGTGGATCACAAAAGAAGATATTTTGAGAAATGCATGTGCATATAATGGAAGTCAATGGGTGCCAATGGTGTTTGGTTACCAACATTCTTCAAAATATCTTTTTTTGTGTTCTGCATGAGAAAGAAATTCATACAGGTTTGTATTGACATAATAGTGAGTAAATGATGAATACATTTTCATTTTGGGGTGAACTATCCTTTTAACTGAGGATAGGAAGACATGTACATTTGGGTACAACTTTAAAATAATTTTTATATTATGGTAAACTATTTCTTTATGTCTTAGTATATAATTGTGCGTTAGATCACATTAGAATTAGAAGGAACGTGCATTAGAAACTAAAAACTTCCATGTTCAGCATTCTGTCATACGCATGCATGCTTTTATTATTTGTGCTGTGAGAGGGGAGGAGTCTCTTTTTTTTTCACATGGCAAGTGTCAACTGGAGAAGTAACATCTAAAAATAGCTGGTTAATATGGAATGTGTAATGTCACACTTCTGATGAGGCTGCAGGTTACAAATACTGTCAGAGGCTTCTAGCCAGATCATAGTGGAACAGCCAAAGGGTCCAATGTCACATGACCTGCACCATTTACCAGTTGTGCAACAGTGAGTTGTTTTCCATCATTGTATGACACAGTAAAACCTTGTTTAGTTTTTTTTGTATATGTTGCTAAGGCGTTATCTTTTATTAACTCATTGTTTTTGCAAAATTTGTTTGTTTTTCTATTTGCTTATTAGGGATGTGGTTATTCTTGTTTTTGGTAATATCATCGAAAATTTAGAGAACATTTAATGGTGATCAGCTATCCATGTACTGATGTAATGCGGGTGTGCCCTTAAAGGGATAGTTCACCCCAAAATAAAAATTATGTCATCATTTATTCACCCTTATGTCATCCCTCGATATAATTCTTTCTTTTGTAGAACACAAAAGAAGATATTTTGCAAAACGCTGGTTACCGGCATCCATTGACTTCCATTGTACCGTGTGTCCGTACTATGAAAGCGAATGCGTTTTTGCAAAATATCTTCTTCCGTGTTCTGCTGAAGCAAGAAAGTCATACAGGTTTGACATGACATGAGGGTAAGTAAATAATAAAATAATTTTTATTTTTTTGGGTTAACTATCTCTTTAAAAGTACAGAGTTCGGTACCCAACCCTACTGATCATAACATAATGCTTGTTAATGTTTTTGTGATTTTATACTCAGTGACATGAAGTGTGTTTGTGCACAGTCACTGTGTCTGTGCTCATGGTTTCATCTGCCTTGCGGCCGCTGGTGTAGCAGAGCTTTATCTTTGTCTCTGGGGACACAGTTGGCTCTTTGTATCTAATAGCAGTGCTTCTAGCTGTCATGCATGTTATTCAGTGATGTGGGTGCTTGTGCTTTGTGCATGTTAAAATAATGAAATGCTAATGTGATTTATACTACTGTTTACAGTAAAGAGCAAATTACACTGTGGTTGTTGTTGGGGTTGGCGATTCGATATGATATCGTTTATCGGCAGAGCCCTACCGTCAAGTCACTTGTCAATTTGGCGGGTGTCTCATGTTTTATAAATGACATTTTTTACATAAATTACATTCTTTGCTGAGGGAAGTTTGTGTAAACCTGCACAAAATTAGTGCAAATACTCATTTGTGAGTCATATAAATATAGTCTATAACTGCAGTTGATCTGTGATTTGTACAGATCGTGCCTTACGGTTTGGAACGCATGCGACCCGCAAAGTTTATTCATCGTAGTGAAAGACCATTTTAGCGTGCCGTCGCTGTCACTATCTTGGCGAGTTTGGCATTCTCACGCATCTTAAAGCAGTGCATAAGTCAAGTTTTTAAGTTAAAGTAGTGTTATGTAGAGTGTTAAAGCCGCTAATCGACACCCAAATGACACGTCTGTAATGTAAGCGATTGACAAGAAAGACGAGAAAGAGATACAGCGTCAGCATCTCGGTTCTGACAGACCATTTAGGAACCGGTTTTCCGTTCCCAACCCTAGATTGTGAGGATATCTACGGTGAAAAAGTGCAGTGTGGTTCATGATGAGGTCACTGACATCAGCTGATTTATAGACTTACAGGTGAAGTGTGTCATATTTTTAGGTTAATTCAAGTTACAATATTTTCTCCAATAATATCTAAAATTGCAGAGATTATAAGAAAGCCATTTAAAGGTTCCTGAAAAGACTAAACACTCTAGGTCTGACATTAAACACATTGAAAAATGTTTTCAGCATCCCGGCCCCCAGAATGACACAGCAACATGGCTCAACCAATGACCGATTGGCATCTCTGAATATATACTGTACATCTAGATGGAAAAGATGAGTAAAATATCTGCATTACAAAAATGCTGAAGAGAAATTGTACATTAAAAAAAACAAGTGAGTTTAGTGACAGATTTGCATTTTAAACAGCACAAGTGCAGAAATTTTGCTTATTATTTTGTTGAAGCATCCATTTACTATTGACTTTAAGCATCATCATTTATTAGATGCATCCGTTTCCTGTCATAAAAATACATTTGAAATTGTATCATACTTATGCATTATAAAACATTGTTTAGAGAGGGTCTGAGCATATCACATTCTGTCAACCAAATCTATTGATTAAACCTCTTAGTTTAGTTTTTTTCACAATGGAAATAATCCATCAAAATCATTATATAATTGATTTAATATATTGATGTTGCCATGGCAACATGGATGGACGTCAGTACTCCTGTGACGTATTCAGTGCTAAGGCACTACATAATGTTTACAATGAATACATATGTCCAAAGATAAAAAAAATGTTTTATATATTTTAAACATGAATATGATATTCTTTTGTTTGGGTAGAAAAAAAACAATACCTTCACAATTTGAAATGATTTTAAAAGGCTGATGTCATTTCCTCGAGAGACCACAGCTAGCAGCTGTGGATGAGATGATGTCATGTCATGTCAGCCAGCCAGATTTAAAAATATCAGATATAGACAAACACATAAACCAAAAAATCATAAAAAAATGTAGCAGAATACCTCTATATACTCTCAGGGCTTCTATAGTTTTTAATTAATTATATTTACAGAAGTGGAAATTCTGTGACTAAATGCACATGGTTGCTTTTAAGAATGAATTGGCAGTTTATCAAGAGTCTTGACTTTTTGACATCCATCTCAGCTGTTTCCGCTTATAAATGGAAGTTGCTGACCAGTGATTCATATGAGAAATCCTCATTGAGTATTTGATGAAGAGGCATTTTCTTGTTAGTGTGCCTCAGTTGTGTGTGTTAGTAAATGTACTGACCGGTTGTCATAGTGACTTTGCTTAGTATGCGGGCCGCTCCCTGCTCCAGACAGCACAGCTTTGTCTGAGTGAGGTCATGTGGTTCTTCATGGCCCCGCCCCTGAGGACTCATTTAATCAGCCGAGGATGCGGGAAACACTCCCAGTGCAGCAGATACACTGCTCCAGCCTTAGGACAGAAATTAAACAGCATGCTGTGTACTTTTACAGAGGATGAGTATATTTTTTAATTAATTTGAAGGGCATCATTAAGCCATATTTTATCACACTTAACCGTTACACGGTGCCTTTATTGTGACAATTTAACAGAGACCTGCCGTTGTTAAAAAAAATGCTCAAAAATTTTTATATACAGGATGGCACGTATACGTTGATGCCTTCTTACCTCTGTATAGCAGCCAGTGACTCAGCAAGACATCATAACTCAACCAAACCTCTCTTAATCCTGAACAAATAGATACAGAGATTTCTCACACGCTAACATATTTGCTTTAATCTTTCTGAAAGCCTCTACACATCCGTCTTCAACGTACTGACCTATTTAGAGATTTGAAGTCAGTATGGAGATTTTTATCTTGTGTGTTTTTAGAGAAGTTGTATCACCTTGTCTGTAGCGCTCACAGCCGTTCTTCTCCGGAGAGCTTAATTACAGCATAACGTAGGCGCCTAAATGCTTGAGCCCTAATGGCTGAAGCAGAAATCAATACACATCACATTTCTGTATTCCCAAACTGTTCTCTCATCTGTGTGTTGACCATTAAACATTATCACACAATTATCTTCTAAATCATGCCTAAAAGGAGCATTTAGTTTGAGAACATCCTGAAGCTAATGGATCTCTGTATCTTTACAACAGAGAAGGTGTCTATGTTAGCAGGCACTGTTGAGGTCCAAATACAGCATGAAAGTAGTGCACATCTACCTATAAAGATAACAATAAATTTTTTACAAAAAAACATTTTTAAGTGAATTCCACCACAGATGTATATGTAAATTTTACATTCGACAGCTCCCGACACGTTGACATGTCTGCCATCTTGAAAGGGTCAACGTTTTCCAACATTGCACAGTCTATGATGTATTAAAATGCTAACCTAAGTAGTTTGTTAACTTGGCTTTGGAACATAGACTAAATGTTTAAACATTAATTCAATGCCTTAGCTGGTTTATTCTTTGCTTTTCATGTCTCTATTCCATCGTGTTTATTTATTAAAGAAAGCAGTTCATCAAGCGAACAGCGTGCAGATGTTCTGTTCAGAGGTTTGTTTGGCCTGTATGAAGACATCACTGTCTCGTGAATAAATTTCACATGCTGGCCTCGTCTGAGGGAGAGAATTTACTTTTCTCACTGCTGTGGAATGAGAAGAACTTTAACTGCTGTTTATCTCATGGCTTTGTTTGTGTTTGTTTCTCTCATCCTATGGCCTGTTTTTATGACCCTTCCTCGTATGACCCTTCCTTGACTTCTGAACCTATATCATTAGTTCGATCCACACAGTATGTACTAATGTCAGCTGTTTACCACTTTAGCATTCGTATTGATTTGGGTGTGGTTTACTGGCTGGTGTGCAACTGATTTCAGATAAAAGCTTTTACGCCAGCCAAAAAGTTATAGTGTGAAATAGGGATGGGTTACAATGACTACTCATCCAAAAACGGATATTTGCAATTAAATAGCAATTTTAAGCATCCTGCCATGAGCTTTCCATTTTTATTATAAAGTGATACGTTCAACATATAAAATGTCAATTCAAGTTCCATTTTGTTGGTCTTTATGTTGCTGTGTTTGAAAGCTAGAACACATCTTATGTCAATAGATCCTAAGAAATGTGTCAGATTGGGTGTCGGGTTAACCCGAAACCAGCCTAGTAATGCACAGCTTCCTTTGGGCCGATTAAATATGTAGATAACCCACCAACTATTCCAACTTTAAAATAGTTTAAAAACATGTAGTTTGTCACATCGAAAGTGTGAAAGCACCCTAAAGTTTATAATCCCTGGCAAGGTGTAACACCAGTCTATAATTATAGTTAATGTCAACAGATTTGCTCACATGACTCTGGGTGGGAACTGTCTTTGGGTCAATGACAATAACAGTAGGTCAGAGTCTAAATAAAGGAAGTACAGTCTCATCAAAGTTTCATCTAGAGAGAACACTCTTCTGAAATAATTTTTCAGCTGATGTCTCAGGTCACTTTTTGGATCCAATTAATTAAAGTACCACTTGCATTTGTCTTCATAAATATTCTGATTTACTCAGAATATGTGACGTGTGTTCAAAAAATGGGCTCAAACATCATTTCATCATGATTTATGTGCTTAATCCTACTTAAGAAGCAACCAATGAATGCTGGGATAATGCAATCTGGATGCCGTTGTGCCCTTGAGCAGGATACTTAACCCTGGATTGCTTAAGAGCGACCATCCCTGCAATTAGTGTTGTGCAAGTTACTCTGAATAAGCTGTGAATACAAAATACATGCTAAAATAACCAGAAACAGGCTGTTGCATGTTGGTAGTGTAATTGTCATGCTATGCTGATAATCCACACCGTTTGCATTGGCCAGTAAATGTTCCATACCTTATGTTTTATTGTAGTCTAGCCAAACAACAAAAGTCTGAAGACATCTACTTTACTGTTGACTTAGTTGTATTGTATCTCACAGTTTATCTAAGTGTGTTTTATAGTTAATGATGTTTCGCTTTATTGTCTAAGTATTTGTAAGTCGCTTTGGATAAAAGCGTGATGATTTGGTGCCATTAGCCAATTACTGTTGTCATGACATCATTGATCGGACGATTGGCATTTATGACTCAGAGGAATGGCTCGGTACTGTAAAGCTTGAGATTTCCTTTTATGTCAACTCAAAAATAGCTTGCGATTATACTGTTTTTCTCTTTACATCATTTTATTTTATCAGTCGTCTCATTTCTTTCGTCACGGCAATGAGTTTTCTGCATGCAAACACCAATCATGTGATGAGATTTTCACTTACCTGGTAGGTTTTATAAGGGCTGTTATGAGCCCGGCAGGATTGTTTAACTGGCACACATACCACACAATTGGTGATGACACATAATCTGTATTTTGTTGTAGCGCTTATTCATAGACATTCTCACCCTTAACCCTACAGACTGACGGCACTTCCTCAACTGAGCACTACCTGTTCAGTAAGCAAAGTCCTTGGTCAAGGGTTCTACACAGTGAACAACAAGCTCAATGATGCAGAAAACCTTGAAGTTACATATTAAACAAGACAAAGTGTATTTAAAAAACAAACCTGATGGTCAAATCAATATTCTGTACTTTTATCTGGTCAGACTTGATGCCTTGTAATTCATAACTTATCTTCAACACTGCACTTTGCATCCTAACAGATATTGTTTTGGAAATCTTTGGTGGATATTGTAACTGGGATACTTCTGGGCTTTTGTTTAGGCAATGTGGGTTGTGTGTCAGGCATGTCAAACATTCGCTATCACTCCAGTTCACTTGTGTGGACTAATAGTGGTAATAGTGTAAAAGTGTGTCATTTCTACCACATGAGACATTAAAAAGAATAGCTAATAATAATAATAATAATAATAATAATAATAATGACAACAACAACAACAACAACAACAATAATAATAATAATAATAATACTAATACTAATACTAATACTAATACTAATACTAATACCACTAATACTACCACTATGTAATTTCAAGTGAAGTAAAATTCGTTTTATAATACCTATTCAAACTTTAACTGTTCCTCAACATTTTGGATGTCTTCATTCATAACTAAAGAATGTCTTCATTCATAACGAAAAGGTCAAAACATTTTAACTAAAATAATTACAGTTTGGTGAAAATGGTTTATTAATAACCTTTGGGACCCACTCTTGTATTTAGTGATTCATGTTAATTCCTAGGTAACTAATTCAGTTTCTTCATCCGCTTCTAAATTTTCTCACATGCACACACCAGAAACTATAAAATGACATTGAAGGTGGGGACAGGAGAGATTACAGGTGACGTCATGTGTGTGTCTTTGGCTTCCTGTAATTTATGTGTTTATAATCGATGTTTGTGAGGTGAGCTATCTAAGTAAAGCAGCTTTATCATTTTTACTGCATCATTACGTGTCTTCAGGCACGGGCTTGTTTACTTTCCTTAAGTATTTCAGGTTTGAAGCTATTAAATAAACAGTCACTATGGACAGTAATGAAAGAAAGGCTGAGCTGTAAAGTGAGGTATTTATGAGTGTGAATACCCCTTAACTCCATTTGATCTGGTAATAGATGAGCTCTTTCATGTGGGTTTATCTTATAATATCTTTATTGATTGTTGAATGATGTGGAGTAATGCAGTGAAAAGCAGGAATACATGTTTTTTAATCCTCAAGGTGGCAGCATTTCTTTTATTTTCGCATTATCGTCTCATTCCCCATGAATACTTTTTATTCTTTGTTGAAGAAATTGTGGTTTGTCACTAAATGCATGCCACATAGAGATGCATCGGATTTATTTATACCACAACAAGAAAATATTATCTAAATAGCCTTAACTGGCAAAGGTTTGATATTTAGATATTTTTTATTAAATATTTTTTTATTTGGAAAACCAAAACCAAAGCGACTTACAGTGAATTCGAGTTACACATTTTATTACACATTCAATTATTGCTTTGTTAGAGCAATTCCCAGTTGAGCAGTCATGATATCTAAAAAATTGTTAATCTAACTTTTCAATTTTTAAACTTCCTCTCTTCCTCCACTAAGGCTATATTTGTAAATGCATTAGTAAATTCATACTAGCAAATATCAATCAGTTAATCATTGTTTGCTCCAAGAAATAGTGTTGCTTCACAAAGAAGCACTGTGTCCAAAATGCCACTGAAAATGTTCTCCAGAATCATCTCCTCAGAGGTTTAGGCAGTAGCCTTAGTAACTGACCGCAGCGAAGCACCAAACTGCGCTTATGTAAACATTCACCATGCAGCACAGCGTCTGGAAAACCTGACGGGACTCGTTCTAGACACTTGTGAAAGGAAAAGCAAGGGAGTAGCTGCTTTTTTTGCGAGGCAGACGAGCAGAGAGTCGAGCAGTTCTGCTGATGTTCTGCTGAAGGCACCTGAGCTGGGAATGATGACGGGAGACAGGCGGCGAGGAGCTCTTCTTGTGGCTCTCATGTGCTGCATGGGTCAGTAGCTTTAATCAGCTTTGATTGCTCTGTCTGCACGCTGACGTCTTTAAAAGTGATTGACTTGTTTTCCACGTCTGGTGTAATGTGTTTTGGGCAGAGTTTAGTTCTTGTGTGTAAGGGTCCAAAGTACAGAGCCGTTTTGCTCGCTCATACTCACCGGTTAAGTTGCTCTTGTTTTGTGATCTTCTTCAGACGATAAGGAGATTTATCTGTTGGCTTTGATTTTTTTGTTGTAAACTTTGCTAAGTCAAGCATCATTTCTACTTTCGCTTAGAGATGTGAACTAACTACTAACATTATGTCCTAATCTAACAATGAAGTAAAATATAGATGACATAGCGGAGGTTTGGTCCTAACAGTCACAACTGCAAGTGTCATGTTTATTTTTGTTTCTCAGTGTAGCCCCGCCCACAGTGAAATCTTATTGGTCCTACACTCTGCTCCACGTGGCTAAACATCAAATATTTTTTGATTGTGATCCTATTGCACAGAATTACAATAAAATTACTTGTTGCTGGAAACTTTTTTGTCGTTTTGTTTGGACAATTATGCCATGCCACTTTTCCTGCCTTGTTTGTACTGTGCACATGAATGATACCTCAAATCATGGGACTTGTTGAGGAGGGGTGTGCTGTTACTTACACTGAAGAAGTGACCTAACATGTGCAAACATGTCTATCTGATCACAGCCCTTGACCCCCTAACAACACCCTAGCAACACCATAGCAATGTTATTAAAACAATAAGAAGACCTTTAGCAAGCACTTACATCTTAGGATTACTTTGACATCAAGTGGCATTCATAGTTTGTTTATAGAATGTGCAAATGTAGTGTAAGGATGTTGTTTCTGCGGGACAGGAGTAATGCTGAGTTGCTCTTGGCCTTTCTTCTGTACTGCAGAGTCTCTTTTGGAGAACATCAGGATGAAGCCGTATTAAATATTTATGTGAAATATTAAACGAATGGTCGATATTGACAAAGCCTGTATGTTTTCTCACAGATTTTTATTTAAAGACATGCTATACACAAAGCTATGCTGTGTCTAATGTGGGCATTCCTGTTGTTGTGGATACAGGAAAGAAAATACTGTGGTAGCAGTATGTAATGGAAGCAGGACTCTGTCTTTAATTAGCTTCATATCCAGTCCAAACATGACGTCTTGCTTAAAGTAGTTCTTTTCGGATAACTTTAGAGAAGTCATCTTTTTCCTTTTATCATTCATACTTTTTAAGTATTTCCTCTACAATGTTCTCAGCCAGTATGTGCACACAAAAATAATGTATACCACCTTTTTTCAAGCATTTTTCTTTTACATTTACATATTTAGCAGAAACTTTTATCCTAATTGACATGCACATGGACAATGCACAATTCATTTGTTCAAAATAAAACGTTTGGGGTAATCTCTAAACCTGTTTTTCAATTTCTAACATTTTCACGGTATTCTCCCCAAATATAAATATGGATTTGTTTTGAATGGATTGTAATTGAAATATCAAGAGAAGCAGTCTCTGTAAAGAGCAGTTCAATTTAAATTTGGTACGGTTTCAAAATGTGTTTTTTGCATCATAATGTTTTTTATTAAAGTGTCAGTGTTGCACATATAGCATAGTATGAAAATATAATTATCTATACAGTAATAACATTGTGTGGCTACACAGAATAATCTAAAACCAGTGACTGTTTTTTTTCAGATGAAAGAGATAGAGTCCAGAAAAAGACTTTTACAAAATGGATAAATCAACACCTCTTCAAGGTAAGTGTGTTTATTTGGCCATTGGAGCTTATACAGTATGAACACACACTGAATGCATTGTGCAGTACACCGAATAAACACACTGATTTCATTTATTCTCATCATTTTATATCCATCCTTTTTTACAATAAGGAATGCAATTGGGAATTGTGTTAAAGGTTGGGAAAGCCAATGTCCATGTCTATCCATGTTGTGTAATAATTAGTACAAGAAAACATTCTGTAATAGCATTCATAATAAAGTAACAATGTGCAAAGTTCATGTTTGGTGGAGACTGTGATACTTGTGCTGAAGTGCTAAAAATTGACTCGAATTAGTTTTGATTTAAACACATTATTAGATCAAACTCAAAAATCGGATACAGAAAGCAGATTTAACATCCACATCCACCACATAGTAACTACACCTGCGGTAACTGCAGTACAACTTAAGTTAACATGTTAAATCAAGTTAGCATTATGTTAATACATGCTAGCTCCATGGTAAAACGTGCTACCTTTAATGCTAAAACGTGCTAGCTTCATGCTAAATCATGCTAAAACATGCTAGCTTCATATCTAAAACGTGCTAGCTAAATGCTAAACCGTGTTAACATCATGTTAAGACGTGCCAAAACAATATAGCTTCATGCTAAAACGTGCTAGCTAAATGCTAAACCGTGTTAACATCATGTTAAGACGTGCTAAAATGTGTTAGCATCATGTTAAAACATGTTAGCTTCATGTTAAAACGTGCAAGCTAAATGATAAACTGTGTTAACATCATGTTAAGAAGTGCTAGCATCATGGTAAAATGTGCTAACATCATGCTAAATCATGTTAGCTTCATATTAAATCATGCTAACTTCATGTGAAATCATGCTAGCTTCATGCTAAATCATGCTAGCTTCATGCTAAATAATGTTAAAACGAGGTTAACTTCATGCTAGATAATGTTAGCTTAATGCGAAATCATGCTAAAACGTGTTAGCTTCATTCTAAATCATGTTAGCACCATGCTAAAAATGCTAGCTTCTTTTTAAATCACGCTAACTTCATGTTAAATCATGCTAAATTGTGCTAGCTTCATGTTAAAACATGTTATTATCTTAATGCTAAAATGTGCTAACAACACGTTAAAACGTGCTAGCTTTATGCTTAAACGTGTTAACATCATGGTAATACATGTTAGCATCATCCTGAAACATGCTGGCATTATGCTAATTGTGATAACATTATTGTTATAATGTGCTAATAATATGTTCAAATGTGGTAGAATTGGTTGCATTAAACTATTTTCAAACTAAAAACTTTTAAAACCAAATTTCAAACTATTTTAGTTTTCAAGCTAGGCTTTGTCAAGCCAACATAAAGTTTGTCTTCAAACTTTACTGTTCGGTTTTGGCCTGTTCTGTATGAAGGAAGGTGTTAACATGCATAGTTATGCTGTGGTAGCTGGCAACTTCACACATGCTTCATGCTTGAAAACTCATCACATGTTTTAAGATTTAAAGATGTCTTAAAACTCCCCTGAAAACACTCACACATCTAAGAATTATTGCAGCATTTGTGAAGTTGCCAGCTACCACAGCACAATCATGCGTGCAGCATATAATAACAAGACACATTCACAATGTTTTGAATTTATTATCACAACTCTGTTTATTATAGATGACAGATACTGATACATATACTTATGTGTCAAGATTATTGTTTAAATAATTATGAATTAATTGCTTAGTATTTTAATTGGTTTCAGCTACATTCAGGTTTGTATGTTTTGGGTTCATTTGGACCAGTTAATTTTAGCTGCACCAAAACAAACAGATTACTAGTCAGGGCAACAAGTAACAGCATGTCTGATAGATTTTTTCTAATAGCTTCAACAGCTTTTCATCAACGAGTGAAAACGTGTTGGATAAATTTCATAGAGAAATTAGTTATGGTTAACTTTGAGCAAAGACTTATTATTTATGTGGCACCTTGTTCTTCACATTGTCATTTCAGTTTATCTAACTTATGATACTAACAGCAGATTTTCTTTTAACAGCAGAAACCATAATTGCAATAAATATAGGACATTTTAAGATTTAGTGTTTGTAGGTTGGCAGTTTTTATTGGCACCTCTGCTGTATTAGTTCTGGGCAATATTACACAAACACAAAACAACTCAATATTCTTTAGCTTTTTGATGATATACTGCACATATCTTAAAGAGGGATGGCGTAGATTTTTTTCATTTTATTTTGTTGTATTAATAATAATACAAAAAAAAATTTTGCAGTAAAAAAAGCAATTTCTGATCTTTTCCCACAATGTTATCAACCCACTGTCTTAAAAAGTGAGATTCAGTGCCTCCTGCGTCATTTTGCTCTTTTTGCTCTCCGTGACTGACAGCTACACTCTAGCACTCTTACTTACAGTTCACAGGAGACTTGTTTGATCCAGAAGAGTTGGCACATAAGTCCGCATTGACATGACTAGGATGTTGGTTTTAAAATCAACAATCCATTTCTCTCTGACACTCTTTATAAACTTATGGAAAGACACTTGTTTTACAAAGCCAGGTATTGCACAGCGTTTAGCTGACATCTTAGTACTATCACAATCCTACTGTTAGTTTAACAAGACACTCGTTCTTTCAAAGTATCCTCTCTTTTGTTGCGCTACGAAGACTGCTCATCTGAACGACAGTGGGTAAAGCCAACAAAGCGATGAAGTAAAAGTATGTGGCCCTGAGAGAGGGCATTTGTGACATCACTTATCCGGCCACTTCTAATTCTTGAATTTCCGGACAACCTAATAAACGCTTTCGTTATTAATAAGGAGAATGTTTTAAGCTACACAACTTTGCTCAAAATGGAGATGTAAATGATAATTGTAAAGATTTAAAATGTTTAATGCAAGAATAGAAAATGTGGTTAAATAATCCAAAAACATTTTTTCCAACATTTTACAATGTACACTATCACTTCTATTTAGATTCATAGGCATCTGGGATTGAGGAGGGTAAATGATAGAAAAATCATATTTGGGTGAACTATATTTCAATCTTCATAATGTTTAAAATCACCTATAAAAAAGTATTAACTGTATCATAATGATAGTGTGTAATGGATCATCCAGCGCTAGATACAACCAAACAAGTCAATAAAATTAACTCTACACTCTAAAAACAGATGTGTTAAAATAACACAAGATGTGTCTAGTTAAGGACAACACACAGATGTGTTGTCCCTAACTAGACACATCTTTGTGTTAATTTAAAAACAACACATTTTGTGTTACTTTTAACTCAACTTGTGTTACTTTCAACTCAACTCGTGGTGTATTTAACACAAAATGACACATTATGTGTTAAACAGCATAACACAAAAAATGTGTTAAAAAATAACACATCCCTTTTTTAGAGTGTACAAACAGTGTATACAGGCTAGATTTTACAGACAGGTCACATAATGTAACTACCTGCCTAAAAACCCCTAGCACTAACACCCTAATGGACTGACCCAGAATTTCACTTTGAATCTATTTTAGTCCTGCAGCTGTGGTTGTTGGAGATTATAAATGAAAGGACCTGGGTCAGTAAGCAGGTCAGTAAGGCAGAGAGGTGACTTCAGTAGTGTGGTATTCAGGGTAAACCGAGGGTAATTCAGTCAGCCTCAGTTCTTGCACGTGGAGATTCAGTCACATTAAGATATGATGTCTGTCATTCATCAGCGTCTCATTGGGGTGTTAAGCATTAATGCAGGAAATGACTGAATGTAATTTGTTTATGTGAGGCCTATTAATGCTTTTAATACTGAATGAGTGAAAATTATTGTGAAATTATTATTCATAATACATCCTACCTGAAAAGGTGACAGGCTTGATTATTTGTCTGCTAAATGTTGCGCTGACAAATGGCTTCCTAAAAAAAGGATGTATGACACATTAGTTGACGTGTTGTTCTTAAGGAATTCTTAAGGAAAGCTTATCAAAGCTTTTATTCTTGTGGAGTTAAGAAATAGGTTTTGTCTTTGTGAGCACTATGTGCCTGAGATTTCTTTTCAGAATAAACCAGTATCTCACAGTTGCTGTAATGAAGGGGTGAGGTCTGGTCCTTAGGGATAAACCATGGTGATAGAGGCATATCTTATCTCACAGGAACTTCTGTGCTTTAATCATTGTTGGTTAAGTCACTAGTTAATCATTTTCTTTGAAGGAATTAAGTATGATAAGGAAATGCCATAAATGTCATACATTTTACATTTACATTCTGCCATAGATCAGTGATGTATGGTTTATGAAAAGATGTATGGTTTAAAATGAAAACAAAGCACAAAGTATGTGTGTTTATAGAAAATAAACATAAACAACAAAAGGAGAGAGATGAAACGCTATAAAAACTCTGATAGTGACAGTATCTCAAGCCTATACACATAATTGACCAATGCAAAGGTCATGGGAACTGATAAAAATAAATGTATAGATTGAATGCAGATTGTAAGTCTCTTTGGATAAATTACATTTTTAGGCATTTAGCTGACACTTTTATTTAAACAATAAAGCAGTATAGTAACATATAAGAGCAGATATATAATCTACATGTAAATAAATGTATATTTAAATATAGAGTGGCTGTGTCTCTCATTCCAGAGAAGAATATGATATTTTCACAAAAAGCATAAACATATTTTTCAATTTTTTTATGAAATGTTTTTTTTACTTTGGCAGGTACGAAAGCACGTGAATGACCTGTATGAGGATTTACGAGATGGACATAACCTGATCTCCCTTCTGGAGGTGTTGTCTGGCGAGACCCTGGTAAGTATTCAAACGAGTGTTAAACGTTTAAGCATTCCTGAAGTGGAATTCTTGAACATTCTGTACTTCACAATGTTTTTGAGGGGGGTGTTGTAGATCCACCATCCACACCAGTCCACATTAGTGTGCGTGTGTTACTAAAAAGATAAGCTTTGTGCTGTAACCCATACCTGCACATTTGTCCTTTACAGCGGCTAACACTGCTAAAGTGCATGTCAAAAACTAAGAAAACCAAAATATAATTTTTTATGGTACTGAATTCTTCCTGTTTCTCTAAAGCTTCTTTAGTCCACATTGTGAAAAGCGTAATAGAATTTAAAAAAATGTCGAGTACATTGGCTGTCTTTTGCACATCTCATGAATGTGGAGACCCCCTAAATGCTGCCCCTCTTCCTTTTGTTTACACCCTCTTTCCTTCTCCTCCATGTCTTCTGTTCTTTTCGTTTTCTTCTGCTGTCCATGTCTTACGTGTCCAACTGTTTCTGTGTTTGTGTGTGTGTCTTTTTCTCTCGTGCTCACGTTCCCACGGGTAAGCCAAGGGAGCGTGATTTTCTGAAGACGTTACGGTTGGTGAGTGCGGCTGACGCATGCACGGTTGAGCGGCATGGACGTGAACGTGATGATGATGAGGATAAGGGGGTAGGTGTGGACACCTGCTCTCCCCCCTCAGTAGCACATCTAATGTAGCGTGTGCTGTGGATATTAACTCGGAGTGTCAAGAAGCTCTGAGAAGCTTGGCTTCTCCACTGTGGACTGTAGATATCGAGGACTTTTTAGATCTTTGCTACAGTTGTGAGGGGTCAATGCCATGTTTATCACCATTCTGCTAAATGTTGCGTCCTGGGGTTGCTGTGAGTGCTCTACAACACCAGCTTGGTCATTTCTTAAGACACTGACGCTTGAGCTGGAAATAAAGGCCTGATTTAAGTTCCTTTCACTTCAAAAGGGTGTTAAAGACCCCATGAATCCCCTATTTTGACTTCTGTGGCTTTTAATAGGTATGCACATTCAGTATGTACAGTTTTCTCTTCCCGAACAATAGATCAAAACATCATCTGCGATGTCGACATATTCAAATTTTTTGTGTATAAATGAATTAATTGTTTTGTACAATGAATGCCACGGACTAGCATTAGCTAGTGTAGTGTCTTAGAATTTAACTTGCGTTCAATAGATTTTCGCATTACAAATATGCCTATAGGAGATGTTGTTGTTACCGTGAAACTGAATAAATACAAAAATTACATAAATACATTATGGTATGAGAATTTCAGTGCCTCATAATCAGTGAACTTCAAAGTGTAGAAAAAAAATGTAATGATGTGATTAATCTCTCAGCTTGTTGGCTCATACTTAGGAATTTATTGAATTTAAAGAAATGAAACATGCAGTACATCCATTACAAAAGCCACTAAACAACTGGGTGGCCATTGTTACATTTTAAAAGCAAATAGGTTAAAGGGATAGTTGGTTAAAAATAAAAAATTGCTATTAATTTACTCACCCTCAGGGCAGGCCATCCAAAATTTAGGTAACTTATTTCTTCAGCAGAACAGTAAAGAAGATTCATATAATGCTAGCCATTTATATGAATCACCAAGGATTGGTGAAGAATTTTCATTTTTGGGTAAACTATCCCTCTTAAGAAAGAAAATTGCATTCATCTCATCAAACCTTTTCATGGGGTCTTTAAAGTTAATAATGTAAAAGCTCACATATACTGTTATTTCAATGATTGCATTCATTACTTGTTGGCATTTGCCTTTGTGTGATTCTCAATGTGAAGAAAACCTTTTGAAATAAATTGACTTGAATAATTTCTACTTATTTTATAAGCAAAGAACATGGAGCTGACGTCAGCCCTTTATTTCCAGCCCTGCTGTGAAACATCTGAGCTCTGTTAAGAGAGTAAATGAAAGTTTTTTTGTGCTTTGGCTGTTAGCTTTTCAACAACACAGAATGTTCATCCATCTTAATGCTTCATACTTAGGTCTCGGCCCGCTCTGTATTTGCATCTGGTTATTTTTCATCTTATAAGTTGCATTACCATGTAAAAGTTAAGCAAGTGAAGTTAGTCATTTTTTTAAGATGATCTTCAGTTTAAATCTATACTTCACTAATGTCATTATTTTAAGTACTGTTTTTTGTGGAAGACAATCTGCATATGGCAAAATGTTATCTTGACATGATGCATCGGTACATGGTGTGATGTCTTTGACAGCCAATTCAGATACACTGTAACTGGTTTATGTGGGATGGAGAAAGATATCTGAGATCTCCTTTGTTTCTTTAAAAAATATTAGCATGTTTAGTAGCTGTTTTTAGCTACTAAATAAAAATAATTGGGTTTTTTTTAGATATAAAGTTCTGCACAGCCAGTCAAGATATTTCTATATCTTTCGGTGCGGTGAGTGTCTCGTGTGGCGGGTTCAGCTGTGTCATGTGAAACCTATACTGACATGTTCTGTCTCCTCCACCCAACAGCCACGGGAGAAGGGTCGCATGCGCTTCCATAGACTCCAGAATGTACAGATTGCGCTGGACTACTTAAAACGCCGGCAGGTAACTATTACTATTATATTAAAAAAGTGGCTAAGTGTACATTTAGAGTTTATCAATGAGTTTTATTATGTGATGAAAGACATGAAACTAGTGTAGCTATGTAGAAAATTATTCCATTAGTTTAAATTAGTAAAACGTTTTTGCTTATACAGTGGCTTTCAATATGTGACCCTGTCTGTAAAAATCAGGCCAATGTCTAAAAATCTAAATTTGAGATCACAAGCAATAAAGTTTGATTTCACCTATTAATTTTACTATGATTTAAATCTTTGACATACTGTAATCTTTCTCAGTCAATATTAAAGATGTCAAGGTTGTTTTTTTACACAAAGTTCTTAACATTATGTAGGATGATTTTATGTAGAAAACAGTAAATCACAAAAAACGACACACAGTGTCACATATTGGTAATCAAGACTAGTTCAAAATAAGCCAATGTACAATTTGTTTTGGGGATATTTGTTCCTAATAAAATAAATAGGCTTGTCATGAATAAACATAGCTACATTTAGTACTAGAACTTTGACAAGATTATTTGTAAACGTTCTAATGGTACTGTATACTTTGTTTTGTTTTTCAACAATCTGTGAATATGTAAACAGTTTAGGCACCTGTTTCTCAATAAACATTCTGACCTTCAGCGCCCTCTTATGGTCATAAACAGCAAAATGTTTCTTATACTGTACTGTATGTCTAAATGTGATGTTTTTGTACTAGCACATTGTAAATGTTTTTACATTTTTACACATGCACTACACACACACACACACAGGCATGTTATGGGTTCTTTCCATATACACGACATATTTATTCTGTACAAACTGTATATTAAAAAATGTAACCCACTCCGACCCGTAACAACGTAAATTCGTCACACATCATACTGTAACATCCTTGTGTTTAACAGGTGAAACTAGTCAACATCAGGAACGATGACATAACAGATGGGAACCCAAAACTGACACTGGGATTAATATGGACCATAATTCTGCACTTTCAGGTGAGAAATTGCAGTCTTGTTATTTTATTGTGTGCAAACCCATTCAATGTGATACATGTATGTTATGTGTTACATATGCATGATCTGTTACTAATGTAAAGTAAAAATGTAGTAATTTTAGTAATGTAATATGAAAATGGTTTTATTTTGTAGTTTATTTAGTGACCACAAGAGGTCAGACACTGCTCATTGGCATTAGCTCAGAGGAAGGTGTGCATTTTATGTGTGTACAGATCATGATTATTCTGCTTTTGAAGACTGGTTATGAGCACAGCATGCAGACCGGCTCTGTTTGATGTATGTAATGTTTGATGGACTTTCGTGCAGGCAGGAATATTTCACATTAGGTTTAGGTGGTGTAGCGTGATGTGCCAGAATCTTCAGCTAGGTGCTTTTCCTTAATAGTGTGATTGATTGGTTTTAAAGGCTTTAATGAAGGTTATTATCAGTTTCAGCATATATTAGCTCAATTGTATTTTTGTGTAATTTTTGTTATAATTTTTTTGCTTTTCATGATGAAAGACCTTTTTTAGTACCATTTCTTATGGTGTTTTTGAATAATCAAGTGCTTTCTGAGATGCGAGTGCAATTACTGCAGCTGCACAGTTGCAGGCCTGAGCTTGTGAAATGTACATCAGATGCACAGTATATAAGACATGTAGAAGCTGTTCTCACATGACACATTCTTGCATTTTGGAATCTTTTTCAATTGTTGAAGATGGATTTGACTGACATCTTTGGCAGCAGCATTACATTTTTAGCACCTCAGTCCACAGTGGCCATGTTTTTAAGATGCCGTGTCAGGTGAAAAAGAGGTCAGCTTTGTAAAACACATCTTGAGATTCCAATGAGTCTTCAATTCCAATATATCCTGTCCACATGACCCCTGAATGAGTTTTGGACACATTGGCCCACCCTCCCCATTTTACAGAAGATTATTAATATCCTAGACTCAGTCTGCATGTTCGACTCAAATTTTAGCAGTAGCAGAAGTCAGTTCCTTCTAATGCATGAATTTACATAACGGCGGCATGCAGACACCAGGAATGCAAGAACAGCTCCACGGCTCCTCGCAAACCACACTGACCTAGCCTCCCTGACGGCCCATGTCAAGATCTTTGAAGAGCCGGAGGCTTTCGAAACGACTAAAGACTAAAAATCGATAACTGAGGCATAGTGGAGGAATGTGTTAAATAATGCTTGGTTCATAAAACTTGCTGACAGGTAGCGTGGGGACGTGTAGTAGCACCTGCCGCTGTCACTCTCACGCAAGCCGTTGGGCATGTGGCGCGGGTGCACGCAGGCCTGTTCTCTCATAGTCTGCAGTTGTAGGGCACGTAGAGTTGTTTTTGACGGCTCTGCCAAGACATTAGCCTCTTACGGCTGATTTCTGAATGCTGTTCGTGTTTTTTTAGCCCTTTGGGAGCTTCTTTTGAAAGTACCCAGCTTTGAAAAGATTTCCAAAATTGCATTTAATAATGCAATTTACAGTAAATTAAAAACGTCTGCTGCTGTGTATGATCGAGTGTGCTGTGTAATGTAATCTGTATTTTAGAGAAAACATTGATTCATTTCTACAATAAGCACAGCTGGCATCTGAATACTGTCTATGTAAACATGCGATCAAAGACATTTGACTCGAGCGGACATTAGCCATTGTGTTGTTTCAAAAGCTTGTGGCTATATTTTTGTGGTCATAGACATTCTTTGATGTCTATGAATGAGGGTGTATGAAAATGTAAATATATGTCTAAAGCAACAACATGGTTGCAACACAGACTATAAACTAGATTTAAAAATACTGTATGAGAAAACTCATATTGTGCCCCTGGAAAGCCAGTGCTCGAATTGAGATTCGGGACCCCCATAAGCTAATAATGCTGACAAATCTCATTAAATGTGTGTTATTTAAATTAGAATGAAGTTAATTTAGTGAATAAATTATTTAAAGTAATAAATGTGAAGTTTTTCTCATGTCCCTTTAAAAATGTAAACGGCCCTACATCTAAGAAAGTTACGCGCAAGATGGTTTGGTACCCGCTTAGTGCCGCTCGTTTGGTACCCGCTTAGTGCCGCTCGTTTGGTACCCGCTTAGTGCCGCTCGTTTGGTACCCGCTTAGTGCCGCCGTTTGCACTATTAGTGCAGCCGTTTGGTACCCGCTTAGTGCCGCTCGTTTGGTACCCACTTAGTGCCGCTCGTTTCGTACCCGCTTAGTGCCGCTCGTTTGGTACCCACTTAGTGCCGCTCGTTTCGTACCCGCTTAGTGCCGCTCGTTTGTACCCGCTTAGTGCCGCTCGTTTGTACCCGCTTAGTGCCGCCGCTTCGCACCAGCTTAGTGCCGCTTCGCTTGGTACCCGCTTAGTGCCGCTCGTTTCATACCCGCTTAGTGCCGCTCGTTTGGTACCCGCTTAGTGCCGCTCGTTTCGTACCCGCTTAGTGCCGCTCGTTTCATACCCGCTTAGTGCCGCTCGTTTGGTACCCGCTTAGTGCCGCTCGTTTGGTACCCGCTTAGTGCCGCTCGTTTCATACCCGCTTAGTGCCGCTCGTTTGGTACCCTCTTAGTGCCGCTCGTTTGGTGAAAAATACATTTTCAGTATTCAATTTTCAATGACAATATTTATGCTTATTTTACTTGAAAATAGATGAAATAATTAAGTAATTTTAAATACTAAATAATACATAATCAGCACAAAAAGAGAGAGCAATGCAAAAACTTGAGTTAGGATATAAAAAGGGATATTCCACAATTAATTATAACCATATTTGGGCATCAGCAGAAGGATTGTTACTGACTGCTCCTTTATCACTTCTTGTGCCACTTATAAAGCTGGCAGTGGGACCCTCCAGTGGAAGTGATCTGATTATTTTCTACTGTTTGAAACATTTTAATTTTGAAGTCACCAACTTTTGTGGGTCTTCGATTGTTTATATGGAGTCACCTGCTTCTTTTGTATTTTGGGTTTGCTACTTTGTCATGGTGGGGATCCCCATAAGGCTTTCAATTCGAGTGTTTTGAATAGTTTGCAGTGCATTGCTGCATGATTGTAATTACAGTGCCCTCTCTAAGTATTTGGACAATAGGAGTAAAATTGCTCTGTTTGCTGTGGAGTCAAGAAATGTCTAAACAGTAAAAGGTGAATATAAGATAAAAGTGCAGAATGTTACATTTTCTTTTTCACATGCTTTAACATGTACAATTTACCAACTCAATGGAACATCATGTGTGGATTTGAATTCTAATGTGAGCATATTGAGACAATAGGCTGACAAGTGTTAAATGATGAACTGTGTCCTGATGCATTCATTGTTCACACATCAAAAGCAATAATGTATAGTATCAGTTCCATTCATTGCTTATGAAATCCGAGTCTTGCATTTGGTGACAACACACACTGTATAAGTCAGGATGAAAGGTTGTTGTTGGAAAATCAAGTATTTTTTTAAACAATTAAATGTTAATAAAATGTGACATTCTGTACTGTTGACTGATTCATCTTACCAATTTCCAGACTGCACAACAAACAGAGAAATTTTGTCATTACTGTCCCAATACTTATGGATGGCCTCTAGGGGCTGGTTGCTAGGGTGTTGCTAGGGTACATTCTGGGTGGTTGCCTGGTGATTCTGAGTGGTTACTGGCCCACCAAGAGCCCACCAACATGTGGTAATGATATTCTGTTGGTGGCAGCTGTGGATTGCAGTGTGGTTGTTAGGGTGTTGCTAGGTTGTAGATGTACATGTATGATATGCCTCCACTGTGATTAAACTCTATATAAGTCTATATTCCTTTATATTTATAAGTATACTGTTTATCTCACTAATAAAATACATTTTGTTGCACTATTTGTCTTAGTTTGTTTTAGGCACTGGCTTTCCAAAGCTTTGCTCTAGTTTTGATCCAGGTTAAAGAGCTTTCCAGTCTGGGCCAGTGCAGTCTGCCATTCTGTCATGTTATTTTTAAAGTCCACATGATGGCAATGACTCTCCCAGTCTGGTACGTCCATTAGGAAAGGCTCAACATGCTGAGCAGACTTTTCGCATAGTTATCAGAAGCCGTTGGGCATCGGATAAGAGTCTGTCTCACTTCCCTCCCTTTCGCTCTCTCTCAGCACCCTCTGACCGCTTAGGACATACAGTCAGAGTCAGTTCTGAGAAACCCAGCGTGGGTCAGTGTTTACACATCACGTGAGGGCTGTGACGTTTCCTCAGCTGTATCAAAGCCACTAGCAGCACAGCTGTGTTAGTTTTGTTGCTTGCAGGGCGTCGCAACCTGTTTAGTGTTTGTTTTGCAGTATCAGGGCAAAGGGTGACGTTTCAAAGGTCACTGAGATTTCACTGTGTTGGCAGCGTGAGAAGAAAGGGCCGGGCTGTGTGACAACACCGGCGAAAGTGAGATATAGGAAACAAGAGTTTTTGGAGTATGACTCTGGATGACAACAGCCGGACTATCATATCATCATGGAAGCATAAGATGGTTGTTACTTTACTGAGATTAAAAGTTTTTGAACTTGTCTAACCTGTTAAGAGCTTGCACGACAGACTGCAAGTGTTTGTTTGACGCTTTACTGGCATGAATGACCGTAATGGGTAACATTTGCGGATGCGTAAGGGGCTCCAAAGAGGAGCGTTATGCCGATCCAACGAAAGCCCCATTGAGTCCAGCGGCAAAAGAGCTCAAGGGTCGTCGCTACTTTCAAAGACGGAGAAAGAGAAAATCTGTCGAGTTAGCTGAGTCTCTGAGGGACCCTGGCACAGAGAGCTGTAAAAGTGACAGCCTGGTTAATATCACATCGTGTAAGCATCAGACTGATGATTTGAACTCAACACAAGATGAGGATCCGAAGCCCAGGCAGCACAGTATCAGCCATGGGGTCTATGTTGGAGAAGTCCCGGTTCTACGAGGTAAAACCGGCAGAAGAGCAGGTGCCACTCAGATGGACAAAAACAAAACTAGACTCACCGTGGAGCGCAATCTACACGGTGTCACCAAGAGCTCCCTGAACATTACTCCAAAAGAGCTTTTGGGAAAGAGACTTCTGCAGAGACAGTTGAGGAGGGCAGTAAGTTTTGGGGCAGTGGAGCACATGCTCCGGACCATGAGAGGAAATGACTCCCGGAGGAGCAGCGTGGCTCAACAGACTGAGAACATTGAGGCGCTCTCCAGAATTATTTGGGAAACTCAAGTGCACAGGAAGCGGAGGAGGGCTCACTCTTGCTCCGGAGGTTCAGTTTCCCAGACTTGTGTAGATAGTGTCAAACAACATCTTCAGCATGATTCTGCTAAACACCAGGAGGTAAAAGCAGCCACTGTCATTGCATTGCATATACTGTAGAATCTAATGAAACGATATGAAAAGTCTTAATGGCCGATTTGGTATACAGTAGAATATGAAACCAGTTTCGATGCTTCTCTTTACTTCACATGACATCATGCTTATGATATTTTGCGAATATTATGGTTTGAAATGAAATTTTTTGGCACAAACCAAAGCTTTGGACTCATTGTGAAAAGTGAAAATTAGGCTACTTTTAAAATACATTTTCTTTTGGAATCAGAAGCTTCTCTAGATTTTGACATGTGATAGTGTTTTTCTTTAACCACCTCTGCACAAGCATGGGTAAATGCTGTTTACTAATTCACTTTTAATTAAGGAAGCAATTGCATCACTGCTGATGCTTATCTAGGACACGTATTGTAAATGCAAACTGAATATGTTTTTACACTTTAAGCTTTTTTTAAGCTTCAATGTGCTATAAATTCTTTTGTGATCATTTGTTTGGATTGCTCTGCATGAATCTCACCACACAAACACACACACACACACACACACGTTTGAACTCTAAATGCGATTGTTACCATCTATAACATTATCAATACGCAATTACACTAAATACAGTTAAAGTGCCAATGAAATCAAAATGACTAATTACTAAATTACCAATGACCCTAATTACTAGTTTCGAACAATGAATCTGTTTAAGTCAATCCATGAAAAATCTGTCTTTGTAATCTTTAATTAAAATCTGTGTTTCTGCTTTGGAATGATGATCCTTCTCTGATGACATCAGTTTGATGTCAAACTGTCAGTCTGCTGCCCGCTCCATTCCTAAATGATATGGCAACTTTGTTTTTTAGATCTAATCCATTTACAGTAGAAAATAAGACACATCCTCTATTATAACCATGTGATATTCCCTTTTACTGTGAAATACGTTGCAGTTACGGAAAGTTGATTGTGACTTCTTTCATCTGGACTTTAACGATTAACATGCATACTATTGCAGTCAATGTTTGAGTTTTATAGTTTTTAGTTTTAAGGTTTTCGATCCAAGAATTTTGGCCTTTCTCTTGCTTTTAGAATGAATATTTTTGTTGACTGAAATCTATGTGCATACCGAATAAGCTGTTGACAGATCATGTCTTTCAGTTGAGTGATTGTATTCATGATTTAGCTGCATTACTGCTTTATAAAACACTAAACTTTAATTGTGTTTTTTTAATATTATGTATGCAGAATGAGATTTGAGAGATGAAGGTGAATAATAATACAAAGCTTAGTGAATGGCATTCATTTTGAGATATGGTCACTGACCTGTATGGATTACTTTAATGGTCTTTTCTTGCCTTTTAGAGCTTTACAGATGTGTTCGAAATAAAATGTTTTTTCTTAATGAATGACACTGAATTTCCTCAATGTTGTCATTCAGTTAAGTAACAGTATAAGTTACAGTATGCAGTTTAATTCATGGCATTGTTTAGTCACATCTTACATGTTTTGGTGTGTTTGGCTCTTGGTTTAGTTGCTTAGACACCCGCAGTCTAAAGACCACATGCTTTGCACTCTTCCGACAAGCTATAATTATACCGTGACTGACTGGCAGATTCCTTTAAGTTTCCTTTAACACTAACATGTCCAACATAGGGTCATTATCCATTTCACACTCTGTAAATGATAATTAAGCTTGTTACAATGTTATTAGGTTCATTTAAAGCAGTAGGTCTTGTTTGGCTTATCCTTTCTCTTGGAGGTTAGTTGAAGTGTTGCAGTCATGAGATGAATCTCTAATGCAGACATGCAGTTTACATTACCGCTCTCTGTTCGTGACTCATCGTTAATTCACTGCGATATTAATAATATTTTTAAAGGGCATGTGGCAGCAGTTTTTGTTCCCGAAGGTGTAATAATAATATTCTAAATGTTTTTTGCAGTAAAAATAAGTTATTTCTTTCCACAATGTTATCAACCCACTGTCTCAGAAAATTTTATTTGAGCTGTTTCCACTTCAAGGGCCTTTGGCAGGCTTCGGTGCTCCCACCCACTTCTGTGATTGACAGATGCAATGCTACATGCTAATGCTAACACACTACTGATTGATCCCAGTTTCAATCATGCTTACAGCGTATCAAATGGTCTTTTAAGCACATTGTGTGTTTATTCATGTCACATACACACAGACAATCCCACTACATTAAATATTTTACCACTAAAGGGAGCGTATAAATGAACAAATAGCAAGCGCAGAACTCTTTTAAGCAGAGGTTTTCACCCTAATTAATGCAATTACTGCAAAAACCTATTACTATCACAGATTATGGACACTATAACAAGGTGTTTTAAACCATATTTTGGTGTTTATACAGTATAATCAGATCTGTAGTTGCATGCATCAAAGCTGGACGCCTGCATTTCCGTCTAGTGCCACGTCATTCGAAACTCACAAATGAATGGGTCATAATGACGCTTGTTTTCCAAAGCCAGGCACAACACAGCGTTTTTCTCACGTCGCAATCTTACTGGTATTTCCAAGCTAATTATAATTGCAAACATATTATATAGAAGGAGGTGTTATCTTGTTGTAGGGCTGGTCATATGAAGATGACATCCAGCTGGCTCTTTCCAGAATTCGCTTAGATTAATGTTTTTGTAAAGATGAGGAGGACATTTTACGGTATAAAACTTGCAAGGAAAAAGTTCAAGGGAAATTTGAATCTTCATGCCCACCCGCTCTTTTGTAAAGATGAGGAGGACATTTTACGGTATAAAACTTGCAAGGAAAAAGTTCAAGGGAAATTTGAATCTTCATGCCCACCCGCTCTTTAATGTTACTTAATACCTACTGTAAATAGCTTTGCATGGAGAGTGTGCAACCAACCTGCGCTGGTAAATGAATGATCAAATGTCACATGAATCGACCTCCAGCTAATCATTCTTGAAGGGCAACATTACTGACAACACTATTATTTATTATAATTTTCATTATTTTTGTTGCTTTTATTAAGGCATGGCTATATCTGATACAGTATGTATACTGATGTAGATTTATATTTATTCATATTTCTTTCACAGCTCTGGGAATATTTTATTTGATTGCTCAATAAGAGCTGTTTTTTTTCACTCCGTGGAGACATAATTTTAATTAAACAGCAGTTGTTGCAAAATAGATTTATAAATTTTATTGTTGTAAGATCTAAAATACAGTTGAAAATTCAAGTCAAAAATAATATATGGAGTAAAAATATGAATAGATGTGTAGACATAAAGTTTATTAAATACAGTATATTACAATTTTTAAGATAGATGCAGAAAATCTAACATGAATATTTATGTTCATGGGTTTCAGACATTTTCAGACTTTTTTGTCGTAGCCACCCCATATAATCCCATATCTAAACACAATATTTAAGACGCATAAAGACTGGATTTATTGTTTATTGATAAAATTGCACTGAAAAAAAACATAAGACTTGTTTTCTATTTTTTCTTTAGTTTTGCCACATAATAAACAGTATGCAACCATACTACAGATGCATGCATAAGTGTATGCAGAATTCTCTGTATGTTCGTGTTACTGTTTAGTGTTAATATTCCCTGCTGTTCCGTCTGTTCCGTTATCAAACTGATTTTGCACACTGATTACCATGTCTCCACGTCTTGTACTCATCTAGGACAATTCACCACACACAGAAGCGCATTCTTTATACTCAAACCCAAGTTTAATATTAGTATTCCTCATGCAAGATAGGCAAGTTTTAACTAACATTAACTAGCCCGACTAGAAACGTTATCCAAATTAGTTATTTTGATTTCATGGCGTTTAATTTACCTTTAATTTTTCGCACTAGTTTCATTTTTCTTTTAATTATCAGTCACATCAGGACACATTTATCCAAAAGAAAATAGTTTAGCATATTAACGCTAAAGGGGTAAGCATAACATAATTCAGTTATAACTAAGGTAATTCATTTATGTATAGCTATTGCATGCTGCAATTTTGTCCTACAAATGGCGGGCACACCGCTGTGTGACATCACGTGAAACCCATGAATATTGCATTTGCATAATTTTTGGAGACTATTACATGGATAAAAGATGGACATTTTTTACATTTAATCTGGAACTTATCCCTCCTTTGAAAATGGCCCCCTAGATGCAAAATCTATGAAATATGATGTCATTAGATTTCTGCATGAGTGTGTTGAATGAATAAATGTATAAATCAATATATGTATTTCAATACAAGCCTTGTTATGAAATTGCAGAATTTCACTCGATGTATAAAGATCCTCATACTTCATGTTACATTGTTATTTGTAATATTAATGTAAGAGTTTTTTTTATGCATGCAGATCTCTGACATCCATGTCACAGGAGAGTCAGAGGATATGACAGCCAAGGAGAGACTTCTGCTGTGGTCCCAGCAGATGACTGAAGGCTATGTAGGTGTCCGATGTGACAACTTCACTACCTCGTGGAGGGATGGACGGCTATTCAACGCTATTATTCATAAATACAGGTAACAGACCATCTAAATGTGCATACAAAATTTCTAAGAAATTTCTAAGACTTCAAGAAGCTCTCTTATTTTTGCAACCTTCCAATCACCTGTTATGTAAAGGGGAAAAAAGAAATCAGTTTTTTTAACAATTATGGGAAATCTTTTGACCAAAAAGAATTGATGTGAATATAATAAATGCATAAGATGCTATAAATATGCTTATTTTCTTTAATGCAGACTAGAATTAGCATTTGATTTTATTATTTAAATGTGATGAATTAAATTGAAATTGAATGTGTTTGAATATGTTTGTGTGAGATAAACTTTTAGGTGTTGTTATAATATAATGAGAATATATATATATATATATCAGTGTTTGTGGAAAACGTTTGTAAAATCATATTTGTCTTTTAATGTAGGCCTGATCTGGTGGATATGAGCAGAGTATCATCACAGAGCAGCAGAACAAACTTAGAGCAAGCATTCGGTGTGGCCGAACAGCTCGGTGTTGCCCGACTGCTGGACCCAGAGGGTGAGTTTCATTCATCTGTACTGAAATGAACCATATCTGATCCTATTCTTTAGTACAACACTTTCTCACTTCCAACCAAGGTCAATTTATGTGAATAAATTAAACAGTGATATGAACAGTGATATGTCACAGTGTGACCTTTTCAGGTGAAAAAAACCCCCACTGAATATTACAGTATCCAACAATCCTATTTTGTACAATACAGCTTGTAGTGTGAGGTTGTGTTTAGGATCTATCTACAAATTACAAGTAATAAAAAAACATACCTGTTTTTTTCCCCCAATAATATCATTTGACAACAATTTCACTGTATTTGTCACTGTAGTGGAACTTAATGATTTTTAACACCCCCAATAATATCATTTGACAACAATTTCACTGTATTTGTCACTGTAGTGGAACGAATGATCTGATAGTTAACACCTCTTCTTGACTGACCCTCCAAGGATTTCACTTTGACATGCTTTTTTAAATCAATACATCTGATAGGTCATAATGAAAGGGATCATTTACTGTACAGTTGGCCAGTTATTAACCCTTGGGGGTAAACCCTTTGGATAAAAGCGTCTGGTAAATGAATAAATGTAAAATGTAAATGTTAATGTCTTATATTTTCGGACAGACGTTGACGTGTCATCTCCAGATGAGAAGTCTGTCATTACTTACGTATCAACATTATACGATGTCTTCCCAAAAGCCCCAGAAGGAACAGAGGGCGTCAATGCAAATGTAAGTATGATAACATATCTATAAAATAACAGCGATTTCATTTGAATAACAACAAGCATGTGTATATTAGTCATTGTCAAATGAACTTGATATCTGGAAATGTTAAGGTGGGGGTGTGTCTGAACTATGACATCATTAACCAAGCCTGTTTAAGCCTCCACTCTTTTCTGAGGATGCACAAACACAAGGATATAATTGTAAGGGAAGGAACCACCCACTGGCCCAATGGCGGAGTCCAGTGGCGTGGCGAATGTTTCTGCGCATTCGGTCTTTTCTGGCGCTTCCTTGTTACTTTTAACATTACACAATTTCCAAAAGATAAATCCTTGATTCAGGATTAATTGATCATGATTGTAGTTTGGCGTCTTGAATGTCCAGGTTATTCTTTATCTTTAGGTTTACATTTAATTATTTACTCAAGAACTGATGGACACTCACACCGGCCGTTAAAGTGAATCTGAATCTGATCATTAGCCAGGGGCTAATTGACTAATACTATTTAATAGGCTCCCAATGCATGCCATTGTTTTAAATAGTAATTTAGTCCCTATAACCCTATAACTAAATCAGGCACATTAATCAGAGATTAATGGCTAGCAGCACTATGAAAATACAGACCACACCATGCTTGCAAATATCTTCTATAAGTGCAAATGAACTAAAATCCCATAGTTAATCAGAGGTTAAATGGCTAGTTCTATGAAGGTAGCCACCCATAGTTATCTATAACTAGTTCCTACTTAATTAACTCTGAGAGATTAAATGGCAAACATTATAAATGATGTCCCCTGTAGTTAATTTAACTAAGTACAACTTAAATACTCAGACCAAAGAATTCTTCTTCCAAATGTAGTGATGTAATTTACATTGAAAAAGACTCTTATTCCACAAATGACCATTTACATGAAAGACCCCAGGAAGGACACAGCCTCAGCAGCGAGCAGAAGATCTTAAACTCTTAAACCATGACTCTTAAATCATTTCAAATGATATCAAACATGCATATTTAGATATTTTGTCCACACAGAATGTGGTATATCTTAAACACAGTTCATGACATCTTGATTCCCAGGATGTGATGCCTCTTTGATATCTCCTTACATAATAAACGTTGTCATTAATGTTTGTTATTTGTGACCCAGGATGTGGATATTAAATGGGTAGAATACGAGAACATGGTGAAGTACCTCACCCAATGGATCAAACACAATGTAACTGTTATGTTGGACAGAAATTACCCCAACAGTCCTGTGGAACTAAAGGTGAGATGCTGCTGTACACACAAAAAGAGTATGAGAAGCTGTAATGCATTTCAAAGAAAACACATATTCACTCAATATTTAAAAGCAAATTCTGAATCTGTTCCTTTCTTTAAAATATATTTTTTTAATTTTGTGTAGCAGCACACATTTTCTCATCCAATTCTCATTGTTATGACAAACAAAAACAAAAAAGTGTTATTATTACATGTCAACATGTAGATTTTTCCATGAAGTCACACAACTGCATCTAATCCAGAATTAGCGGCTGGTGAGAAGCTTTGACTTGCTAAAATACAGCATTGCTTAGTTGATTCAAGCCTGGGGCACAAACTACCTTCAATCCTACAGATTGCATCTCTCTGACAGTAGTTTAAAAAGTCATAAAGGCTCTTTAAACAGCTGAAGAGCTGCTCTATAAATCTCATGGAGCAACAGCACCCAGAAACATACGTGTCTATGATTTTGCTGTGACTTTTTCTTATACCTTTTACAGGCACTTTATACACAATATCTGCAGTTTAAACAGAACGAAATACCACCTAAAGAGAATGAAAAGACCAAAATCAAACATCTCTACAAGATGCTAGAGGTTTGTGAGCATAATTGTATAATTTTTTTTATAGACAGTTAACTTTTGCTTTACAAAAGTAAAGATGCGTACTACTCTCCTGTATGTTGGCACATAGATGTGGATTGAGTTCGGACGCATACAGCTTCCTCAAGGCTACCACCCTAATGATGTTGAGAAGGAATGGGGTAAGCTGATCGTGGCCATGCTGGAGAGAGAGAAGAGCCTGAGGCCTGAGGTGGAGAGGTATGATTTACACATGCTATCTTTACATCGCTATTTCTTAATGAAAAAATGTTTGACACGTTTCTAATATGTGCATTATGAATGTTGATATTTGAGAAGTTTTCAGAAATTTGAGAAGTTTGACTGATATGCTTTTTTGGGGAGGATCTTTTTATTTCAGCATGACAATGCTTATTTATCGACCATGTGCACAGGGGCACTGTCATTCACGTTTGGCTTTTATCTATTTTATTCAAAAGTGACTTGCATTGAAAGTACATTTTAATGACAGATTTTATCAGTATGTGTGCATCTGGATGGTTTCTGTTTGGAACAGTTGCAGCTTACTTTAGGATGAAAATGTCCACATACCCTCGCACTATATTGGTGTCATTTTTACTCCTAGTTAATGTATTTTGGCATCAAAAACAAATCAAACAAACACTTTTACAGCCGAATTTGTAAATATGGATTTTGTAAAGACGGCTTGTAGACAAAGATGTGTGATCTATAAATGTGCACCTGGATGTACTCTCTTCCATCTATGCTAATGGTAATACAAAGCAACAAATATTTACAGTATGTTTATAGATATTATTGCTTATGAATTAAGCAATGATTATAAGAAGTGTTTTAGTTGTCCAAGAAAGTTTCCTAGAAAGTATTTTTTATTGAACTTCTCATCAGTAAAACATGTTTTAGGCCACTAGTGTCTCTGGTTGTTCATCTTCAATATCTATACTGTAAACATTGAAACAAAGCGAACTTTCAAACAAAATATTGTCAAAACACCACGTTTTCATGTCATTAGAGTTTGTTTGATGAATTTATAGTGTTGATAATTCTGCATCCCTATCATCATGGATAGACAGAAAAGATTGAGATTAATAATTTTCAGAATGTCAAGCCCTATTGTGCAGTTGTGCAGCTGTCTGTGAAACCAGGCTAAAGTCTAAAAATCTAATTCTGAGATAATGAGCATCAAAGTTTGATTTCACCTATTAATTTCATTATCATTTAAAACATTGACATACTCATACTCGGTCAATATTAAAGATGTCAAGTTTGTATTTTCACAGAAAGTTCTTAACACTATTTAGGAAGCACTGAATAGTAAATCACAAAAAATGACTTTAGCTGGGTTTTCACATGCAGGTGTGCAGTACATACATGTTTTAATTATGGTAATATTTAAGGGGAAAGTTGATGTTGGAAATCACCTGTCCTGGAAACTTCTGGACATCCTGATAATGCTTGCTTACACTTCCATTAAATAATAAACACACTGGCATTAAATAAAAAGATCCCGAGTGAGGAATGTGTGTTTCTGCATGCCCACGTTTTTCAAGCATAACTGTCTGAACCTGCGCTGGATCATCTGTCTTAAATGAAGGGAACGCTCAGTGTTTTACCTGGGGGTAATGATATTGGGGGCTGGCTTTCCCGCCTTCATTATGAGCCTATAAAGAACAGAGCCTTAAAACGTGCGTCCTCAGAAGGCGCGTGTGCGCGGGTGTGGGGTCGTAGATGGCCGGTGGGGTCTCTGTTGCTGATAAAGGGTGGTAAATGCCATTCTGTGGGTCAGCTGAAGACATTGTTAGTCTGTTATGATGCACAGCAACCTGGTTTACGGCAGTAGCACCTCATCAGTGAGTGACATCACTCTGACCAGCTTGGGTTCAGCTGAAAATCTGCTCTTGGGAACACACGAGCCTTTCACAAGCACGCCGCTTTATCTCAATAACAACTCTGTGTATGGACCTAGGTGAGATCACCACAAAGGGTTCTGGGTACCAGTGCAAGATGAGAAGATGGTGTTCGGTGGTGGGGTTCTGTGCAAATCGTGACTTGATGTTTAATGTGCAGCTGTGTTTTGTTTGTAATGTATCTCTGTTTTGTTTTCATAGACTTGAAATGCTACAGCAAATTGCAAACAGAGTCCAGCGAGATTGCATAACGGGAGAAGACAAATTAGCCCTAGTGCGGACTGCTCTGCAGTCGGTACGTCATGTTTATAAGAGCAAATAAAAACATCTAAACAACCTGAATTTACTTAAAAGCTAATCTGCGTAGGAGATTAATAATTATTTTTATGCTACAGTAGGTCTTGTTTGTAAGCATACATTTATTAAAATGTAGGAATGTAGTAGAAATTTTGATGGCAAACAACAAAATATTGTAAAAGAAATTGAGTTGCAAATTGTTTTGCAAAAAAGTTGTTTTAGATATTTTTATTATAATACAAATGTTAAAATCTCCTGTAGGATGTCAAGCGGTTGGAATCCGGAATCCAATTTCAGAATGAAGCAGAAATCGCCGGTTATCTGCTGGAGTGTGAGAATCTGTTAAGACAACAAGTGGTGGATATTCAAATTCTACTGGATGGCAAATTCTACTTGGCTGATCAGCTTGTTCAAAGGTCATTCAGTATAATCTATTACCATATGATCTTAGATAAGTTTTACAATCTTTTTTAGGCATTCCAATATAAAGCAATAACCTACTTAAGAGCGTTAATTACATTTTACCATTCTTTCAATTTACCAATTTTGTTATATATTGTTTTAAATTATGTTGAAAAATGCTTTTATTGACTTCGGAACAAGAAGAATTAAATGTGAATTGAATTACTATTTAGTTTATTAACTTTTGACGCAGCCATCCTCCTGTCACAATTGTTTTCTAACCATATTTTGTCGCTGTTTTTCAGGGTGTCAAAAGTCCGCGATGAGCTGTTGGCTTTGAGAACCGAGTGTTCCTCTGTGTATAATAAAGGACGCACACTGACCTCAGAACAGACTAAGATGATGATATCTGGCATCACACAGAGTTTGAACTCAGGCTTTTCTCAAAACTTCAGTTCTGGACTGTCTCCTGCCCTCACGCCAGCACTCACACATGGAGGTCTGGTCACGATGGGCAGCGGTAACACGCCCGCATTGACTCCAGCAATAACCCCCGGCATGCAGCCGGCCTCGATTCAAACTTTTCTCTCGGGTAGAGGAGGAGGAGGAGGAATGGAGCCCGGCGTCTTTCAGCAGCTCAAACACATGCAGATCCGCAAGCCCATGCTCAAGTCATCGTTTGTGGATCCAAACCTAACAGAGGATGAACTTAATATGAAATTTGTGCAGGATCTGCTTAACTGGGTCGAGGAAATGAAGGTATCAGAGGTTTTGAATTTAGATTCTTTTACTTTTTTCTTGATCTGTTTTTTGACCTTGTGTTTAGTGAAAATATTTATTTAAAATGTATATTTGGACAATACACCTTACAGTTTTTCTTACCTAATTGGCAAATTTTTTACCGGTTTTAAGCATAAATCCTAATAAAGTTGTTAGTTGGATATTTTTTCTGGAAAACAAGACTGATTAAGAAAAAAATGTAGTCAAGCCAGTGTAAAAGGAGAATATTATGATACGGCTCTTAAAAGATCTTTTTTGTGCATGAAAGGTTCAGCTGGATCAGGCGGAATGGGGATCCGATCTACCAAGTGTTGAATCAAATTTAGAGAACCATAAAGAGATGCAAAAAGCCATCGAAGAGTTCCAGATGAGCATTAAAGAGGCCAAAATGAGCGAGGTAATGTAAAATATTGCATATGGACTCAATAAACATCAAAAAGAAGTTAAAAGGGAGGGATTACTTGATTTCTGTCTGTTGTTATATGTACAGGACAATTTACTAAATACAGTCAATCCTAAAACTGATTTTGTGAATATAAATGTGATTTTCATTTTATGTTTCCTGCGCTATTCCTACAGATTCAGATGATGCCGCCGTTGAAGCAGAATTACTCTGAGATGCTGCATAAGTTAGAAAGCCAGTACACCAGACTGCTGGTACAGTAACTGTACACCGCAGATGTGCCTTCAGGCATCACATTCTTCAATGCTTCACTTCATAGGAGGTGTTTATTCTGGCTTCATGTGTTTTCAGAAATCTTCTACAGAGAGACAGAAACATCTCGACAGCTTGTACGACTTTGTATCGCGGGCCACGCAGGAGCTCATCTGGCTCAATGAGAAAGAAGAAGAGGAAGTGGCTTTCGACTGGAGCGAGAGAAACACTATCATTTCACGGAAGAGGGATTACCATTCAGTAAGTCCGGCCACTGTTTTATAATGTGCTCTGACAATATGCTCTTTTTATAGTTGTGATGTGTCTATTTTGTTGATTTAAACCACAATAGAAATAATCGGCGAAAATATGGCACCCATTCATCTATAATTACTGAATTTACATGAGCATTAACACAACCCCTCTTATTGGAGCTGTCAAGACAGTCTTTATGTCAGCACTGTAGATATCAATCATGATGAAGATTTTATGTATTTAAACTAGTTTTATATAAGTTTTATATAATATTCATTTGCCTTTGCATGTCACCGTGTGAAGTTCTTGGAATAAGATGATACTTGTGCCAAGAAATACATTTCTACATATGCCTGTGTTTTTCCACAGGATCTCATGAGAGAACTGGATGACAAGGAAGAAGTGATCAAGTCAGTCCAAGAGAAGGCTGAAAATCTGCTGCTGGAGAATCATCCTGCCAGACTGACCATTGAGGTAGAGGTTTATTGATGCCTACAATGATCACACAAAACGGCACTCTTTATTGACACTTTATTTTTTTAATGATCTATATCTTTTACATCTATTTTGTTTTGGAAACAGATCAGGAATAAAAAACCAGTAACCATTTACTCACTCTTATGCAATTCAAAAAATGTCATTGGCTGCTCGCGAGCATGTTTTTTATGTATTGTGATTTTAAAGTATACAGGTGCTGGTCATATAATTATTCAAAAAGTTGATTTATTTCACTAATTCCATTCAAAAAGTAAAACTTGTATAATGTATACATTCATTCCACACAGACTGATATATTTCAAGTGTTTATTTCATTTAATTTTGATGATTATAACTGACAACTAATGAAAATCCCAAATTCAGTATCTCAGGAAATTAGAATATTACTTAAGACCTATACAAAGAAAGGATTTTTAGAAATCTTGACCAACTGAAAAGTATGAACATGAAACAGTATGAGCATGTACAGCACTCAATACTTAGTTGGGGCCTCTTTTGCCTGAATTACTGCAGCAATGCTGCGTGGCATGGAGTCGATCAGTCTGCGGCAGACCCTAACCCTAACTCTAATTATATGACCAGCACCTGTATGTTAGGACACCACCAAAGAAGATGTATACTTAATTAATTCAAACCTCATTAATGTTTTTGTTGTAGCATCCCCTATAGGAGAAATGGGACAACATTTAATGTGTGTCCACAAAATGTCCTCATGTCTACATATACATTGCATTTAGAAGATATTGGCTTATTAGTGAAAGTGGGCTACGTCCACAGATTTTATTGGCTGTTCTTCTAAACTGGCAAAAAGCACAAAAAAGTGTGAATCTGACAAATGGCCTCGGAGGAGTTCGGAAAAGTAGATTTTCCAAAAAAAATGTTTATAGACGGAATCATCTCTGTGACTGTTTTAGGGCAAAAAAAACACGATTTTCTTATTAGGGGTCCAAACACAAAGTGCTTGAACCATATTGTATTTGTAAGGATTTAATTCTTGTTATTATTATTACAGTATTATTCATTTTCTGGAAATATAAAAAATACCCCTATAAATCAGAGCTGAAATTTGAGAACAGATTTTCTCTCATTGTTTCTGTCTCAGGCGTATAAGGCAGCCATGCAAACTCAATGGAGCTGGATACTGCAGCTGTGTCACTGTGTGGAGCAACATCTGAAAGAGAACGCTGTTTACTTTGATGTGAGTTTCAATAACACAGATTGTGCCATGACACATTTTTTTTTCTGACTCTTTATATCAAAACCGTTCTGTAATTTTTCAGTTCTTCAACGATGCCAAAGAGTCACTGGATTACCTTAAAAGCCTCCAAGATGTCATCCACAGGAAGTATGCGTGCGACCGAACCAGTAGTTTACATCGGCTGGAAGATCTTATTCAAGAGTCTATGGTTCGTGGGCATCTTTTAGGGACACTTTGTCATTAGGGTTAAATTCTTCAATAACAAATAGATAATGTTTCCACAAAATAATGTTGTAATAATGACATTTTTGGGTAAACAAAAAACAAAAATTTTGGAGGGTTAAATTGTTGGCTGGTCATCGTCAGGTACTAAAAGAACCAGAAGCAGAATAGTGATTTGATTAATGTTGATGACTGATGTTTTTGTCTCGTCAGGATGAGAAAGAACAGCTCCTGAAATACAGCGGCACTGTGGGTGGGTTAATGGGCAGAGCCAAATCTGTTGTTCAACTCAAAGCCCGAAACCCAGAGAATGCTCTCAGAACATCTATACCTGTCAAAGCCATCTGTGATTACCGCCAGATCGAGGTACATTCACAATGCTACACGCTGCATAAATACAGTACAGCAGTGTTTGACGTAATCCTGTTTTCATCATGACCCTCTCATCATCAGATCACCATCAGCAAAGAAGACGAGTGTGTCCTAGTAAGCAATTCTCACCGGGCGAAGTGGAAAGTAATTAGTCCATCAGGAAATGAGGCCATGGTACCCTCGGTCTGCTTTAGTGTACCTCCACCTAATAAGGATGCAAATGAAATGGCAAGCAGGTGAGAATAAGGCATTCTGGGATTTAATTTGATTTGTAATATAAAATTAATTTTTTTTCATCATTACAATACTTTCTCCTATTCTAGTTTAATTTGCAGAGACAGCTAAAATTAAACTATTTATAGGGCTATAATAAACATTCACAATATATCTGTACTTGTTTTCATGGCAGTAAAATAAAGCAACATTGTATCGAAATGTATTCATGTTTTTTTATGTGTTTATGTCCTCAATTGTTTTTCTCTTACAATGTCAGAATTGAGCAGCTGTATCAAAATTGTCTGGCACTGTGGCATCACTCCCATATCAACATGAAGAGCGTGGTGTCCTGGCATTATCTGATGACTGACATCCGTGCCATCCGCAAAAGCACTGTTGCCTCAGTATGAACTATTTTTCATTTATTTTGAGACTAGGCCCTTTCACACTGAACGAGATGCGATAAAGCGATGTAAATCGCCAAAGAAGTCCTAAACACTGGACGCGAAACGATTATTTGCCTCGTGCTAATTCACATTTGCACACTAGGTGGCGCCACTCACCATTAATAATAAACTTTGATGCCTCAATTCAATCTGCTAATCATGTAAAGCGATCAAGTCTTATTAAAAGCCGCTTTGGTGCATTTTGCTGCTGCTTCTCTAACAATCTTCTTTCTCTACAGCGTTTACACTGGTTTTCAAAACAGTGCTTCAGCGCCACCATTTAGCTCTTTTGTTTGACAACTGCCGCTCTGGGCATGTGAATTAAAGCTCAAATCTAATTGGATGACATGTTTCATCACAGGGCGATGGGGAAAACAAATCGACACACTGGTTGAAGAAAATCACCGCTTTCACACGTCACGGCGGTGTGAAGGGCTTCATAGGGATCTAATGTTTTTAATCCTGCGTATCATCGTGTCTCACATTCGTGTCACTTTATCGCGTTCAGTGTGAAAGGGCCTTAAAGCTCTGATTCAAAACCTAGTGAGCTGCATTTCTGTCTAAAACAAACAATCTAACTGCAATAAACTCTCATAAACGACAAATACAGCAAGCATAATGTTACCTTCTCTCCTTAGATCAAGACCCTACTGCCCGGTGATCACCAGCAGGCATTGAGCAGTCTGCAGTCCCACTTTGAGGATTTCCTAAAGGACAGCGATGAATCCGAGGTGTTTACAGTGGCAGACTGTGCACAGCTAGAAAAGGAGGTGATGGCGTGTAGGGAGTATTATGAGGAGTTGCTCAAGTCTGCAGAGAGAGGCAAGTCACTGTCCACCACTTATTAATAGAGTGTTCACACATACAGCCATTTCACATTGCAGGCATTAATTTTAAATAAATATTTTAGAGATTTGTGAGCTATAACTTGACGGTCAGAGATGAGATGTGTTCATAGCCATTGAGAATATTGCTGCCTGGACTGAATTAAAATTGTTTGTATCATATATTTATAATTTCCTTACCAACTAAAAAAGAACACATTCAAGGTATTGAGCCTTGATTGTAAAACACAAACAGGCAAACAAACTCATGGCAGATTATTGTTTGTACGTGGAGTCAAACTGATGTTCTCATCTTGTGTGTTTCGCCCCCTGCTGGTCAACAGAAGAACATGAAGAGTCAGTTTACAACATGTTCATATCTGATGTGCGTAACTTCCGCATGCGGGTGGAGGCTCATGAGGAACAGCTGATTCGGAAAATCCGCACTCCCCTCGACAGAGATGACCTGCAGGAGTGCATGCTGAGGATCACTGAACAGGAGGTGTGTGAACATTTGCTACAGGACACCTTAGACTTAAAATATATACTCCATACACATGCAGGTTAAAACCGCAAAATGCTTTTTCCATTAACTGCTGCTTTAGTATTATTTCAACTGACATCTGATGTTTTCCCCACAAACAGAAGAAGAAGGTAGAGCTGGATAGGTTGAAGGAAGACCTGGAGACTCTGAAAGAGAAGTGTGAGGTTTTTTTTAGACAAGCAGCCGCTTCTCCCTCCATTCCTACATTGTCCTCTGAGCTCAATGTCCTCACCCAGAGCATGAACCAGGTGTACTCCATGTGCTGCATCTACCTGGAGAAGTGAGCAGTTACTTTATCTACTAATTAACCATGAAATTCATTGGTCAATGGCAGATCCTTATTACTAATGAAAGTGCAAAAGAGGAACTCTTCAACTCTTTCGTTGATTCCAAATCATTTTTTCTGATCTCAGGCTGAAGACAGTGAGTTTGGTGGTGAAACACAGTCAGAGTGCAGAAGCTCTGGTCAAACTTCAGGAAGCCAAGTTGTGCGAGGAAGATTCAATCAATGCCACCATCAAATCTATTGATGGTGTCATGAGCACTCTCAAGGTAAATCGGATTTTAGAAAAGAAAATGTCTCATGCTGCAGTTTTAATGTGTGTTTTAAATGCATTTATTTATCACATTTAAGAGTTGTTTATTGATTTATTTAATATCTGTAGCAATGGAGGTCTGAAATCGATGAGAGACGCGAGGTATTTCATGACCTAGAAGATGAACTGCAGAAAGCGCGAGTGATCAGCGAGCGCATGTTTAAGACACACAACGAGAGAGACTTCGATTTAGATTGGCACAAAGAAAAAGCCGACCAGCTGAAAGAGAGATGGCAAAACATTCACTCCCAGATTGAAAACAGGTAGATCAAGTATACTATTAGCCTCCAAGGATTGATGGGATCTTGTTCATTAACTGAAAGATGGATCTATCTTTTCATGTGTTCAGGCTCAGAGACTTGGAAGGCATCAGTAAATCTCTCAAGTACTATAAAGACACGTATAACAGTCTGGATGAGTGGATCAAAGAAATGGAGACCAAACAACTCAAGGCCCAAGAGAATCAACCTGAGGACAGCAAGGCGCTGGCTGAGTTTCTTAACCAGCAGAAAGTATGACAAACTCCAAGTTGAATTTAAAATGTTATTTGTAATATTGTTGCATTGTCTTCAAATTGCTTTTATTTTCAGGTTCTGGTTGCGGAAATTGAACAAAAACAGAGTAAAATTGAAGAGTGCCAAAAGTATTCTGAGCAGTATGCAGTTGGAGTGAAAGTAAGACACATTTCTGTAATATTGCTATTTAATTGTTTTTGTTTGGCAAGTCACCATAGTTGGGTTTTCATTTATATTTCAATCGTAATATGTAAGACAGAAAATATAAAAGTTAAATATATTACATATTTAATAAAATAATAATAAAATAAATGATGTAATGGTTTTTATAAAGGTTTGTCATGGTTGTTTCTCTTCTTGAAGGACTACGAATTGCAGTTGATGACATACAGAGCCATGGTTGACTCTCAGCATAAGTCTCCTGTGAAGAGGATGAAGAGACAGAGTTCCTCTGATGTCATCCAGCAAGAAGTAAGAAAGCAAATACAAAAATATAACAATTTAACAGTAAACTTCAATAAATATACATAAATTCCATTCTTTTGATCGTCTTTCTTTGTTTACCTCCACAGTTTATGGACCTTCGAACACGTTACACTGCCCTGGTTACTCTTATGACACAGTATGTGAAGTTTGCAGGAGAAACCCTGAAGAGGGCGGAGGAGGATGAGGTATTGTAAATTCTCTGTGGTTTGCATTACTGTCGCTGTATTTTTTTGTGTCCATATTACAACATGTTACTTTGCAATGGTGTGCTCCCAGCCATGTGTTATTTGAGAACAATGACACATGAGATGTATTCCACACAGATATTTACTATCCTGCTCTTGAAGACCCACTATCCTTCATGGTTTTTGCTTTAAAATACAAAAACATAATATGTTCTTAACATGTGTATCTCTAATACTTGCAATAAAAAAACTCTCCTTATGCTTGGCAATTAATTTTGATACAAAATGGCACGCAGTGCTGTATTTTGTATCATTGCTGGTGACACGGCCTGGATGAAAGGCTGAAGACTACAAATACAGTATATGGTGGTGGGGCGTCTTTTTGGTAAGTGGGCACAAATCGCCTTTTGCCTTTGAGTTGTCGACAAGAAGATGACTTTGTCTTTCTTTCAGAGGAGGATATCATTTGAAAGAGCCGAGTACATGAGCTGGACTGAGAGTGTGGAGCTACAGAAAGCTTCGAGTGAAGAAGAGATTTCCAGGCTCCGGCGTCAGGTACTGGAACTCGAGGCTTCGTTGTCCAACAGACAACAGCAGCTGGAAATCCTGGGAGCAGATCTTGAGATGCAAAAGAAGTCAATAGAGGACTTGACCTTACAGAAGTCAAAGGCAGAGTTTGAGGCACAGAAATACCGTGTTGAATTAGAGGGCGCTATCAAAAGCAAAGGTTCCATTGAACAAGAATTGAATCGTGCTCGGCAACAGGTTCAACAATCAGAGGCCAAACAGGCATCCTTGGAGGAGAGCCTTCGCAACCTTAAGAAGAGCATAGAGGACAGTACATTGGCTCGCAAGAAGCTTGAAGTTCATTTACGGCGCAAGGACAGTGATGTACAGGGTCTTGAAGAGCACAGTCGTACGTTGGAGCGAGAACTGAGGGCTAAGGAAGATGTTGAGGCGGAGCTTTTGAGCCAAGTGAGAATCATGGAGTCAGAAGTCAGAATGAAACAAGGTGAATCCTTGTTGGGTTTTACCAAAGACAGCACACAGATATCAAGCTTTACAACCAGTTCTCAGAAGCTCCATTCTGAATCTGAGGCAGAGGTCCTGCATCGCAAGATGGAGGAGCTTGCGATGGGCAAGAAGCGAGCTGAAACTGAGATCAAGACTTTGAAATCTGAATTAAATTCAATTGTTGTTCATAAGACTTTGGCAGAAGAAAAAGCGCAACGTTTCAAGGAACTCTTAGATGAAGCAAACAATAGGTTGTTGAAGCTTCAAGTGGAAATGGATGCAGACAGGTCTAACATGAGACAGAAATCAGAAGAGTTAAGACAAGAATCATCTGAATTAAAGAAATCTGTCTATATGTTTCAGGAACAAATCAAGTCCCTCCAAAGAGACAAATCTGCTCTGGAGCAGAGAGTGCTTTTCCATAAAACAGAGGTTGACGGCCTAAAAGAACAACTCAAGATCAATCAAGGAAAACTTCTACAATGGACCTCTTATGAGCAGGAGAGCTCACATAACTTAAGGTGCATGGAAGATGAGTTATCTTCCAAACAAACTGAAGTAGAACAGATAGCATTCAAGACGAATGAACTTAATAGAAAAAATCAGTTGTTGGAAAGCGATAATCCGACATCTTAAGGTAAGTATTGAGTCGCTGCAGCAAGACAAATCCCATTCTGATCAAAAATTTAAAACCTTGAAAAGTGAGTATGACATTTTAAAGGAGCAACTGCAAAGAGCCAAGGATGAAATTAATCAGAAGACAAGAAATGAGAAGGAAGCTCAAGTCAAGGTCAAAAACCTTGAATTAGAGCTACAGAAAAATTCCGTACAAGCGATACAGCTCACAAAGAAGGTAGAAGAACTGAAGAAGATTAACATGGACACTGAACGCTCCATAAAAAACGTTAAAGCCGAACTCGATAGAACAAACATAGAAATTGGTAGTAAGGAACAGCAAATTAGTATACTTAAGTCACAAGCGGAAAGCGCAAAATCTCAAATAAAAATAGTGGAAGAGGAACTTCTGAACAAATCCCAGATATCCCATGAGCTTCAAATCAAACTTAACAATTACAATGAGGAAGCAAAAAGGACAATCGAGTTACAGCAAGAGATCAGATCTCTTACACAGACCATTACTAACTATGAAAAAGATATCTCAAATCTAAAATCAGAGCTGACTTCCATTAGCACTGAGAGGAATCTGGCTAACCGGAAGGTTCAGGAACAGAAAGCAGAGATAAATAACCTGAACTTGTCTTTGAAAAAAGCCATAGCAGACTCTCAAAAGGAGTCATCAGAGGGGAAGAAGAACATGTCCAAGATGCGAGAACTTGAAAATGAGCTTATGAAATGTAAGCAAACTATTAGCAGGATCAGCGGAAGTTCAGAGAAAGCCACAGTCAGTCTGAAACAGGACATCTCATCTCTTCAAAGGGATAAGCAAACAGCTGATGTGAAGTTACAGGTTTTAAAATCTGAGTTTGATGATCTCAGTTCCACTTTAAAGAGAACTAAAGATGAACTGCAGCGAGTGACTGAAGAAAATAAGTTAACTCATTCCAAACTCAAAGAGTCAGAAGCAGAACTCCAAAGAAAAACTTCTGTTATACGAGAATTGAGTTCTAACACAGATAAATCGGTACTGAATTTAAAACAAGAACTAGTCACCTATCAAAAGGAGAGAAGCTCAGCTGAAGAGAAAATCTCAGGTCTAAATCTCCAAATATCAGAGTTGAAGCAGAAGTTGAAGCAGACGCAAGAAGAGCTCAAACAGAAGCAAAAAGAAGCATCAGCTGCAGAGTTAAGGTCACAAAAGCTTGGAGAACAATTGGACAACTGTAAAAAAATGCTTGACGATCTAAAAAGTAAACTTGACTTGCAAAAGAAAGGCTATGAGACTCAACTACAGTTAGTGCAGGCTGAAATGGAGCAAAAGCTTTCGCTTCAAGAAGCGCGGCTAAAGATAGAGTACGACAGGAGGTCACAGGAGAACTCGCACACTGTTGAAACAGCTGAGAGGGAAAACAAACACCTTTCTCAAGAGGTTAAGAAGCTCAAAGACTCAGTCGTTAATGCAACAAAAGGCAAACAAGAGGTCGAACAACAGCTCAGCAGCCTACATGCTCGGATAAACGAATCTGAGAGACAGAGAGGAACTCTTGACCTGGAACTTCTCAAAGCCAAATCAAAGATTTCCGAGTTAGAAACCGAAAAAATCAAGGTAAACACTAGTATTTTTCAGCTTGACAGTATTCACAAAGACAGCTCGAATGAGATAGGAAGGCTAAAGAAAACGCTGATGGAGACCGAGCAGAAATTGGAAATCTCAGAAAAAGAAGCAAGAGCTGTAAAGGAGCAGATTGTTTCATACATAAAGGAAATGAAATCTTTACAGGAGAAGAATCTAAAGCTCGAGGTGGCGATCAGCTCCGAGCAGAAGAATCTTGGACAAGCCTGTCATCAATGTGCTAAAGGCGGTGAGCTGGAGAAGCTCAAGACTGAACTTCAGCTAACTAAGAAAATTGTTGCTTCTTGTGAAGAAGCAAAGCGGAGCCAAGAGGAGGAGCTTAAGAAAATAAAAATGAGCTTTGAGGTAAGACTTTTTTGACTTATAGGTATGCCATTTTTACATTGTTAAATAGAATTTTGCCAGTTTAATACAATTAATTATACGTTTGCAAACGCTGCAACAGATATCACACACTTTACCTTCAGTCTTTTAGCAAGTTAAAATATAGATGTGCAGTATTTTAAGTAAGTTAATGCACTCTAAAATATAAAATAGATAAATTGAAGCAATACATGTGTAAAACCAAAATGATTTCTTCTAAATGTACAGTACTATAAGTTATTGCACCACAGAGAAAACAAGTTATTTAGAATTGGTCCAATACATAGTTTATATGATGTGATTATTTATCGTTTTGCACAAATTTACATGGTCTAATAGCATGAACAATCTCATGTCTGCAGATATCCACAGTGGAGAAGGAGAAAGTGCTGGAGGAGATGAAAAAGATCCAACTGCAAGTAATGAATGAGAAAGCCAAGACAACTGAACACTCAACCGTAATTGAGAAACAAGTGTTGGTTGGTAACAGTAAAACTGGCAACACTGACCATAAGAAAAGCTCAATGTCTGATAAAGGAAGGTCTGGTAAAAGCCAGACTGTTTCATTTAATATCACTGATTCTCAGTCTCCCATTCACTCTGACTCTTCAAGTAAATTAAAGGAACTAAAAATGGAGTCGTCCTCTCTTAAACTTCAAGGTCTCAGAGGACGGATTAGTATTAAGAAGTTAGTAAAAACCAGAATAATAACCCATGAAATTGCACTCAAGTTGCAAACAGGCCTCATCACTATTGAGGAGGTAGAAGCCTCCCTTGCTCAATTTATCGGTAAACCGTCATCGATCGCGGGTGTTTATGTGGAGTCTAGCAGGAAAAAGCTGTCCTTCATGGACGCTGTTAAGGAAGGACTTATACCAAAAACCTACGCCCTTGAGTTTTTGGAAGCGCAAGCTGCCACGGGATTCATCATTGATCCCATAACAGGTGAAGGTTACAGTCCTATAGATGCTGTTGAGAAAGGTATCATTAGTGAGGACATAAAGGACAAAATAAGTGAAGCTTACAAAGCAGTCAGTGGTTATACCCATGCTGGAAAGATTCTTTCAGTGTTTCAAGCTATGGAGGAGAGAATTTTAGACAGACATAGAGGAAGAGCCATTATTGAGACTCAAATTGCTACCGGAGGATTGATTCACCCATTGATTGGTATTAAGGTACCCATGGATTGTGCACTAGAACAAGGGCTCATAAATAAAGCCACCCTTCAAAATCTGTACGATCCAGTCAGTAACCCTAAAGATTTCCACTTCCCGGACACGGGGCATAAGGCATACTACAGCGAACTGCTGAGAATCTGTGTGTACGATGTTAACGGTGGGGTCTATCTTCTACCTTTTGGTGATCAGCAACTCTACACTCTCTCTCCATCAAGCAAATACAGAGTATCAGTCATCAACACTTCTAATGGCGCAAAAATGTCCGCCTGTGAAGCGTACAAAGCTGGGCACATTGACAAGAGAACCTATCTGTTTCTTGCACAGCAAGAAAGCGAGTGGCAGGAAACGACAGTCATGGACTCGAGCAAGAGCCTTCTGCACATCCTAACGGACCAAAAGAGCGGACGGCAGCTTTGCATAGAGAACGCCCTCAGTCTGAAAATTCTCCAACCCGAAGAACTCAGTAGCTACAGGAGTGGCCAACTCAGTATTTTTGAGCTTGCTGATCTTCTGATTTCCAGAAGAGTTGTCTTTAAGGTACAAAACAGTCCCATGGCAGGACTCTGGGACATCTCCCAGAAGAAAAGAGTCTGTGTATTAAAAGGTTTCCAGCAAAACATCGTGGACAGGCTCACCGCGTTAAGAATGCTTGAAGCACAGGCCTGCACCGGAGGCATCTGTGACCCGGCATCCGGAGAAAGGGTTCTTATTACGGAAGCACAACACAGAGGCCTTTTAGATGAAGGTTTTGCCAGACAGCTCCAGCAATGTGAGCAAGCCTACTATGGCATCATTCACCCTCAGACCGGAAAGACATTGACCGTGGCTCAGGCAGTGCAGGAGAACCTGTTCCCCAAAGACGTTGGACTGAGGTGTCTTGAGTTTCAGCTGGCCACCGGTGGTCTCATTAACCCAGAGAGTCAAGAGAGAGTTTTACTGGAGGATGCGATGCAGAATTGCTTGATCGATAAAGCAACAGCTGCACATTTTAAACACGACACTTCCCAGACCAAATGTATCACCTGCCCCAAAACCAAGCGAAAAATGTCTTACAAGGAAGCTCTAGAAAAGAGTGTCTTTGACAGCCACACTGGCTTTATCCTTCTTGAAGCAACAAAGTCACATAGCACGGGCAATACTTCATCATTTCAGTACTTCTGGACCTATCAACATTTCTGATGGTGTACAGTAGATAAAAACAGCTTATGCTGTTGGTCTGTCATGTTATATTATAAGTTCTAATATAGAAATGTTATAAAAAGTGTATTTTTATGCTGAGAAATTATAGAATAATTATGGTGACAGTGGGTCAATCTGCTGTAATATATTCTGCTCAAATTTAGTATCCGTCATATTTTATCATTTTTTCCATTTATGTTTTTGGTTTATTTAATGCTGATGGCATATTTTATTTATAGCCAAGCACAATTCTACATAAAATGGCTGGGAGATTAATACACATACTCGACCTTGTTGTAAATTTTATCCTAACATTGAGTTTGTTCTGCTACTGTTAACTCTGTTGATTTCTAATCCACCCCACAATTTCTTTCCAATGAATTTAGAGAACTGTTGAGGATGAGAAGAAAGAGCATGGCGATAAGGTTAACAAGTTATTGAACTGGATGTCCAGTATGAAATCGAACCTGAACAAAGATGGAAAAGCTCTAAGTGATGGTAAACCCAACACTGAGAGCTCTAGTAAGCCCCAGGTAAATCAGTATAGTCAATATACCACCCTTTAGTAAAATATCAGGTTTTTAACAGATGGCCAGCTTTGGATACTATACAGTGCAGTCTTAAGACTTTTATGAACTTTGCTACTATGTTGAACGCATCAACACATTGTGTACAGTCTCTGAATAAAATGGTTTCTCTCTTTATACTTTTTGTATTGTTCACATACAAGTTACATTTTTATTCACTCACATTAAACATACTCAAATATTCATATGGAAATGTACCCACAAATTGTCCTTGTCATCAGGGCCAGTGGTCACATCATTTCCCATTTAACAGTCACAAAAGGCACATCAGTGAAAGTCCCACAAGCACACACTTCCTTTGGACACCTATAAACAGTGTGATAAACTGTACACATCATAAAAGACGTTGAAGAGTGTCAGTCCACAGCATATTACCAAGGAAAAATAAAGCAGGATGTGCAAATATATTTCCAATAAAAATAAAATAGAAACATGAAAATATATATTGTTTAGTGACCCCAAAATATATTTGCCACCCATATAATTATATGAATATAATATAAAATTGCATATTAAATAGCTAAATATCAAACCATGCAATACGAAATCTTGTATGTTGTTAAAGATCAAATAATATTGTTGTAAAACTGTCAAAAACATTTTCTGGTTGTCAGACAGAATATGTGATGAAAGAAAACCTACACAAAAATCACTAGCATCATTTAATTGCAGATTTTGCTTGGTTTGATATTTTGTTATCTAATGCAGTGACATTTATACATTTGAAATTGTTGAATATGTGGCTTAAATATCCAGATACATTTGGGGCCACTGGATAACGTACATAACAGAATATTTTAAATTACTATATTTTTAAATATGCTCACAACAGAAATATTGTACTATTGTAAGCAAATCCTGCCCACATTGGTTCGAGTATACTTGAAAAGTTCTTCCTAAAGTGCAGTTCATTTATTGAGATGATTGGTTAACATTTACAGAAAACACACATGCATTTCACATGTTTAAAAAAACATGCAAAACATTTAGTTTTGGAAAATTTTGGAAAATTTTCATGTAAATTCATGCAAAACCCATGATAATACTGTATGTTGTCCACATGTGATCACAAATCGTGGAAAGTGGTTTAGTAATAAATTCGAGAGCCAATTTGGAACCAATGTTAAAATGCATGTGTTTTTTGTAAAGGTTAGACCATGTTATTAATAAAAAAAATTATTAACTAATATTAGTCCATATTAGTCAAGGAGACTTGAAAATAAAGTTTAATCAATTATTGTTATTTAGTTATATTTCATGAATATATTCACATTATATTTCGTGAATATAAGTAATATTGTCATAAACCATGCTTTGTTTTATGATAGATGTCAGTGGAAGAAATGGTGACAAAGAAGGAACAAATTGCAGAAGCGTTAAGAACTACTCAGCTGATGCTAACCAAACACAGCGACAAGTATGTTGTAATGCAGATACAGTCAGTTTTATACAGTTTTTCTAGTTAAAATACTTTTAGAGCTATGTGTGATTAAAATAGATTTAGAACTTAATGCTTCTTTTACCAGAATGACTGAGGAAGAAAAGCAAGAAACAAAAGAGCATCTTAGATCTCTTCATCAGGCCTACAGCGAAATCTCTCAACAGTGTGAAGATGCAAATTCTGCTGCTGATCGGGTGAGATTAAGATAATACTAGCCCATGTTGTTTATATACAGTGAATATTGAGTGATGAACACTCTCTGACTCCAACTGCATGACTAACATTTGTTTTCACAGCTTGAAATATGGTAAACTGAGTATGCTGTAAACATAGGTTGCATGTAAGCTGACCTGATTCTTTTTTCACAGCAAAGCTTAAGGCCATTCTTTCTTGTCTACATGTTGTTCACCAACACTGCACATAATAACATAATGTTCATTGTGTTTTCTCTAACTGTGTTGTTCTGCCAAGTACTGAGTGTTCTGTTTACAGATGCATGTAAGCTTATATTACGTCCCGTTTCTCTTGCTGTGTGAAACTCTGAACTTTTGAAAATGTGCTAGTACAATCCATAGACTAGACTGATCGGTGAGTGTGTTTTATCCTTTTTGTACTAATCGTAATCAGAAATGTATCTTGGAATTTTTTTTTGATACTTTCATCTCTTTGCCAGGAACTTCAGGTCATTGAGGCCATTCTGGATATTGAAAGTGGAGCTGTCATGACTGTGTGTAGCTCTGTACAGAATGGCCTGTTAGACCACAACACAGGACTCAGTCTGCTTGCTGCCCAACTTATAACCACTGGACTCGTTCTACCGGAACAACACTTGTGTATGGACTTGGAAGATGCCTTTAAGAACAGACTTGTAGATGAACCAATGTTCAAACAATTACAAGACTTAAATGAAGCTAAAAAACGTCTGCAGGATCCCCAGTTTGCTTCGGAACCCTTGCCAGTTATAGCAGCCCTTAACAATGGGGATATATCTGAACAAATAGCTATACAGATAATTGAAATTCAGCTAGCGACTGGAGACTCAAGACCGACAAACACTGGATGTATCCTTGATCTAGAGAGGGGTTTCCAACTTGGCCTGATACCTCACTCAGTGTTTTTCCAGATATTGGAGAGGAGGAACACTTGGAAGAACTTGATTGATCCCAACACCACAGGAAAGGTCTCACTTAGCGATCTTGTGCAGAGGAGCGTAATCCATGAATCAACGAGACTTCGCCTGCTCCCTGTGAAAAGTGGGAAAGGTGGAACTATATCATTGACATCTGGTGAAGATATTAGCATTATGAGTGCTATGCACGAAGGCATCATTGATAAAGAGACCATGCTCCGGCTGCTGAGCACACAGTTGTTTGCAGGGGGCATTATTGACCCCAGCACACACCACAAACTAACTGTTGAAGAGACTTTAAGTAGGGGTCTCATTGATCAGGACATTGCGAGTGAAATATTGAGCCACCAGGCCCAAACCGGGGGTATTGTCAAACCTTGCAGCGGGGCAAGACTTACAGTGGATGAGGCTGTCCAATGTGAGTTAATAAGCTCCAGCAGTGCGTTATTAGTTTTAGAGAGACAGAAAGCCTTCATGGGTCTCCTTTGGCCTCACACTGGCGAAATTATTTCTTTCTCAACTTCTCTTCAACAAAAAATAGTCACAGAGCAAGTAGCAACTGAAGTGTTGAATAAGCGAAAGATGATAACAGCTTTGTATATCCCAGGGAATCTAGAGGTTGTTGATATTGACTCTGCAGTGCAAAATAACCTGATTGACACACTCACAAAAGACCTGTTGAAGATAATAGAGATCCCAGATGTGTTCCCGGATATCGATAAACTAAATGACAGATTTTCGTCTTGGCTGGTAATGCGGGAGCTACAAATTGAAGGATTTCAGAGATCTGATAAGGAAATAAAAAGTGGAAGTGCAATAAATGCACCATCTTATTCTGATGCCAAGCAGATCTTTCTTTCATATCTCATGATGAATAGCTATATAGATTCAATGTCAGGTCAAAGACTTTTGGTTTATGATGAGCAGGTAAATAAAATGGCTAAATTGCTTTTTGGAGCATCTGAATCAGAATGTGCTGATGGGATTAGCTTATTTTATATGAAAAATGATTCAGAGGATTTACATGTTTCTTCTTTTAACAAAAACCTTTCTGACACTAAGAAAGACCATCTTAGTGGCAACATTGATGATGTGGAGGAGCTACAAATATGTGATCCTTTGGAGAGAACTGAGGACAAGCTTGAGGTAGATGATGCTAAAGCATTACAGAATTATTTAGAGCTCACTTTAACCTCTGAATCACATGTTCACACATTAGGATTTGAAGAAAACATTGATGCTTTCCTAAGCAATAGTCAACCAATGCCTACAGTAGAATCTCACAGACAAGATAAGGATTCTGCATGTTCATACATGCGTCAAGCAGGCAAGACTGAAATAGATTCCCTTCAGACATCACAAACAATGCAGTTACTACAAACAACCTCTGTATCAGGAACAGACAAAAGTTTGTGTTCACTAGTAGATAATTTTGAATGTAATGATAGCATTCAAAAAGACCAAGAAACACATTTAACATCCTTACCTCTATTTTCCAGGGAAACAAACAGCAATATAGAAATGACCTCTGAATACCCACATTATGAAGTTTTGTTGGATAACAAACCTGAGTGGGATTTTGCCATTCATCTTCTGAGGGCACAAGTAGAGGAAGGAGGGATTTTAGATGTTACCACTGGAAAACGATATGATCTTGAAGCTGCTCTCGATAAAGGCCTTATTAATGAAGAGACTATTTTAGAAGTACTTGCTTTACAGCATCGAGAATGTGGTTTTAAAGATAATGAAAGTATTACACTGTCAGTTTTAAGAAAGTCGGTCAGTAAAGGCTTTATATCAAATAAGGTCGCCTTACAGATCATGGAAAAGCAGAACATGTTGGGTGGTTTCTATGATAAAGCAATTGGAAAGACCATTAGTGTTTGTGAGGCTTTAGAAACAGGTCTGATTACTGATGATATTAGTAGACATGTTCTCTGTTCAGAGCCAATCAGGAAAGCCATCATTGATCCAGAAGGAAAGTGTGTACACAGTGTTTCAGATGCCCACCAACTAGGAATGCTGGATTATGAAGAGGTGGAAAGAATGTTGCATTCACAGCAGGATGAAAAGGTAGCTGTTATGGTGATTGACATTGACAAAGTAAACACAAGATCAGATGAAGCCACACAGATATCCTTAGATATAGCACATCTAAGCAATAGCCAGGATTTTCAAACCCCCATCATTGCCATACGTGACACTCAATGCAAGGTTGATCCTGCTATATACGCAAATTTATTGGAAGATGATAGGACTAACAAAGTTTTGGAAACACCTGGAATAGGAGTAGACGGTGTGGAATGTGGTCACTTTAAAAATCCCAAAACTGAACTAGATAAAGAAGAAAGTTTCACATTGGAGGGAGTTAAGACAAAAAAGCATAACAAGAATGATGATGCTTTTGTTGTTGATGTTTCTTGTAATATGGAATGTCCTTTGTCTTATGTTAGTCAGGTGGCATATCTTGAGACAGCAGCTAGTCAGATGAATAGCCCTATACAGAGTGACTCTGACATTTCATGTTCATTACAAAGTGACATCTGCTCAGACAAAAGACAACCACTAAATTCTACACAGGAATCCAACAGGTTTAAAAATGAGTCAGAAATAGCAAATATCTCCAGCACTCCAGGACTCGCTGAGAGTTTAAGTACTTTGCTACCAATGGCAGTAGATGTTACACCAGTCAGAACACAGGCACTAGCACAATCATGTGGATCAAAGTCGCAACAGAGACTGCAGCAGTGGTGAATTTGAGTAGTGATGATCATCTTACATTATCTCAGGATTTGCAACCTCAAACTGAAGCTATGTCATCTCAAACCGAACCTTTCTATAAAGCTAAACACTACAATAATGAAGGGCAGATACCAGATCAGGAGCATTTTGAAAATCCAGTTGAGTGTATAGAAAATAAAGTAGTGGTTGAGTATGAGGACAAAAGTTTGGAAATGTTTGAAAATGTACCCTTGACAAAATCCAAAGAGTCCAAAGTGGTCGGTTTTGAGGGTAGCATTGACAGTAAGAGTGAACAGAATGACGAAACTGAAAGTTCTGTAGGTTTCCAGGCATCTGAGGAAGCACTTAAACTCAACCTAAAAGATAGGTCTGCGTCAACAGTAAATTCTAAGCCATTACCATTTGAAATGCATGTCAATGCTAGTCAAGCCCATGCAAATAATATAGAACACCCACATGAGCAAGGGTCAATATGTCACCATGTTGTCTCAAAAGTCACAACAATTGCTGAGTTAGCCAGAACAGATGATTCAGACTTTAAAGTAGACAATGAACAGGGTAAAGACTCGATTCAAACAGAGGAGTCAGCCTCAGCCATGACCTCAGTTCTTTGTTCAGAGAACATGCTCACAGAATTCAATGAGTTGCAGTCTTCCTCCAAGCTACTAAGTCATTCTGTCCCAGAAATGTTTGATCAGGATACCGAACAAAGCACATCTGCAAACAAAGACATCTACCAACAGGGAAAAGATAAAGTGTTCACTGAAGATGCACTTCATGAACCTACTTCTTTACCTCAGCAGGATTGGACAAAAAGTGAAATTGTTCCTGAATTAATGCGCTGTGGTGGTCTAAGGACATTTTTAGATGAATTAGTTCACATGAAGAGGGAGGGGTCAAGTGTAGATGAGATGCAAAAACAAAAATGTCAAGTCATTGATAATATTATGGAAATCATGCAATGCCACTACAACACTCCCTTTGCTGCCAATGAACCCAGCGTAACTGATAAAAGCAGGGATCCAGATATCCTCCAGGATTTGAAAAAGCATGGACTTGATCTAGAGGTACAGAAATGTTCAAGTGATGAAAGTTATCATGAACCAAATCTTCAGTCTGGTGTTGGACTTTTACAAACTGAGCTCCTGGAGATGATTCAGGGGATCTCCAGAAAGAGAGATCAGGGAATGCTTGAGGAAGTTGGTGAAGAGTTAAGCAGTGTCTCAGGGGCCATTGCCCTCACAAATAAAAATATGGAAACAAAAAGCAACATGGTTGAAGTCGCAGATGATGCCATTGCAGCTGATGTTGACTTCCAGTCAACCAACTCGAACCACCATACTTATGATCCAAACTTAAGGCAAATGGGTGGAATCAATATAAAACCTACAGTGAGTCATGCTACCACTCTTTGTTCTTAACACTGATTATAATCAGCATTATCAACTCTGTTGGATATTAGAAAACTTGTTAAGTATATTTGTTTACATTTTACAGAGATTTTCCACCCAGAATTTTTTGGAATGTGTTGGCAGACTTCAGGATCATCGTGATACTCTTGAAGAGATAAAAAATGACTTAGTGGTCAAATTGCCATTAGTAGAAGATATTGAGGGTTTGCATTGTCAGCTAGAGGAAGCGCAGGTTTGTCATTTTTATATCACTTCTGGAAAGTTCATTTTATTCATACACCTCACATACTTCACCTGCCACACTGCTAATATTTGTAACCACTCTCTTTTTCTGTATTTCTTTCTCTACTCTAGTCTGTTGCTGTCTATTTTATTCTGTCTATTTCACAATTTCATAATTTCCATCCCAACTAATTCCACACAATCTGTTTGTAGTCTCTGGAAGCAGAGCTTGCGCTTCTCCCTGCTATGCTAACAGCAGATCTAAATGCAGCTGAGCATCTTCTGAATTCTGCTGATGAACTCATTCCCACACACATCCAGCAAGATCTGGCTACAGTATATGTAGATTTACAGAACATTTTTACAGATGTTTGCCATTTGTCAGCTGAGAGAAGTAATGCTATTTTACTAGCCATTGACACAGTGAAGGTTAGTGAAGAATTCTGAACAAAAAGTGTGAGAGTAATTATGTAAGGATTGTATTGTCTCACAGTTGTTCAAACTTGGGTTACAGATCCGTTTGGAAGCCTCGTATCAGGATTTGCTGAGTTCGCTTGACAGGATCTCAACCTGCATACAAGACGATTCTGAATTAGTGTCCCAACTTGATATCACGAATGCTGATGACTTAGAAAAAATAAAGTTCAAGATTAAACAAAATATGGTAAGTAAAAAAAAATTTAATAACTGAAGGCTGCATGCTGTGTCTCACACAGTGATGTACCACTAACACACTTCAAAGTGATACATTCCTTGTAATACATCAGTGCATCAGGATTAGCTTTGCAGGAATCACCTTAAAAAAAGAGTTTGGTGTGTGTTGTATTTGTTTGTGCATCTTTAATGACATTATGGCATATGTCTCTGATTTCTTTCTTAATAAAATAGAAAAATAAATAAAAAAGTAAATCAAAACAATTAAATGTCTTGTACAGTTAAGTTAATTCTTGTAGTTAATTATTTTTCTTTTTTCAGGACATAAAGAAAAACTTATCAGGAACTCGACAGCTACTTGAGGATGCTACTTTTGAAATTCAAAACTTTATTTCTGAGCACGCTCAGTTCCTGAGTCCAGCTCACAGCAGACACCTTCTGAGGTCTCTCAGCACTACCCAAAGATCATTCAAAGAGCTATCGGACAGAGTTTTCACTCAGACACAAACACTGGAGGTCCAGCTGGAGATCTGTGAGGATGAGACTCAGCAGCAGGTCTGAGTGACAGAGAGATCAAGCATTTATGTTCCTAAACCCATAAGCATGCAATAAATACTTCTCAATGGTGTTGACTACATATGTAGTGCATTTAATAATGAAGTGTTTGGAAACTTAGTGACAATCTAACAGGTATGAGATATTGAACTCAGCATGATTTGCCCTATGCCATTTTCTCTCAGCGACAGGTGGTTTTTAACAAAAAAATCTTGAAAGTGTTGTTCAATGTCGTGTGATGTTAAAAGTTCTGTGTTTTGCTTTCTTTCGAAAACACATAAAAGTCATGGCTTGTTCACTGGCACAAACGTAACCTTCTCTTGATCCTGTTGACAGTTTGCGGGATACACAAACCATTCAGCTCTTACTACCTGAGGATCACCATGTGGGAATGCTTTACACCTTAAGGCAGCACTAACCAACCTTAGCAGAATATATTTTCACCATCTCTCTGAATGGCTAGCATGTTTACAGCATACTCAGTCACCACTAATTGTCAAATGCTCATGTCTTGTTTTTGTAGTGTGTTTGTGATCTGTAGAAAATGTTTGTTTCATGAATATGTGGATGGTTTATGTGCTAGGCTGCTGTGGAGAAGCAGAAAGAATTTTCAGAGAAGCTACAGGAGCTGTTTGCTGATTTAACAGAGACAGAGAATCGGCTTATTGGACACCAGCAGCAGGCTGCTAGTGCAAAGACTGTGGGAGATATCCAGCAATACCAACAAGAACATCAGGTAAATGTCCTGGGTACACTTACTATGACATCAGAATAATGTTACACAATAATACACAATGATTTACGTACAGTATGTGTTCTGTGTGTAATCGAATAATTGTCTCTCTGGTCTCGCAGGCTCTGCAGAAAGACCTGCAGGCTAATGCCAGTGCCCTTAATGAAGTCATCTGCAGCACTAAGAAGTTCCTGGAGGAAAATCGTAGTAAACTCACTCCAGAACAAATATTGGCTCTTGAAAACAAACTGGAAGAATTAAAAAGCAAAGCAAATATGCTTAACCAGATGGCAGAAGAGTCCAGAAAAGATCTGGACAACGTGTTGACAAGTGCCATTAAGCAAGAAACCGAAAAGGTTAAAGTACAAAAACATTTTCCAAACGTTTGTCAATAGAGTGAGACAGTGAAATTTCAGATTAAATAAATCTATATTCTATATTACAATCATTATACGTATATTACAATCAATTATACAAAAATGTATAATTACTTTAAGTAAGACAGTAAGATTTCATATGTAATAATCCTATTTATTTTCTCCATTAAAAATATATATTCCATATAGTAGTAATGTATTACCCCCCAAAATGTACAAATTATTGTATACACTTATTTCATAAGTATTTTTAACTAATATATAGTTGTTAAATACTTCTATAAGTCAATACTTTGAGAACAAAGGCTGCTGAAAACATGTTAACTGTTGCGCTTTATTGACTTGTATATGTATAATGTATACTTACTTAAAGCTTTTTTAATAACTTTTGATAACTGTTGTTTACGTAATATTTAAATCTTGTTAAGAATTTGTCAGTAAATCCTAAGTATTTCTTTCTTGTGTGTACACAGGTAGCAGCTGTTGAGCAACTTGAGGAGAGCAAAAACAAGATTGAGAATCTTTTGAACTGGATCTCCAACATCGGGAAAGAGAAAGAAATGGGTGGAATACAAAAGGACGAGATGCTTAAACAGAATGGAAACATGCCAGAGAAGACATCACTAAACATAATTCAAGAGGGAGATGATCCTAATGGAAACGCTTTAGACACTACAGATAACGCATGTCGAGACGCAGATGAAGAAAAAGACAGTAAAGCCCTGGACTTAGATAAGCAGTATGATCGGCTTCAAGTATGTACTTGTTTTGAATATTATTCTAAACTTTAAAAAGATTAAAAAACAGAAATAAGTCTCCCACAATGCAAGGGTCATTTTGTCCACACGGAGTAAAAGTCACAGTATGGCACCAGATTATTATAACTACTATTATTTGTGTTGACATGCCAAAAGAGAGACAGCTCAGGGATACGAAAGAGTAACATTAGAAATTGATCAAATAAAAAAGTTTAGTGGTCATTGTACAAAATATTTTAAATGAAATGCAATGTTTGACCAATCAAAATCAACTATTTGAAAGTGTCTTAAATTTTTTTTTAACCCTGCTGAGCCTTTAATTCTGTGTATCTGCAGGCCCACCATCAGGAAATCTTGTCCCAGCAGCAGGATCTGATTATAGCTACACAGTCGGCACAGGCTTTGCTAGACAAACAGGCTCAGGTCCTGTCACCCGCTGAGAAAGAGAAGCTACAGAGGGACATTAAAGAGCTAAAGGGTCGATATGAGGCTTCTCTCACACAGGCTGAGCAGCAGATGAAACAAGTGCAGACTGTTCAGGAGGAGCTGCAGAAGTTTCAGGGCGATTGTGAGGAGTTCATGGCATGGCTACAGCAGGGGCAGGAGCGAGTTGAGGAGCTGGGAGCTCCTGTTGCCGGTCTGGACACACTGAGTAATAATCTAGAGAGACAGAGGGTTTTTTCTGAGGATGTCATTTCTCATAAAGGAGACCTTCGCTTTATCACTATCTCGGGTCAAAAGGTGCTAGAGGCAGCACGGGCCTGTAATCAAGGTGAATCTGGCCTTACGGACGGCCCGCCAGTGATTGATATGTCCGGGACGAGTGCTGCAGTGAAAGAGAAGCTAGACTCTGCCGCCAACCGTTACAAATCTCTGCACACTCAGGTAACTTTTTATGTATCCGATTCCTAGATGTATATTTTATATGTATATATTACTACTATTCACTATCTAATTATATTTATTATTTACATTGACATATGTAAATGTATCTTAATGACTAAAGAAAAACTTTTTATTCATATTTTAATGCAGAATATTGTGATGTTGGATTGTGACGTATGTATTGGTTACAATCAATGAGGAATGAAGCACTTCATGGTTCCCGTCAGCAGATGGCAACATTTAGCTTTACATAATTTAGTTAGCTAAACATGAATCAAAACATTTTAGCAGTCTACTTTTAGGACACTTAGGTTTGTTTGCATTGTGGAATTATCCTTATGACAATTAATCACATTTTCTCACCAACTGGACATTTTACCTAAACTTTCTCTATGTAATTTACATTATTCTCAGTAATGTTTACAACAATAATTACTGTAATAATTACTGTGAACATTTTATAGGTTGTGAGATTTTAGTTGTGTTTTATTAATGTATCAATTTAGTTTTAGATGTTTCTCCTGAAATTGCTTAAATACAAATAAGACAACTGTTTAAATACATCAAGAGTATGGTAATTTAGCCTAATATAAATGTGGATTGTATAAGTAAATTAATGTGGATTTGGGTAAATTTGATGAGGAATATTTGAGTTCATATTGAAATCTTCAATAATATTGCCTTGCAGATTTGGGAAATCTGTGCTCAGTTTGTGACATTAAGATTATTAATGTTTGTGAAATGTTTAAGAAACTCTAATGAAAACATTTGTGAGATATTTGGCACTTGTTCTCCAAAGAAATCTCTGAAATGCAGATGAGACTTTTCTCGTTAATGTCTAGGGGAAATAATAAGGTATTTAAAAAGAAGTGTATAATTTATGGGCTTTGCAGACACTTATATATCAAGCATCCTAGACTACATGCATTAAAATCTTATCAGTATGGAAAACACATAATTATTTTGCGGAGTGAATTTATTTAATGATAGAAAATGAACATTTCTCTTCCGTTGTTTATCATAAATATTTCGAATAGATTTAATGTGCAAGATCAACTGAATCTGAATGATAATGTGTGTCATACCTCTTGTACATTTCAGTGTAGTCAACTTGGAAACAACCTCAGGGACATTGTGGAGAAGTATAAGAGATATGAAGATGGCAGTGGAGCTCTAGTGAAGTGGCTCAGTGAATCTGAAAAAGAGTCCAGAAGACAGCAATCTGAACCCATCGCTGGAGATCCACAAATATTACAGAGACAGCTGGAGGAGACCAAGGTAGGAGCATATCAATAAGATTGCTGTTTCCTCAAAACAAAGGAGCCATTTAGGAGCTGGTTTCACACTACAGTAACATATTTTCTCTTACTGTGAGGCTCAAACAAGTCCAAGATGGTAATATTTGTCACATCTGTCCATATAAATCTTTTTTAGCCTGTTTGAAACAGCAGAGCTATCTATAGCCTCCAAACATATCATGCACCAGGAAACTAATATGAGCACACATGTAATGAAATTATCTTGCAGCGTATTTCAAATCTGGATACGGATGCAGACAATTAAAATTTCTCTAAAAAGATTACTTGTCTCATGATGCACTTAGACTGCATTGCATTCAGCAGACCAGATATTGTTACTGTTATTGTTCTCTCTGAATGTGTGGTCAAAGTCTTGTCTGACCTCTGACCTTGAATATAACACGTGACCTTGTAAGTGTCATGCAGTGTATTGAGATGGATGCAGATAATGGATTTTGTTAATGCTGTGCTTTTAAGATGCAATACACTGCATGAGCCTATTGATTGCACTTATAGATAATATTAAAAACACCGATTCTAATGCACGCTTGTCTTTTCTAGAGTCTTCAGGGTCAGACAACAGCCCGTCAGTCTGCAGTGGATACGCTGAGAAAAGCGGCAGATGCCGTGATCACTGCGGAGGGCGACCTGCTGTCCAATCCAGATGAGATTCAAGAGACAGTGGGTAAGTCACACTTGTTTTAACTCTTCATTCTCTGGATTACAGCGCAGTGTACAGTTTCTTTGAAATTACTTTTAAAAATTATTTTTTAATTACAGAACTAAAGTTTTATTTAAAAAAATGGATGGCTGAAATTAATAAAATTTTATAACCGCTTGAAAATAAATACAGTGTTATGTGTTTCACATTTCACACTGATTAAACTTGACAAAAAAAAAGTTGTGATAAACCCACTTCAGCAAAGGTTATATAACCCTGTTGGTTACAAAGAAAAACTGGTTTCTGTGGGAAAAGGCACTATGAAGTTTAAGAATCAGAAAACAATAAATAATAAGCATGATGCAGGAAAACTAAGATATGGTGTCTTTAACAATTTTTTGTGGAGATCAGAATACACCGTGCCATGATGTTTTGTCCAATTATGCAGTTTTATGAGCTAACCTGCAACTGTACAGGGCTTTGAATACACAGTAAAGAAATAATATCTTATGTTTGCTGTTTGTAGATGACATTATCGAAAGATATGACAATCTGTCAAAGTCAGTGAGCGACCGCAATGAAAAGCTGCAGGTGACCCTGACGCGCTCGCTAAGTGTACAAGACGGTCTGGATGAGATGATGAAGTGGATGGAGAAGGTGGAGGAGAGCGTGAAGGAAATGCCACAAGTCCCACTGGACTCAAACTCCCTTTCAGATGCGCTTAGCAAAGAGGCAGTAAGTGACTTTTGTCATTAAAACCAGTGAATAAATAAATATGACTTAAACATGAAGACAGAGACAGACAAGGTTATCTTTATTTCCCTCAGGCTCTAGAGCAGGACATGTGCGGCAGACAGAGCAGCATCACGGCCATGAAGACAAAGATGAAGAAGTTTGCTGAGAGCGCTGATCCGGCAGCTGCCGCTCTTCTGCAGGATAAGATGGAGGGTTTGTCCCAGCGGTTTACTGCCGCCTCTCAGCAGCACAAGCAGAAGATGGCTCAGATGGAACAGCTCCGAGACAAAGTGGAGCAATTTGAGAAGATGTTTGAGAAGGTTCAACAGTTTGTTCATAAGAGCTCGCAGGCTCTCGCAGAGAATGACGGGCCAGGAAAGAATGTCACTGAGCTCTCGCAGCTTATTCAGGTACCATGTAAACAAATGTATAGTAAACATAACATTTCCATTTGGCGGAAGCGAGAAAGTATACCTTTTTTATTAGCATTATTATCGATGGGATCTAACCAATGAACCCATGAATCACATGATCGTTTTGTTTCAATCTCATTTGTGACCCTGGACCACATGAGTCATAAGTGGCACAGGTATTTTTGTAGCAATAGCCAACAATGCATTGTATGAGTCAATATGATCAATTTTTATTTAATGCCAAAAATCTTTACGTAACTTTGGTCTGGGTCAGAGCAAATATGGATTTTGTATGGTTTTTGTACATTTTAATCAGTTATCTTCTAATAAAATCTTTATTTGTAGGACACAAATGCAGAGTTAGCTGAGCATGCAAAGGATGTGGAAGCCCTTCATCAACTGACAGAGGAACTCAGCAAGATGAGTCCTGATGGAAGCAAAGCTCTTATTCAGGGCAAAATGGAGAACATCTCTAACACCTTCAATGCTTTTAAAGATACAGTCAAAGAGAAGTAAGTTTGGCGTATTTAGATGATGTGAAAGGCACTCAGTTTAAATTGTGAAAAAATTTGGTTTTGTTCGAGTTGAATTAAACTTTTTAATTGTGCATTTAACATATTTAAGAACAAAGAGGTTTAATACTTAAGGTTGGTGATTTAAAACAATCTTTTTCCACAATGTTTGAGTAATACCAGTATGACAGGACCATCTTATTTTATTCATCTCATGGCTCCAAATTATTACCCAAATATTTTTAATTGGATAAAGAAAGGCTTTTGACTAGCTGGGGCTGTTACAGAATAAAAGCCACATGCTGTAATGAAACAGCATTATAAAAATATAATAGCAGTTATGCTTTTTGCCAGCTGTCAGGCCATTTAAACAGACTCTGTGTACATATGTGTGGTGTGTTACAGAAAGCAGGAGGTTTCATCGTGCCAAAAGAAGCTGATGGAGTTCAAAGCAGCCGCAGGGGTGTTAATGAAATGGCTGGAGGAGACAAAAGAGCAAGTGCCAGTGCTTCAGCCCAACTGCAGTGAGCAGAGCCTGAAAAAAGACCTGCTGAAAGTCAACGTGAGTCTTCAGCCCGTATTCATCTGCTGCTTAACCTTTAGAATGACACAGTGCAGTAAATTAACAGATAAAAGACATTACAGTATATGAGACATTCCTTCAACTCCTTTCAGAAATAAAACTTCTTTATCTGTGTTCAGTTAGTTCCTGGAATGAAGATCTGATCATGACCTTGACCTAAAGGATTTAGCTAAAATTCATTACCAAAAGGGCTGTTTTATGAAATAGTGATGGTATTGGTAATGATGGTAATGTCGTTTATCACTTTTTATACCAAAATACTTTTGAAGATGTAAATTTGCTTGTAGGTACAACTAACTAATTTATTACGATAAGAAATAATCATGATTCAAAATTAGTTTTTTATATGTTTACCAGTTTCGTAATGGCATTTCATAAAGCTATTAAATACTGTTGGTGTGATGGTAATAGCAGCAGTGGTTCAAAACAGAAATCTGTTCAATTTATTTTGTTTACAAATAACAACTTGTATGCATAAATAATAATACATTATTTGAAAATGTGATTTTTATTTAAACCGTTATTATTAGTAAATGAACTGTTAAAAGTGGTGTTAAAACATCTTCAACCTTAAAGATTTTGAACCTTTAAACATTTACATTTATGCATTTGGCAGACGCTTTTAAAAATTTGTAAATTTTCATCTTTATTTTTTAGCTTTATACTTTATTTTGATCTTTATTATCAAAATTTTGTTTCAGACCGAGAAGTAACCTGCAATAAATGAAAATCCCCCCCCCCAGTAAAGAGCATAAGCACTGGTCTCCTCAGGGGTCGTGTTTTTGCACACATTCCTGTTTTAAAGTGTTTATAGCAAAACGTCATTATTGTAGTCACTGAACTCCCAATGCAATGCTGCTCACCGTACAAGAATGTGTATCTGTCATGCTCTGAAAATAACACAAAATATCAGTGAATTGGTTCAGAATAAAAGCTATGACAATGCCAAACAGCAATATAGACTTTTCCAAAAAAGGGTATGTAAGACAGTTTGGCCTAATACAAAGTGTTTGTAGAGAAAATATGGATGAGTTCTCAAATGTTTAGTTAAATGTTACACATATCCCACATTTTTTCAGTTTTTCAGTAATTTTAGAGCTGCTTACACATTATATTCTGTCTACAGCATTTATTTATCTGTCTGTTTTATACAATGCTTAACGCTGTATAAATCTTTCAATGTTTAAAGTACCTCTTCTGGTTTCTTTATGTTCTCTGCAGGGCTTACTGGATGAATGGACGTCTAAGGCTTCAGCAGTGCAGGATATAAATAGCACAGGATCTGCTCTATGTAGCCTAATCAGTGTTTTGACATCACCGGCCAAAGCCAAGACACATCACAACGCAGGTAATGCCAAATAGTATTTTAAGAATTTAAGAGAAATCCTTTTGCACATCTTGATTAAATCTATCCAGCTTGAAAGCAAACAGATGGAATATTTTTTTATCCTATTTTTAGAGTTGTCTATTGGTAATGGTTCTGGCCAGGGAAGCCATACCTATTTGACAAACCAAGGTAAAAGTTCATACTGTAATGATAATGACATCTTTGCTAATATATTGATCTATTAGTCTATTAAAAAACAAAAAAGTTCACAGTCTAAAGCTTTATTCTAAGCAGGTGTATGCTTAAAATGACATTAGGCATTAAATAAAAATATTAGTAACTGTTTAGAATTTTGAAATTTGATATAGAGAATATGGTTTTCTAATTTGGGATGGGACAAAAACCTTGGTAATATTTGCTGATAAAATTGGCATATTTAGATAAATGCTAATCAAGGGTTAAACTAGTGAATGCTTTCTTTTTCCATTAGAGTTGATGCTGGTACAGCAGAACATTTCATGCATTACCAGCAGTTATGAGGACCTTGGAGAGCTTCTGAAGGCCAGATCCTCAGAGCTCGATGCTTTAATGAGAAAAGTTCAAGGGATCCATGAGCAAGCTGATTCTTTACTTAATTGGATGGAGGGCGCAAAGAAAACCACAGAGTCTTGGAGAAACCATCCGTCTGGAAATGACTCAGTAAAAACACAGATAGAGCAACAAAAGGTAAATTATTTTATTTTTAATTAGTTAAATCATTAGGCATAGTGCCATTGTGCCAAACTGTTGCACAATAGCCCATCGGGTGACTTGAGTTTGGGTCTCGACTCTTGTTTCTCGCTCTCTTATCCCGTTTCATTTCCTGTCATCTCTACACTGTTCTTTTAAAACATAAAGCTGTAAAGGCCAAAAATATGATTTAAAAAGTATGTGAATGCTGTCTTGCATTTTTACTAGGGGTGTTTGCCCTGTTACTGTTATTATAGCTCATACTCTACACAGAACTAAATCTGTACTGTATAATGTCCTGCATTTAATCATGTGAATAATGAATAATAATCAAAACTCAAAATGAAAACCATTTCTTAGCAATTGGTGGGTAAAAAACATTTCACATCAAAGTGGGTACCCAAGCAATATCAAGGCCAGATGTGAAAAACAATGCCCTAGCAACCACCCAGGTCAACTCATAAAATGTTAATTGAAACCTATTCGATTGTCATTATTAGACGAATGAAACACCTGATAATCTTACAGGTATTTGATGAGAATATGAAACAAAAGCAGAAGCAGATCCAGCAGCTGAGAGAGAACTTGATTCGTCTGATTGAGGAACACCCCGATTCACCCGAGGCAGAAAAGTGGAAGCACATGCTGGCACAGATCGGTATGCACCTATCACATCCAAAAGCATTCATCTACTTTATCTGCACCATGGTTGACCAGGTGTAAATCTATACCCTTATCTCCTGTACCAACTCTGAACTTAAGTAAAAGCTTATGCGAGAGCTCCTCCACACATTCTGAATCAGTGCTAAAGTGAAGCTAAGAGTGATAAAGTGATGTGTGTTCTGTCTCACACAGATGCAGGGTGGGAGGAGGTCAGGGGCTCAGTGGAGATGAGGAAACAGCACCTGGAGGAGTCATCTCGCATGCTGGAGCTCTTTCAAACGACTCAACCACAGCTCTTGCAGTGGCTGCAGGAGAAAGAGTTGATGATGAGCGTATTGGGACCCCTGTCTGTGGATCCCAACATGCTTAACACACAAAAGCAACAAGTCCAGGTACTATTATTAAACAAAATGTAGATACTGTGATACATTGTGACACAAAAAACAGCAAAAAAAAAATAATTCTGTTATTACTTACTGAACCCTCATGTTGTTTCAAACCTCTCATCAGTGAAACACTAAAGGTGATGTTACACGTAATGTTTTCACTTTGCTTTTCTAAACAGTCGAAGTAAACAGTGATCAATGGCTGTCAAGTTCCAAACATAAAAGGCATCCCCACACTATATGTATATGTTTTCTGAAACCAAATCATTTTTTTATTTGAGAACCATACCCATATAACTAAGTACCTTGTCCTTGGCTCTCATATGTAATGTGACAATGGCATTTTTGGTATGATTGATAAATCATACCATTATTTTTCATTTTTTTAGATTCTTCTAAAGGAGTTTGACAGCCGCAAACCTATGTATGAGAAGTTAAATGAGGCAGCCGCAGCAATCGCTAGTGCAACACAGGAAAACCAGGATCCTGCTTTAGAGAAAGTTAAAGAACAACTGGCATCAGTTTCACAGAAATGGCAGGCCCTGACCGGCCAGCTGTCCCAAAGACATGCCCTTATTGAACAAGCCGTAGGTAAGACCACTCAGTTCCAAGACCTTTTACACAGTCTCAGTGAATGTGCCACAAGCCTGGAGAGTGAGCTTCATAACCAGCAGACCCTCAGTACTCAGCCCGATGGAGTGAAGAAGCAGATTGAATCCACCAATGAAATCCTGGCACAGCTTCGAGAGGAGAAGAAAAGGCTAAAGGAAGCAGAGAACATCTGCTCGGAGCTCTCTGCCATGGTGACTGAGGAGTATCTCAGAGCAGACTTAAAAAAGCAGCTTGAGAGCGTCACGAAACCATTTAGGCAACTTGAGGACAAAGCAGGTATTGTAGTTTGTTTGTGTTACCTTTGTCTTATTCCTTTAGCCGTAGTTACTTATTAGACTTTTTGTACCCTTGACTTCCAATCAATGCAGCATGTGAGAAATTCCCACAAATTCACATCATATAATAACTTGTAACCAACAGAAGATTTATACATTATGGTGTGACCTCTTTAGAATGTCTAAGATGGAGGAAATGTTGATAATAGTCTAATAATAATTATACTGCTTAATTCCATAAACAAAGGGGTCATATGCTGAAAGTCTAGTGTGACCTTGACATTAACTAACTAAACCGTATCTAAAAGAATAATAATAATAAAAAATAGTAATAATCATAGTAAAAACACATTGGCTGTGATTTTGAGCATTAATGCTAGAAACTCATGTCATGCTTTGTTTGGACACAGTATTACACAATTGTTAAATTATTTTGTATTGTAAGATTAAACCTTTTAAATTGTGAAAAGCAACATTTTCAAAATTACCATTTGTATGTCTTTACCTTGTGTCCATTAGGAAAGCGCATTGAGCAACTCAACTCAGCCTTTGCCAGCTCCCAGCAGTTCCATCAGACATCTAAAGACTTCCAAGTCTGGCTGAATGAGATGCTTCAGGAGCAGTGTAAACCTCAGTTCATCTCTGGTAAAACAGAAATGCTAAGACAGAGTCTACAGGAAAACAGTGTAGTTCAGAATGCCATTTGTGACCATGAGGAGCCTTATAACACCATCATTAAGGAGGGAGAAGCTCTGCTCCAAACCACAGAGGGTGCAGAGAAGGTGGCCCTTCAGGGTCAACTTTCTACTCTGCGGTCCAGCTGGGACGATGTGAAGAAATGCAATGCTGATCAAGCAGCAAAGCTTCAAGGTGCCATGCAGAAGGCATTAAAATACAAGGAAATATCTGAAAATCTGAATTCATGGTTGCAGGAATGTGAAGGCAAAGGGAAAAGCGTGAAGCTTAGCGTCAACTCGGTGGAGATTGAGAGCTCCATCTCTCAGTTGAAAGCCATACAGAAGGACATTGACAAGCATCGAGGACAGCTTATGATGATGACCACAGCTGCAGACAGCCTCCTGGAGGTGGTCACTTCTGACGGAGATACGATTAAGGAGGAGAGGATGGCCATAGGTAAAAGTGTGGATAAGCTAACCGAAGATTTACAAATCAAGAAAGAATTATTAGACAATATCTCACAGAAGATGAAAGAGTTTAATGACTTGCAGAAGGAAGCTAAAGGCCAATTAGAGGGTGTTAAGAAACAGCTTGAATCTCACTCAGCCTTGGGTGTCCATGCCTACAGCAACAAGAACTTGACCAACATGAAGGCTCAGCAGAAAAGTTTGGAGGGTGTCCAGAAACAGATCGAGGATCTCAAAAATATTGCAAAAAATCTTTTTGTAGATGTCTCTGAGGTTGACGGTGTCACAGACCTTCTTCTTCAAGCAGACAGCCTAGAAAAAGATCACATCTCTGTTACCAAAGAAGTGTGGGATGCTTGTAACACCTTGGAGAGCAAACTCCAAGGCATCGGTCAATTCCAGAATAGCATTCGTGAAATGTTTACAAGTTTTGCAGACCTGGACGATGAGTTGGATGGAATGGCTTCAGTAGGAAGAGACCTTGACACTCTACGGGATCAGCAGAACATTATCAAAAACTTTGTGACTAAACTTCAAGATCTCATGAGCAACACAGCCAGTGCCAAAGACAGCTGCAAGAAGATGCTGGAGTCGGATGCCTCACCAGATCTGTTAGGTTTGAAAAGAGATCTGGAAACCCTGAGCAAGCAATGTGGGAAGTTGATGGACAGAGCAACCGGTCGAAGAGAACAGGTTGAGGACACCCTCAGTCATTTGGAAGGCTTCTACAATAAGGTGCAAGAGTTCAAACACAAACTTGGCGGAGCTGAAAAACAAGAGGATTCCCAAGAGACTGTTGGGTTGGAAACAGAGGTCATTAACCAACAACTGGAGTCCTTTAAGGTACAGTCCTTATTATGTTGTCTTCTTTGCTTGTTTTCATGCAGCTCTAGAATTTCTTAACAGCTTAACCCATTACTGATGTAAGAATAAATCGTGGGGCAAAAGTGATGTTAGTGGCTCAAATATTGGAACTGAAGGAACTGACAAAAATGACCATCTCATGTTTAATGAATAAAAATTTTTATGAGATCTATTTAAATGATCTCATGTTCTTTCTTAGATATTACTGTTCTCACAATGTTTCAATAAAACGAATCACATTAGCTGTTAACACTAAGCGTTAACACAAAGTTCACAAATGTGAATATCGTGTGAATATCGTTATCATCGTTTTGGACAACCCAGAAATATTTGGATATTTTGTGAAGCCATATTTGGATATTTATGGCCCATTCAAAAAATGTTTGTGTCATTTGATTATTTATAAAAATAAGAGGACCTGCAGTTAACCTAAAATATTTGGACACCTACATTCTGTTTAGTGGAATATCAGCATATTGTCATACACTTGGTACACTTGCTCCGTTTTGTTGTGGTGGCCACGTGGTAGAGCTTTCTTTAGACAGTTCGGCAAGCTCAGTATCCTTCTTTCAACTGTTCAGTGAGCATCTGCTGGAAAGAAAAGAGTGTCAGCTGATGGGTCATTGTTGTGAATGTGTATTGAGCCAGCTGGAGGTCAGTGGGGTGCCGTGCTTCGTATCGGACAGGCCTCTCTATTCACTTCAAACAATAGACTGAAAAATCTCTCCTGGTTATGCCTGCTTGCTAATCAAATTTCTTCCTGCATTCGGTCTACTGAAGGATTTTTTTTGTTGTGCTAATATAAGCAAAACTGATTATGAGTAAAAGCATGCAGACATTATTGTGCTTTTCTGTTTATTGAACTGAGGGAAACTTTTATTGTTGCATTTTGATGGTTGCATTTAATATAATTCTTGCAGCTTGAGCATTTATTTAATGCATTGCAGTGTTTGGAGAAGTATGCTTTTGTCTGAAATTGTAAATGTTCCAAAAGTACGCTTCCCAAAACTGGAGCTTTCTGCTAAGGCAATGTAGTCGGAGTATTTCAACAAAAGAACTTGTTTTGAGTTGTTTTAATTAATTTCTGTCAGGGAAAATCAAATGAAGGGATGTCTTTGTAACTGATGATTAAGTGCAATCTATCACACAGAATTAAACTATTGTCAAGAAGTAGGATAGAAAATATTGTTTAAATGCTTTTGGAGCTAAAAGAAGCTAAAGCTGTATTTGGGTGTGCGTATGAAGCAAACAGTGGGGTGTTGAGGGTAATTCATGTGCTGTGACGAAGCATTAGCTGCCTCAGCTGCCTCTCTTCAGTTTATCATTCACGACTCATCGCCGCTACATCAGCTGCTGGTGGAAAATCAGCATTTATTTTCTACTGATATCGCCATTAAACTGAATGAACATGCATGTGTAGAAAAAGATATTGAATGTGTTATTCTTGCAAACTCACCAATGTTTATTAGTCTACTTTACTTCACAGGACAAAGAGATTACGTTACACTCAAATTGTGCAGCCTTGATATGTATAGTGTGTATATTTCTCTAAACATCTAGACTTGTAATTTTCACCTGGCAGATAATAAAACAGACAAAAAAATCCTGCAATTTTGCACAGAAGCAGTCTTCCCATATCTAGAAACCAGGATATCACAAAGACTTGTCGGTTTGGTTCTTTTAACCATACTGCGTATTGAAAAAAACTTCAGCTGACTTTTGTACTATACTATGCATAAAACCTAAAATGTTTAACACAATCTCTGCAGAAATTGTTTCGATGTGGGTTTGATTGTTTCGAAATGTGAAGTTTTCCACTACTCGGACTTGGCATCAATGTCTCCTATGAACCTGTGGGAATTTCTCACTCTTGAATCATAGTTATTACAAACTCCAAAGGTGATGATGGGAAAAGGGTCTTTGTGAAGTGCTGGGCTTACTCATCACCCTGACTCACAGTATATGACCTCAGAGAGAACATGACACCCTCTCACACCAGAGCGCATGAACATTGTTACATTATTATAAAGCGGCTGTTTTACTGCGATCATATTGCAAGGGTAACATGGCGCAACTGATCTCAGCCGGTAAGGGCTGGGAAATTTCAGATTTTTTTCTTTTCAACAAAGTCTTTGTTCTCGTCTAAATAATAGTTGTGCGTTTCTGTGCCTGTGGGTATTGTGTGTGTGAATGATGAGAGATTCTGTTGACAGACATTCTTATGGTCTAATATCCCTGCCCTGTTTCTGTGCACAGACAGCCATTGTCTCCTTTAATGTCTGTGTTTAAATCAATAGTTTCATGCATGTAACATCAGGTCAAAGAATTTGTTCGTCCACATGGAAGTGCATTGAAGCATCCCAATTCCATGTTTAGTTGCAAACAGACTCCAAAGTTCATTCGTTTACTTATTTTTTGCCCGTTTAAGGTTTACCAGTCATAAATACTGTGTAAATATATTACGTAATTAAGTAATTACGTATTTCTTGAAATATAATATAACATATAACATAAAAGTCATTGTGCCACTTGAGGAACTGTACCTGTCACAAAAAAATTATAAAAAAATGTGTGTGGTTTAAGGATTTTCTACATATGTGGCACCACAGTGAAAATAAATAAATAACTCTTAAATAACATCTTAAATAAACCTTAGACACACAAGTCTTAATAATTAAAACTTCAAGGGCCTCATTCATGACATGCAAGCAAAACAAATTTCTGTGTGAAAGTTCAAACGCATTCTTGCGTAAATTGCTTTCTGTTTGATCCGACAATTAATGTAAAATGCATTTTTACAGAAATTTGTTTTGTTCGAGTTTTATAGTTAATGTATCAAGATCAAAAAGCATTTGATGTCTGAGGGATGTCTGTATGGCATCAACACCATGTCTTGAAGAGTATCGAAACGTTTGGCTTTTGGCAACCATGGGTTTACGATCTTTACTTTAGTTCAATTTTATGTAGGTCTGAGGAGGTGGCTAACAACTGATAGATAACTTTGTCTGAAGAGATACATCAATATAAACTTGTACGCCCTTGAAACTTCCCTTTGCTGGCCACTATCAGATAACTTATTCGGCTTTTCTAGATATTATCTTGCCGTCATAAAGTTCACAAGTACCAGAAACATATCTGCATTCTTTATACCATATGCCCGGCTGCATCTGCCACTTTGTAAAAAAGACATGTCATGCACTTGGCAGAGGTTTTGGTGTTAGATTACACACATCCAGTTCCTCCCTCAGCATTCCCCTGTAATAAAGAGATAATACAGACTCCTCTGTGACTCCAAACCACCAGGCAGTGGAGGAGAGAGAGCAAACACAGAGGGAAAGCAAGCAGACAGAGTATCTTGCTCTTCCCTGTATGATGTCATCTGTGAGGGAGCCCTTTAGTTTTGTAGCTTTGCTTTTTTCCTGTGTTTGCCCTCCCCTGACAGGAGGTGGAGGGTTGCTATCACAGTAGAATCACACTAAGAAGTCAAGTCAAATGGGGCACGGTGACAGAAGGGAAGAATTAAAAGAGGGTCAGTGAACCACCAATCAGCTTGAGCCTGCCCGCACAAATGGAGTTGTGGCAGATGTTGGCTGAATAATGCTAGGGGGGCGGGCCTTGAGCCCTGTGCCAGAAGGGTGTCTGTCATTGCCGGTTGGACCACAAGAGAGACAGGAGCGGCTTTTTGTTTCTCCAGGAGCTTATGGCTTTGTTTTTCCACATTCGAGGATTCGTATGGGGATATATGCCATCAATATGCATCTGGGATACCTCTGTCTGGATAACTGACTGAGAATGTACAGGATAATATAAACAGACAAGCACTTTATTTTGCAATGGATGTCTTTGATGGAGTTAAAAGGAACCAAGGAAAGAAGCAATAATGACAAGTTGTAGCAGTGGGGAGAGATTGTCATCACGGAAATGAATGTTTAAAAGAAGAAGTGATTTTTTTTATGTTATGTATATTGGAGTTTATTTCATTTTTTTACTCTCTGCAAGTAATTTTATATAATATGTTAATTTAATGTTTATTCACAAAGGCTATATTTTTGTACAACGTTTTGCTCTTAAAAAGTACTCCCTAAGTTATTTTCTTGACTTTTAACTAGGGTGAAATGTATGATGCGATGCCTGTCTTCATCTTCCCCTTTTGAAGTTTTTCTGAAATTTTTGCACTGATTTATTGCACTGAAACCTTTACCTCATTTTTAATAAATTATCTGTAAGTTATTGTCACCATGGGAAAACCTCTAAGTAGACCAGACTGTCTGCGGCAGACCCCTTCTTGTGTGGCCAAAGGAGACGATGAAGACCTCAACATCGATGACTGTTATGTTCCTCAGAGGTCCATTTACGATACAGTGCGTCTGAACGAGCAAATCGACACAGGCTCCAAAGGTAGCCTGGCCTCCAGACACTTCATCGGCACTGTGCCGTATGGCCATCGAACCCTGGATATAAATGCTGTTTATGGAAATGGTGTCTTGGCCTCCTCCAGTGCCTTTGAGCTCCGCAGCAAGGATAGCGCACGTTTAGATGAACGATTGCCATTCGACGGCTTGAAGCTAAATGGAGATGTTATCCGGGGCGCAGACACCGTGCTGTGCAAAGCACGGCCGGTGGGTGAGAAGAAGGAGCAGCCTCATCAACCTCGTTCTTGGCGGGCCTTCGCACCTGGCAACCTCAGTGAGTACGGCAGCGGAACGCTGGGCATTGAAGGAACAGGACAGTATGGTTTGGGTCGAGTAGGGAGAGAAAGCAGTATGACAAACTCTCTTACCTCAGAAGGGGACTCTGGCCTGTGCAGTCCTACTGCAGAAAGAGAACAGCGAAACCAGCGTGCACAGAGGAGACACGTGCCTGGTACGAGAAGTCTTTCTTCCACTGAGGGAGTACATATATCTGGGGATATGAAACCAGGGTGTTCTCTCAGCTCTGGCCAGGACGAATTTTCCTTTTCCCCTGTACAAGAAGACCTAGTACCCTCTGCACAGTATTTCAACCAACAACGTAATGGCACATGCAACTCAAACCTTAGGGCAGCTCAGCACGTTGGTAATAATGGTAATTGTCCAGATGGCAGGACGTTTGCAGAGATGAAATCCAGAACATTTTCGGCATATGACGAATTACCCACAGTTGAGCTTCTTGATGATCCTTGTTCTCAAGATGACTGTGAGCTGTTCAGTGTTGTGGTCACACAACCAAAGACTCTTCCACGTAACCAACGACACGTAACCAAAGATGAAAAGTGTTACGAATACGAGCAAAGAGCTACAGACTCTAGAATGGCTGACTTGGAGGATTTCTTGTTGTTAGTAGAAAGGGAAGCAGGATTTACCAATGGAATAACACCTGTGGACGATGACGAAATAGAACGATTATTAACATCCTTAGCCGAATGTTCGCAGATGGATCTTGTGGCCTTGCCTTCCACCCAGGTACCCCAAAATAGCCCAATGAATGTTAATGATTTGATTAGTGTTTCCGGGGAGGCCGGCTAGTGCCGTTTGTGTTTTATCAGATTAGGAGATTGCTGAATTGAGTTTGTTGTGATTGGTGGTCGTGACTCAGATACTGTGATCCTGCACAGCTGGCTAGAGCTGAGTCTTGCAACAAACTGTTGACTAGTGCTGGAGGGCAGTATGGAACAGACTCTCTTCATAGGGGTGCTGAACATACCATATTGTATTTTGTTACATAGCTGGCCATCGGCATGTTCTGTTTTGAATGCAATTCCACCAGCATTTCCTAACCGTGCTTGACCAGAAAGATCATACTGGCCTGCTAACGTATGCTTGGTTTGTGTCAATAATTGTCTCGTTGTATTCTTTTTATTTAAGTTCCACTCAAAGAAAATGGCCTATTCATACATTTATGATAATAAATTTATTCGTCAGTGCTTGGAAATGCTTTTCTTGGTCTTGTCTTCAGCAACTGAATAGCTTATATCCGTTTTTTCTCAAGGTTTTCATTATTCTTGTGTATTTGTCATTTACTACAGGTTTTTCAAAAAGAAGTTATTGAGTCTTTGCAGAGTCAGCTACAGGAGTTGAATTCTGCAGGTCACGGCTTGATCCAGAACGCCAGTAAAGGCACCAGCACCAAGAGACTTGAGCAAGACCTTGAAGAAATCAACACAAGGTGGAACACACTCAACAAAAAAGTGAGAGTTACTTTAAAGATTAAAAATTTAATAAAACTGTTAAATAACATTTAATAAAAGCTGTCAAAAATTATGCATTGTTTTTTCCAGTTCTGATGAGTAATTAATAGTAGTGATGTTTTTGATGTAGTCTATTGTCTGCTAGAGACTAAAACTGTTAAAACTGTGTAGTGTTTCTCAACATCCAGTGCATAAAATTAGGCTGTCTGTTAGCAGTATTTGTCTTTTGTTGTTGTCATCCTTAACGTCTTTGCCACATAAATTCTGCTGATTTCATAATAATGATTCTTTTCAAATGGGTTTCCAAACACTTTTCTGTCAAACAAACTATCTCCCACACCAATAAGCCAGTTTTCAGTGTCTGCAATGTTGTTTTTACAGGGAAATCAATCAGTAGTTGCTGTACTTTAGCTACTGTAGTTTCATTTTTGTAGAAGTGAGGAGTAGTTTGTAGCAGTTCAGTCTAGCACTGTTTTGTCAACATATGAGTATAATTGTGTATGTGATCTTCTCAGGTTGCTGAGAGATCTGCACAGCTGCATGAAGCACTGCTGCACTGTGGCAGGTTTCAGGATGCGCTGGAGTCTCTTCTCAGCTGGCTCTCGGACACAGAGGAGCTGGTGGCCAACCAGAAACCTGTTTGTGCAGAGTTTAAGGTGGTCAAAGCACAAATACAGGAACAGAAGGTAAGAAAGCCCTACAGCTTGGTGAAAAATCATCCATAATCCAAAAGAAGATTGAGATTGATGTCATTTCAGTGCAGTGTAGTTTTACATATGCTCAGTTGTGTGTTGTTGTTTTTCTTCAATTGCTCTGGACAGCTCCTGCAGAGGCTGCTGGATGACCGGAGAGCCACGGTGGAGCTGATTAAGATGGAGGGACTCAAAGTGACAGAGTTAGCTGACGCTGTTGATAAGGAGAAGATTGCAAAGGAAATTAAATGCCTGGGGCAAAGGTGGGATGCCCTTCTTAAGAAAGCTGAGAACAGGTAAAACTACAAACAACTATTGTATCTATTATTGGACTCTTCATATTAGGAAGATGGACATTTTCATGAATATGATTTGCTCTTCTCTCAATACATTGGGCATTTGGGGATTCATTTTACTTTTTGGTTCTGACATAATTTTTAGCAAAAAAAGCTAATTGCAATTTTTGATCTTTATCCAAGACTTAAAGTAAATCAGTTAATTAATAAACTATTCCTTTTCTATGTTAGGCCTTTTTATGATGGTTTAAAACTCAAAAATTGTCTGATAAATACGGCCGACAGCAGACAGATGTGTATCTTTGTGTCTCAACTTTATGTACAAATTACTGATTGCCTTTTTCATGGCAAGGGAATGCTGTTTGATGATGTCAAATATCAACATATTTTAATACATTTTTAGTTTTTGCACAACAGTACATACCTTTGTAATTATATTATTATTATGCTTCAGATTCAAACCATTGTTGAAAACTGATGTTAATTGAGACTTTTTGCATTAGTGCTTAAAACTCAAAATGATGGAGCAAGTTATACTGGCAATGTAGTATTAAACCTAATCATGTCAAGCGATGAAACTGACTCTTGTGCAACATTTTTGGCAGACAAAAGCAACTGGAGAGTATTTTAGTGGTGGCGCAACAATTTCACGAGACCCTTGAGCCTTTGACAGAGTGGCTGACCGCTACCGAAAAAAGACTGGCAAACTCGGAGCCCATTGGCACCCAGGCAGCCAAGTTGCAGGAGCAAATTTCTCAGCATAAGGTGCAGTCTCCTGGGACCACGTTTAGTTGTTTTTCCATTGATTTTACATCTTTTACCCATTTTCCATTATGTGTTTGTGTTACATTATCCCATATGTTTTTTTATATACATTCAGTTCATCCATTATTTTTTCTGTTATTATGGTTTCTCCACCCTGGTTTTGTGGCATCCGTGACAATCAGGCCTTAGAGGAGGAGGTTATGAGCCGCAGTAAGATCTTGTACCAGGCCATAAATCTGGGCCAGTCTCTCCGGGTGGTCAGCTGTGTGGATGACAAGGATCTGGTGCAGACCAAGCTAGACAACACTCAGAGAGGTTATATTGAGCTGCAGGAGCATTGCCGCAGGAGGTCGGAGCTGCTGCGGCAGGCCCTGGCTAATGCGAGAGTCTTTGGGGAGGATGAGGTGGCCGTCATGACCTGGCTCAATGAGATGCACGGCAAACTGAGCGAAGTCTCCGTCCAAGACTACACGACCACAGTGCTTGCGAAACAGCACGCTGAGATGCTGGTATTTCAAACAGCTCCTCCTCTTAAGGCTTTTCCCCCATTTTGTTTTTTATTTATATTGCTCATTTCTCATGGTATGGTAACAGTTTGTGTTAATCTGTCAGATATCATTGCTGACTGATGTGTGTTCCAATGTCTAGGGGGTATGTGAAGACATTGAGCTGAGGAAACAAAATGTTGAGCAGGCTATCCTGAATGGGTTAGAACTGCTGAAACAGACCACAGGTGAGAAGAATATATAACTAATAGATGGTCCATAAATGCTTTTCAAATATAAAAGGGATGTTATTTTGACATAGCGTTTAAAACATTGTGACAACATTGTGGCTGTTACGCATGAAATTGTGAGCAGTGGTATTATGAGATCAGTGTTTGGAGTGTTGCCTGCTGGCGAAGTTCCCAGCTGTATAAAAGTCTTTGTTTTGTTTATTCAGGTGATGAGGTTGTTGTCATCCAAGGCAAGCTAGATGGAATAAAGACAAGGTATTCAGAGATCAACGCAATGAGCAATGATGTTTTAAAGACTCTGGACAAAGCCCTGTCTCTCGCCACCAAACTGCAAAACACCCACGAGGAACTGAACTCCTGGCTGGAGAAGGTGGAGTCAGAAATGGCCATGTTTGAAGCTCAAGAGGCAGTCGGAGAGCAGCTCACTAGTTTGCAAGAGAGGCAGAAAGTATGTCCTTTTGTACCTTTTTGGAAAGAATGGTCAGAAATAAGATATTTTTAATATTTTAGAGATTTCTCCTACATAACATGAGACTATATATTTTTTTTAGATTAATAAATGCTGTAGAAGTAATGTTGTTAAAAGCTGTTACCAAACAGAAGAGGGATTATACAGAAGAGATTATTTGCCAATGCAGATAATCTCCCATATATAAATTTGCTCATCATCACGCCCGGTATATCGATCTATCACTAATCCTCAGCTGTTTGTGACATTCAGGCACTTCTAAAGGAGGTTAAAGATCAGAAGCCATTGCTAGACTCTCTGAATGAAGTAAGCAGTGCTCTGCTGGAGCTTGTGCCATGGAGGGCAAGGGAAGGGTTGGACAGAATGATCACAGATGACAATGAGCGCTACAGATCGGCAAGTGATGCTCTTAGCCAGCATGTGGACCAGATTGGAGCTGCCATCTTAAAAGCACAGCAGGTATGGTGGTCCTCAGCTGTTTATAAAAAAAATAGCACCAGCTTTTTAGTACAAAGATTCACAATGAATTCAGCATTTGTTCAGATTTGTTTAGACAATAATGGCTGCGAAGAGTGACAGGCTTTATTGTGATGTTAATTCTTAACGCTTTAATGTTATCCAAATGCACTTTGTTCTCTCTAGTCTCATTCAAACTGTTTTTATTATCCACTAATGAAGTGTGACCCCAGCTGATTACATTTGCATGACATTAGTATGTTTATGCTATGGTTGGATGGTTTTATTATTATTATTACTATTATTTAATATTAGATATGATATTAAATAATTTAATATTAGTTATTTAGTATTAGTTACTATTAACATATTAATATATCAGTATTACTATTGATATTAATTAATTATTTTAACATTTTTATTAAACTATTGATGCATTTCAAATTTTATTACCAGGGTTTCTTCCAACAAAACATTTTTGTTTCATTGTATTTAAAGTACTTTTTAATACGTTTTGTATACTTTAAAAGACACTTGGAATAATAAAAACCTTAAAAGTAAATATAAGTAAATTACCTTATTATTATTATTATTATTATTATATATACAGTACTGTGCACAAGCACGTTAGTATTTTACCCCCCCTACAATTATTTTAATCCAGTTACTTTTATTTTATGCTGTTAACCTGCCTCATGTTATAAAGTCATAATGTGACAATTTCTAAAAAAAGTATTTTTTATATAGTTATTGATTAGTATAAAAATAATCAAATAATATTCAAATAATTAATAATCTCTATTAGATGTGTACTTGAAGGTGAATGAATTGGCTCTGTTTGTTTTATGTGCAGTTTGAGCAGGCAGCCGCCTCTGAGCTGGCATGGCTGACTGAGGCCGAACGGAAGTTGTCATCTCTTGGGAACGTGAGCCTTGAACCTGATCAGACCACTGCTCAACTTCAAGCTCAGAAGGTCAGTCACATACTTGCGTGGTCATATCTAACGTGAACTCTCACAAAAACAACTTCAAAAAGAGTGGTTTATTTTCTCCTGCAGACCTTCTCCATGGATATCATGAGACATAAAGATGCCGTTGATGATATTGCAAAGACAGGCGAGGCCATTATGACCAGCAAAGATGAGGCAGAGAAGCAAGCATTGAGGGTAAAGAACAAATGTCAAAAAACTGCATAGTTACATGGTATATGATATCAGTGTGGCTGATAAATACCATCATACCGCCCAACTCTAAAAAAGCATACAATTTTTAAGGTTTATCTGACCCGTAGCGAATCGTTTGTGGTGTTATACAGGTGACCATCCAGGAGCTGTTGGAGAAGTATAACATGGTGAGCCAGCTGAACTCTGAGCGTTGTCTCCAGCTGGAGAGAGCTCATTCTTTAGCCTGCCAGTTCTGGGAGACATACGATGAGCTCTGGCCGTGGCTGCAGGAGACCAGATCTACATTCACCCAACTGTCTCAGCCAGCTATTGAACATGAAGCTCTCAGACAACAGCAGGAGGAGCTGAGGGTAAGATACACACCTGCTGCCACAGGTTAAAGGTTAAAAGTACAGATAAGATGATGACTGACGGCCATTAGGCCATTATGCCGATCGGTCACTACTTTGAATTCAGATTTGATAAATCACATTCAAAGCCGTTTTATTACGGCTTATCACTTCACGTTATGTTTAGCAACACCCTTAACTGTGGTAAAATCACTTAAACGCACAATCCGGGCTTATTGCTTTAATAGATTGTCTAAGAGGATTATGTGCAACTGTACATCAGTGACCAAACAGATGGTATATGATGTAAGGTCTGCATGTCGTCTGGACAAATAGGCTGTGTCCAAAATCATAGTGGACATTGTTGAGTGCACTTACTTATTTTCATAATGCAGCGCAAAAGTTGTGTACAACCATTGTATACTCAACGGCTAGACAATACCCATAATGCACCTGTACATACAGATGTATGTTTCTTGGATAAAAAAAAAGAGAAACAGATCAGTAAACGATTGTGCAGGAGTACTGCATGTGACACAAAAAATACTTATTTAAATACACAAAACAATATTTATTTATTTTGTAATTATTATTTACACAAAAAAAAGTTATTATTACACAACACATTCCAGGGCATTAATGAAACACTGCTGGGGCACTGAGTGTCTTTCAAGTGGACTATATTAGTGGACTAATGTAGGGAATAGTGAATAAGGGTATAGGGGGCTATTTCGGACACAACCTTAGTGTTTAACCATTGGCTTTCTCGTGGTAATGTTCATGTCGGTGCGTTTTACCCTGATGATTTGAAACTTCTGATTCTCAGCAAATGAGGGAGCTCATAGCAGAGCACAAGCCGCACATTGACAAGATGAATAAAACTGGACCTCAGCTGGTGGAGTTGAGCCCGACGGAGGGGCTGCCCATCAGAGAGAAATACCAGACGGCAGATAGATTGTACAGCCAGCTTAAAGTTGACGTCAAGCACAGAGCTGCTGCTTTGGATGAGGCCATCTCTAAATCCACTCAGGTTAATACGGTTATGCATTTTGTAATTTTTGCATTTGAGCAGACCAAAATGCCTGATCATCAAGCAGGTTTTGTTGACATAAATGTTCTGAATAGTTTAAAACTGTTTCTAAATGATTTGCACAGTTCCATGATAAGATTGACCCCATGTTGGAATCTCTGGAGCGCATTGCAGAGCGCCTGCATCAACCTCCCTCGATCTCAGTGGAGGTGGAGAAGATACGAGAGCAGGTATCTGAGAACAAAGCTGTGGCTGTAGACCTGGAGAAACTTCAGCCCTCGTATGACACCCTCAAACAGCGAGGAGAGGAGATGATCGCCCGCTCTGAAGGAGCAGACAAAGACCACTCGGCCAAATGTAACTATTTTCATACACTGTGTAAGGTTTACATGACTACTTATTATTAAAGAAGTTGTTGAATAGTAGTCAGTGTTGTATAGTAATCATGTGTATTTTCGGTTTGTCTCTGGGTAACACTGTTTATGGTGTCTCACAGTTTCACGTTTCAAGGGCAATTTTACATGTTATTGATTTTAGAAATGATAGTTTCTCTGCCTTTTGTGTTTCAAAGCTGTACAAGACAAACTAGACCAGATGATGTTTTTATGGAATGACATACAAGCTCTTCTGGAGGAAAGAGAAGCAAAACTCCTGGATGTTATGGATCTGGCCGAAAAGTTCTGGTGTGACCACGGCGCTCTGATCGTCACCATCAAGGACACGCAGGACCTGCTGAAAGAGCTGGAGGAGCCTGGAGTCGATCCTTCGGTTGTCAAACAACAGCAGGAGTCTCTGGAGGTCCAGAGGCTTTACAATAGCACATGTGATGATTATTCGGGTTTGGTCAACATCTTCATCGTTTTTTCTTTGCTCCACAGAGCTTTAGGGAGGAGATTGATGGGCTTCAAGAGGAACTGAATGTGGTCCAGAATCTAGGAGCCGAACTCATGACAGCGTGTGGAGAACCTGACAAACCAGTCATTAAGAAAAGCATTGATGAGGTAATAATGTTAAAAACTTTCCACCAACATATCAATTACTGTTACTACTGTAAGACAATATTTAAAGATTATATAAGGCTACTTAGAAAAGTGTATCATTCTTGTTGTGTGAGTTTTCTACGTTAGTGGTAAGAAACTAACCGATAAGCCAAATCTGGCTCTAATTCCATTTTTACTTGCTTGTGTGAGAAACTCTGGATGAATCCTTAGGTGAACTCAGCGTGGGAAACTCTAAATAAAACATGGAGAGACCGAGTAGAGACCCTGGAGGAAGCCATGCAGGCAGCAGTGCAGTTTCAGGACAGTCTTCAGGTATACATGACACACACAGACTGTTGCCATCTCGGAAGACTCTGACTCAGTTATAGGAAACTTCTATTACTAGTTTGTGGTTGTAAGTGAGCATGATCTTATCCCTGCTATTCTGAATGTGGGCGTACGGCATTGCTTTATTCATTATGATTCATGTAAAAAACATTATTTAAAATCTTCTCTATGTTGTAAAAAATTGTTGATTCAGGAATAAGTTGTACTTAAATTATGTTAAGTGAACAATTTAGCCTAATGGCAGTTTCATTTCTCAGTTATTCTCCTAAAGAAAGCCATATATTTCTTCAATGACAATAAGGTAAAAATCAAACACTGTCCCAAATCAGAATTGGTTTAGGTGTGGCTTAGTTTTGTTCCTTTCATTGTTGGTGATCTGTATCACTTTTGTTTTGGGACCAGAAGTGAAACTTGACTCAATGTAAAGCTGTGATTTTGTTTTCTCTGTGACAATAGTTTTCTCCTCCTTTCCAGAACATGTTTGACTCTGTGGATATAATGGAAGGCAAACTCGACTCGATGTCGCCCGTGGGCACAGACCTGGAGACTGTGAAACAACAGATGGAGGAACTAAAGGTATTCGTTTACAGTTTGTGTGTGGGTTATGTTCTCATACCCATGACCCGACGCTCATTGTGACAGTCTAAGTCAATGCAGATCAAAGTATGAAACTATTTATCTACAGCCCATTCAGTTTTTTTTACAGTCTCATGAATATAATTGACCTGACAGACCACATAGCAGCTGTGTTTACACTTGGAGCGATTCATTGCTTTGATCTTGCACGGTTGCTTTAAGTCTGCACTATTGTAACCATTTCACCATTATCGGTTTAAAATGGATTACAGGTGAACTAATCTGCTTAGATTCAGAGAATCCATCTGAGATTCCCTTTGTGTGCCAGAGACAGACACGCTTCACAATGGCCTCATTTACACTAATAGTTTTTTCACTGATATTTGGAACAGATCAGGTCTTTGCGCATGCATGTAAACAGCCAAAACACTTATGAGATTAGATTTATTTGCTTGTGTTTGGCTCCCTTTGATGCACGTGTTTCTAATTCTTATATATTATAGGTCATCTGACCTATTCTGTAAAACATAACATTTACAAATAATTATTATAAGTTTTGCATTGTAAATTGGAATAAGGAAACAATTTTCATTGATTATTAATGTTTAAATTAATTTATTTAAATTATGAATTTGAACAAATATAAGTTAATATTTGATATGCTGTGTTATTTGATGGAAATAATTCACTTTTTGACACTGAGATGACTTCCAAAAATTACTTTTTTGTCTGAATTAAGCATTTTGATTTAGTTTAAGTGTTTAAGTAGCTCACAGGCTACCTGTTGCTGTAATCCATCCTTATTAGAGTGTCCAAACATTTATTTTTCCAGGTTTTCACAGTGTAGTTCAGTGAACGAGGTATTCATTTAAACACAGTGTGATGTTTCTTCAGTCACTGAAAACAATAATATTGGATGTGTGCATTACTGTGTAAATGCAGCCAAAATAAAACAGGAATCTCGTCATTTAACCCTTGCTGTGTTGATATGTGTGTCTGTGTATAGGAGTTCAAAGGTGAGACGTACCAGCTGCAGATCGAGATGGAAAGGTTATACCATCAGACCGGGCTTCTACTTAAGAAGGTGGTGGAGGAAGCAGACCGCGCCCCCATCCTGGAGTCAATAAATGAGCTAAAAATGCTGTGGGACAACCTGGATAAGAAAATTATAACCAGACAGGTCAGAGAGCAAGATTGAATGAGTACATAAGGCATTCTGCATATTTTAGAGTGTAAGAATAATGTAGGATGGGATTTTTTTCCATCACATGCTGAAATCAAAACACTGCATACCAGAATGCAGTCGGGGGTTCAAGAGCAAGAATTGTTTTAGCCCTTTGTTTTAGAATTGTTTAGGAATTGACATAAATTATTACATTCCAAAGATTACAAAGACAAACTTTTTCTTTGGGAATAACATGCAGAGATGAATCATACACAGTCCAATAAAATCCAGATGGATGTGATGTTATTGGTTAATATTATGTTTCCATAGCCACACAGCATCGGCTACGTCAGCAAGTCATTTCAAACTTTGAAACTAGAATTTTTGATGAAAGATTAGGAAAAGTTTTATATTTAGAATAACACACACTCGTAGTCCTCGGTTTTATGATGCCTTTAAAGGAGAAGTTGGTCATTTCTTCTTCACTACTGGGACCAAACAGAATTGCCAAAATAAAAGCATTTCAACCATTAGTCAGACAATCACATAGTCCTACTCCTGCCATTTCTTGAGCTAATGTTGTCATGTTGTGTTTGGTTACATCTCTCAAACAGTCAAAATTGCTGTGACAGAAAATAAATACTTAACTAGTTTGGTTCATTCCTGAACCACTGATGTTGATTTATTTTTTCTGATGTCTTACAGCACAAACTGGAGGGATCACTTTTGGCATTAGGGCAGTTCCAGCACGCTTTAGATGAACTTCTGGCTTGGCTTACCCACACTGAAGAGCTGCTGGGCGAACAGAGGAAGGCCTGCGGTGACCCAAAAGCCATCGAGATCGAGCTTGCAAAGCACCATGTATGTCAGCATTTAAACAAGCTCTTTATGTGGTCGTACAGCCAATGGTTTCATTAAAAGCCTTTCATCAACGATCTTTTATCTCAAATTGGTTTATATTGGGCAGGTGTTACAGAATGACGTTTTGGCTCATAAGAGCACGGTGGAGGCGGTTAATAAGGCAGGCGGTGACCTGATGGAGTCCAGTGCTAGAGAGGAGGCCAGTGGTTTACAAAACAAGCTGGAGAACCTCAATCAGCGCTGGAGATCCATCCTGGAAAAGACTGAAGAGAGGAGGCAGCTTCTGGACAGTGCCCTGCTGCAGGTCAGGCTCAAATACGACTGATGAACAGCCAGCCAGAGACTTGGCAACCCTCTTGAATGTAAACGGCTGAATGTTTCCTAAAATGGAGTGGTGATTGATGTTGTTCTCAACATGAGGCCAAAAATGTCCTCTGTTAATCGTAAAGAATGTGAAAGAGAAACAGTGACATGTGAGATGTCCGCACACACTTGTGCTCTTACAGACTTTAGCTCTTTGAATGCCTTTACTTAACAAATCTGTATCAATTATAAAAAACAAATTTTTCTTAAAATGTGCTCACTGAAAATCACATATTTGACGATTTAATATTGTTAAAATTGATAAGCTGACCAAATAATAAGTGCATAGTTTCAGTGAATAAAGCCCAGTGAAAAATGATTCAGTGATGTTGACAAGTTTTGTAAGATATCCACTTATTTTACTATTTATTTGACTGTGTGATGACTAATTATTTTGTGGGAGTCAAGGGAAGGCAATCAATACTGTTTAAATTACATAATACTGGAACATTCTCTTCACATTAAATCAGTTTCACTTTGAATTAGTTTCACAAAGAGCAAGAATGTATGTATATATATATGTAAGTGTATTGCCCGTGTTACTCAGCCTAATCCCAGACAGCATTGTTTATGTCTCTTTCCATTTTTAGAGACTAATGAACAGTGTTTTTAAACACATCCATCAGGCCTGCAGTAATTCATGTGTGACTCTATTGTTGTGACACAGGCTGCTCTCTGTTTTCTAGGCTCAAGGTTTCCATGGTGAGATCGAAGACATGCAGCAGTGGCTTAAACACACAGAGCGTCAGCTGTTAGCATCAAAGGCCCTGGGAGGTTTACCAGACACTGCCCGTGAGCAGCTCGACACCCATCTGGTGTGTGTTTAATACTGCTGATATGCTACATACTGCAAATCTCTACCAGCAAGGAGATATTGTATTTGTTTTACATATCACAACAACTGTGATCAGTAGATTCATTTTGCTCTAATCATACATGTTCTAAAAGACTTCTTACCAACAAGTCCTGACACTTTTTTATTTAAATGTTTAGTTTAGGTTGACACCATACAAAATGCACCAGGTTGAATACGTACAATATCTAAAGTATGGTTGATTTCTAGCATATCTATAAACTGAATATGTACATCCAATTGTAATGAATTAAAAATAATTATAAATATATGTCACGTTGACCTTAGGCATGTTTTGTGTATGAAGGAACTGTGCAGTACATTGGAAGCAAAGGAAGAGATATATAAGCATCTTCTTCAGAGAGGGCAGCAGATTTTGGCCATGACCCCAAGGTCAAGACAACACCACTGAACTGGACCTACGCAACCTGCAGGAGAAATGGGAGTGTGTGCAGGCCAAAGTGGCCGAGAGGAAGGTGAGAGAGAATGTTACCGTGTTCTCTGTGTTCCTCATCATCATCACAGGGTCGTTGGGTTGGATCCCAGAGGTGCTGATTGTGTTAATGTAACTGTGATATCAGATCCCTGAGCTCTTTGCTTTGATGCGGTCAGATGGATGATTTTCTCTTGAGCTCATGCCTAAAGTGAGCTATAAATCATTACAGAAAATAGAGTTGTCTGTGGACTATCAAAAAGTTAATGAAGTGGATTAAAGGAATAGTTCAGGCCAAAATGTTGTGTTATTATGTACTCAAAGAAAAACATTCAAAGTTTTTTCACCCTGCTTTTTACATACAAAAGAGGGTATAAAATTCTTAATAAAAGGACAGAAAATCATTATAAGAGTGTCCTAAAACTAGCCAAACATCACACAGGTTCAAAAATCATACAAACTTGGAATGACACGAGGGTGATGATAGAATTTTGGATGAACTATTAATTGAAATTCAAAACATTCATGTGTATTCAGAGTGAAACAAAAAGCTTTAGAAATGTCCAGATTAGACCAAAATGATGTGAGAGCTTGATTCAGCCCATTTTTTTCTGTTCTGTGTACAATCTCTTGTCTGTATCAAAGCTTTAGACTTTCAGAGAAATACCTACACCTGCACTACTTATGTTAACCAGGCATCATGTTGAATAAAGAGAGTCACACAAAATGATTGAATAGTTTTGATCCAGTGCTTTAAGATTCATTTCTGTGTTTGCCCAGGAACATTGTGACATTATTGACTTTCATCATGCTATGGAAAGATGAAAAAAGTTTTTAGTCTGTTGATGTGTGTTGCATACTGTATATATGATCAATCAATATCTAGTGATTGTCAGAGATAATGATTGTTTTCCCATACAGTTTTAGAGCCTGAAAGTGAAAAGTAATGTGTGTGTGTCTTCAGATGAAACTGGAGGAGGCTTTGGCTATGGCCACAGGCTTCCACAATTCTCTGCAGGATTTCATTAACTGGCTGACGCAGGCTGAACAGACTCTTACTATGGGGTCTCCTGCCTCTCTCATTCTGGAGACCATCATGTTCCAGATTGATGAGCATAAGGTCAGCCATTTGTGATACCTTCATGCATTTACCCGTTTACTCAATGTCACATTTATTTATGCTTTAAGTGTATTAAAAAGCCCTCACACAGGGCAATTCTGCATGCTTTACCGTTACTTAGGAGATACAAGTTTATTGTACACTTTCATGTACACCCCCGCTCAAAAGTTTGGGATCAGTAAGACTTGTAATGTTTTTTAAAGAAGTCTCTATACGCTCATCAAGTCTGCATTTATTTGATCAAAAATACAAAAAAACAGTAATATTGCAAAATGTTATTACAATATAAAATAATGGTTTTTATATTAATATACTTAAAAATATAATTTATTCATGTGATGCAAAGTTGAATTTTTGTCACTCCAGTCTTAAGTGTCACATGATCCTTTAGAAATCATTCTAATATTTGTCTCCTAATATAAGTTGCTTTGGATAAAAGCGTCAGCTAAATGTAAATGTAATATGCTGATTAATGACACGTTGTGTCAATCCATTTGCATTTTGGCCATAAGCAATACACTGTCGCTTTAATTCAAGTAATTTTAGCGTGCCAAAGTCAACTTTTACTAAAATAAAATGTATTTTCCCAACAACAAAATTGTGGCCAGTGAAAATGCAGAGTGGCTAGTAACTTTCAAGCCCTGAATGCAATGTTAGTTGCTTTGGATAAAAGCGCATGCCGAATGCATAAATGTAATTTTTTTTACTAACCTTTGAAATGCTCTCCAATGATCTCCCTTTGAATAGCATACGTATAATTTTTATAGTATCCAAGGATGCACCTTATCCAGACACATCATGAATTCTGAATAAAGGACCACTTTTTGACAGTCAATAACGTGTTTTTAGATTTTTGTTCCCACATATCTCATGGCTTAATCATTGAGGGAAATGCAAAACATTGTTTATTGTAAAGCTTCTTTTGTGATTTTGAAAAGTAGCCTAAAGTGATCAAAATTTACCTTATGATATTTGGGTTCAGTCAAAATTTTATGAGGTTCTAGTTTCACTTTTATCTCATACTGGATCTACTGGCTTTCCCCAGGTGTTCGTGACTGAGGTGAACTCACACCGGGATCAGATCATGGAGCTGGATAAGACAGGAACACACCTGAAGTACTTCAGTCAGAAGCAGGACGTGGTGTTGATCAAGAACCTGCTGTTGAGCGTTCAGGGCCGATGGGAGAAAGTGGTTCAGAGGTCTGTGGAGAGAGGACGCCTGCTGGACGATGCCAAGAAACGAGCCAAACAGGTGCCAAAACTATTCTGCATTCAAACCAAATAAAAAAACAGGCTACAATTGTTTTTAAATCACATGGAGTATCTATAAAAAGTAGATATTGTTTCACAAATCAAAAGAAAAAGATTCTTTAATATCAAAGTTTTAACAAACTTTTACAATTACAAAATACTAAACTACTATTATAAATACATAATCCAAAATAATACGTGATGGATGTGGACCTAAATCACTGGAGTAGGTTGCTGTAGAGAGTAAAAAGAATGGAGCAAAATTCTGAGAATTTTTGGAGGAAATTTGATGGATTCTGGGTTTTGTTTGACAATGACCCCACCAATAAAGCCCAAACTACACAGGGATGACTTGAAAATAATGTTAAGATCCTAAAGTAGCCAAATCAGATTCTACCTATCAATCCAACTGAACTATCCTTTTAACTGGTGGTCCGCAGACCAAATTTGGTCAATCATTTACTTGTCTGGAAATGCAGTCTTAAGCATTCTCAGTTAAAGGACATTGGCCCTAATACTTTTCGACAAATTTCCTTCAGTATGTAAATACTCTGTATCTACCTTTAGTTTGCTATTAGGAATAATGCCAGTCTGAAAAAAGACAGCAAAAGAAACTGCATCTGATCAAATGGATTTTCATGCCCTTGTACATGACAGTTCCACGAGTCCTGGAACAAGCTAATGGAGTGGCTGGAGGAATCAGAGAGTGCTTTGGACTCAGAGCTGGAGATCGCAAATGATCCTGACAAGATCAAGATGCAGTTAACCCAGCACAAGGTAATCAACACAACAGTTTTCTTTTAAACATATATTGACCTCTATGACACCATCATTTGTGATGTATTTGCCTTTCATTTTTGTATGTGGAACATCTGGTGGTTAATAGACATGAATCACGAAACCAGGTGTTTTCTAACAGCTATTGTGTGTTTTAATTACTGTAAGTCTCTAAGGATTTAGTTTGTTTACTGTAACTCACAAGGAAGTGCCATCCTGTAATAATAGTAATAGTAAGTAATCGAGCCCAATTACCTCATTCAGCACTTCAGTTGTGTGATCTTTTATGTGTGAACTTCACACACTTCATGTGTGAGCACATTTTTTGAAATACCAGGAATAAGAGATTGTAACATGAAATTTTGTTTGTGTGAACAAACCTAACATATTCAGTATCAGTGTATATGAATTAAGGATCACTTATCGTGTTCACACTAGTTTTTTTCACACTAGTTAGTTCAAGCTTTTCAGTCACACAACTTAAGTACACATGGACCGTCAGTTGTTTTACAGAAGGGTATGAGTGGGAGTGGAGGATTGTGGTATGTAATTAACAGCTCAGCAGTGTCTCACATGTTCTGATGAGTCAGACACAGTGGCAGGATTTGATGACATCAGGCTTCCCGTAAGGCCTCACAGGTTGTGGGAATCATGACCTTGAGCAGCATTTGGATGACTGGGACTGACCATAGACCTCTGTTTTTCTTGGGTTGGTGGGTTTATAGGAGTTCCAGAAAGCTCTGGGCAGCAAACACTCAGTGTATGACACCACGAGTCGTACGGGTCGAGCTTTGAAGGACAAGACCTCTTTGCAAGATGACAAACTGAAACTGGACGACATGCTCAGTGAGCTTAGGGACAAGTGGGACACAGTCTGTGGCAAATCTGTGGAGAGGTACATTTAACTGAATATCACATTCAACCATTTAAGATCAATTATATTTTTCTCATAAAGAAATGACAGACACCATTATGAACATTTTACATTCAGTTTACTTTTTGACTTGCACATTCATATTTCACTCAAAGTGTTAATTTTCTCACTAATTGAGTCATATTTATAATAATCAGTTGTATAATAAATATTACTGTAATATAGTTATTCCTAGATCAGTTGGTGGAGTATTCAGCAGAGCATTAAAATAGTGTTTCTGTTTAATACAAATTTGCAAATGTATATAATACCTACCTGTGTATGAATATTAGTCAGAAAGGATGATTTATGTACACACATGTGTAATAGCAATTTTACACCGTATGTTTTTCTACAGGCAAAACAAGTTAGAAGAAGCTCTGCTGTTCTCAGGTCAGTTCACAGACGCGCTGCAAGCTCTCATCGACTGGCTGTATAAAGTGGAACCACAGCTGGCTGAGGATCAGCCTGTACATGGAGACATAGACCTTGTCCTGAATCTCATTGACAGCCATAAGGTATCATTTAAACCTATATTTATGTATTTCCAGTTATGCCACTTTATTGACCCATTTAAACTTCAACATCAAAAATTGCATTAGAGTTTGATTCGCTTTCATGTATCAGTGGAAACTGTGATGTGATTTACATCTCTTATTTCACTTTTTTTACATGAAAATAACATTAGTTCAGTATTACAACAATGGAAACTCCTCAAAATGATCGATAGTGTTTTAAACATTCAGACTATTTTGGTAATTTGTATAGGGCTAGACAAAATTGTCCAGCGTTCTGAAATGTATTCTATGTATTTTCTCTGCAATGGTTTAAAAAAAATTTTTTTTTTCAAATAATGATAACCATCACAAAACCAATAGGTCACTGTAGCCAAATAGATGCAGTGTTTACTATACAGTTTATATAGCCTAAACAGTGAACAGTTTTTCACACTGTATTTCATTAAATGATAGAGACGGTATTTAATCAAACACTAAAACAAACACTGTTATACATAATTTATTCTTGTGTTCTCATGTTTAAACATTGTTCATGTATAACTGGATGTTAAATCAAGTGAGGAGCATGTTTGTTCTCTCAATCTGCCCCTAAAGGAATTATATTAAAGGAAGAAGTTTTGTCAGACCGAAAGACATTTAACATCAGTTAAATTACATTTTAATTTAAGTCTCTACATTTTTTTTTACTTAGCTGTTTGCCAAAACTTGCTGATCTACCTACAAAGACAGCATGTTAAGGCACCATATACTCGCACACCGTTCTAAAAAGATAATTAACACGATCATGCCTTCTTTTTTTAAACGTAATTTTGGTCAGATTGTGTCACAGCATCACATGTATCGCTCATGGAGAAAACAATCCCAGATCAAGTTCAACAAAAAATCCGTCCAAGATGCCAGACATTTTTTAACTAGAAAAGCTAGTAATACATGTTAAGAAGTCTCAAATTGTTTAATCTTAATTTAATAAGATTTTATTTGAATTACATTACTTATGTAGTAGGTTTACAGAAAGGCACCTGACTAGAGAAACAGAGCCATTGAATGGAACAGCTAGAAACGTATTTATTGAATGTTTGAATGTGTATTTGTTTATGTGTACTGCAGGTTTTTCAGAAAGAGCTGGGAAAGAGGACGGGCAGCGTGCAAGCTTTGAAGCGCTCATCACGCGAGCTGGTCGACAACAGTAATGATGACTCGTCGTGGGTCAAAGTTCAAATGCAGGAGCTGAGTACTCGTTGGGAGACTGTGTGCAGCCTCTCAGTGTCCAAACAAACACGACTGGAGCAAGCACTGTGTCAGGTAAGACACCGGCGGTCATGATGGCAAACACTACACTGGAAAGAGAACATTTCTTGCATTTTCTGTTGTTTTCCAGAAGTTCACTTAGGTCAGTCCAGATTTTATAAAGTCAAGATTTCAAAATTCATAATTCCCAAGTATATATTTTTAATTTTTGCAGCTTAGTTATGTACATAGTTGTCTTGTATTATACCTTGTCTTGTCATATGTTTTATACATATACATATGAAATGTTAAATATTTATCTAATAACTTCCACGTTTTCCATTATCATCGAGTGGTCTTTGTGTATGGTATGTTGTTGTACCGTTATCTGAAACAGATATTTTTTTTGTCTCTAACACACTTCTATGCTATTTCTAGGCGGAGGAGTTTCACTCCACTGTTCACATTTTACTGGAGTGGCTGGCGGAGGCTGAACAGAGCCTTCGCTTTCACGGCGCCCTGCCCGATGATGAAGAAGCCCTCCGAGCTCTTATCGAGCAGCACAAGGCAAGTTTATTAAAGGACAAATATAAAATTTCTACTAACAACAGTATATCAAAATTTAGTAACAAGAGGTAAGGAAAACCGCATCAGATTAAAACCATAAGGTCTAGGTCATTTTGGCATTCTTCTTCATATGCTGGGCCATTATAAACAATGTCACATGCAATTGAAAAACCTTTTAGTTCCCAGAAACTATATATATATATATATGGTGCTAATAGCATAGACACAGTCAAGTTTTGTTGCAAGTCCTCTTACTAATGGAAAGACGTTTGATGTACATATGCAGGAGTTTATGAAGAAGCTGGAGGAGAAGAGAGTGGCGCTGAATAAAGCCACAAGCATGGGAGAGGCCATACTGTCCATCTGCCACCCAGACTCCATTACAACCATCAAACACTGGAACACCATCATTAAAGCACGCTTTGAGGAGGTTAGTCTGTTTTCAAAAAACTCAAATATGTTTGATAAGAAATCACATTAAATCAACTTATTCTGGAAAAAGCACAGTTCTGTAAATATGAATTAGTTTTAAGGTGGACTGGGAAAAAATCTGCCCTTGTGCCCAGAGGTTTTGGGAAGCAAGCCAATCAGATTGTGCTTGCCAGATTTCTAAAGTGAACACACTTTGAAGCTGAGATGAATGACGTGTATGTTTGTATCAGGTAACAGCCTGGGCACGTCAGCACCAGCAGAGACTCTGCAGTGCTCTGAATGAACAGCTGGATACTCAGGAACTGCTGGAGAACCTGCTGAACTGGCTCCAGTGCGCCGAGACCACACTTGGCGAGAAAGACAAGGAACCTTTGCCACAGGAGATAGAGGAGGTCAAAACGCTCATCGCTGAGCATCAGGTACCAACCATCAAGACCAGCTCACAAATGAATGTTCCTTCATAATTAAACACAGGTTTTGTGATGTGCACTGTAGATAAAAGTTGTGTTATTGTTGTGTACCAGGCTTTTATGGAAGAGATGACTAGAAAACAACCAGATGTGGACAAAATCACCAAAACTCATAAGCGGAAAGCTACAGCAGATCCTCCTGTTCAGTCTCAAATCCCTGTTCTGGATAAAGGACGGACTTCCAGTAAGTACAGTACCAGTATTGAATACTGGAATTTGAACTTGCAGCTCTGCCTATACTTTCTTAACAACAACAGTTAGAATATTGTTTTCATGTTATTGTCTCTTTAGGATTTGCAGTATAGTTCTGCAAGTGTTAGTGCACTGATTTTGTGATCACTGGTTTAAATTGATCACACCTTTTTTTCATCAGGAAAGAGATCTCCTACACAATCCATATATATAGCAGCATCTCAGGCACAAATCGAGACCAAGAACCCCAGGGTAAACCTGCTGGTAAGTAAGTGGCAGCAGGTGTGGCTTCTGGCTCTGGACAGGAGGAGGAAACTCAACGATGCTCTGGACAGACTGGAGGAGGTTAGTCACACATTCACACCTGACCTCAGACGACTGGAGTCACAATTCGTCAGACCTACACTAAAACCCGCTCTATTCTTATCTGCCTTCAGCTGAAAGAGTTTGCCAACTTTGACTTTGACATATGGAGGAAGCGCTACATGCGCTGGATGAACCACAAGAAGTCGCGTGTCATGGATTTTTTCCGTCGCATTGATAAAGACCAGGATGGCAAAGTCACAAGGCAGGAGTTCATCGATGGCATCCTATCCTCCAGTAAGAAAAGATTAAGAAGAGATTAAACTTTCATTTCTTTTTTTCTTAACTTCAGTTATGGGCGGAGCCAACAGCACACATCCGTCACATCCGGGGTTTTTTTCCTTAGCGCACTAACTCAAACTGCACTTATTTTGTCCAATCAAATCCTATATAAAATGAAGAACGTTTTTGACCCCATGACACCTACTACAACTGTCAGTCTACTAAAGGTTTATTTAATCAATGTATTGAAATATCAGCTCACAGATTAACCAAAACTTTTTGGCGTTCTTGCAGAATTTCCCACAAGTCGTCTGGAGATGAGCGCTGTCGCAGACATTTTTGATCGGGATGGCGATGGATACATTGACTACTATGAGTTTGTGGCCGCTCTGCATCCCAACAAAGATGCGTACAAACCATTAACTGATGCTGACAAAATTGAAGATGAGGTAAACTATAAAGGTTTTATTCTTTTTTCTTCTGAAAATTTACACACAGTGTTAACTGGCCTTTTTCTTTCCAATTTCTGACTTTATTTGTGTAGGTGACGCGCCAAGTTGCAAAGTGCAAGTGTCCGAAACGGTTTCAAGTGGAGCAAATTGGTGCCAACAAATACCGGGTATGTGACTGCATATATTGTAGACGAGTCCAAAATATTGTATTTATAGCACTTGCTTTAGGAACTTTTACAAGTTTACCTGCCCATCCAGTCTTTAAAAGATAAAACTGTAATCGAGTTTGGGTTATTGTCCTTGAATGTGGGGCTGATTCTGAAATGATCTTCATATCTCTCAAACCATGTGTGTAGTATCTAGTTCTAAAGGCCTCAAAATGTCATCCTCACCAAAACAGCTGATATTTTTACTTGAACATTGGTCAAATTAGAAAAAACATACAGTACTATAATTAAATGAAAAAAGTTCATTAAGTTAGGTGAACTGCAATGGAATGCTTTGGGAACCCAATGGTAACATAAAGTGTGGAAACTTGGCCATGTTCCACATGTTCTCCTGTTAAACTGCTTCTCTAGATAGACCTCCTGCCTTAACACCACCAGAGAGAATGACTTCAGTACATTTGTAAGTGCCATTAGATATTTTGCTCTCAGAAAGCGACCATGAGAGACTGTCAGACACTCATGAGCGAGCTCTCAGTTTTTTCCTGTGTCGACTTCTCTCCAACACACCTAGTAAACAGATCTCATAAAGATTCAGTCATACTCCCTGCCATTTCTATTGCTGTCCTTAATACTAGTGATCATAAATACAGGGCTCATTTAGCCCGAGAAAAGTAGGAAAGAACTGTTTTTTGTTAAGAGTCTTCTTGTTTCTGCTTAAAGTTAGAGAGATCGAACTGATGTTCACTGTTTTTCTTTTCACTGTTCCTCTCCACATCAGTTCTACCTTGGAAATCAGGTACACATGAATAATGCTTTTTCAAGTTTTGCTGTGCTACCCTTGTGTTTTTTTCTTATGCTCTGTCAATGTGCTTTTGGATATTGAACTCAGAAGCGGATAAGCATATTTAACAAGTTTCTCTCCCCCTTGCCAGCAGTTTAGTTTGTAATGTAGCTGTGTGTATATCACTGCTGGCATTCAGAGGAAAATCATCCAGAGCAGAGAAAACTTCCCCATACACAACTACACCAAATATGGTGTCTAGTGCAAAATATCCTTAATCTTCCACATATTGTAAAAAAACACTCGAATAAAATAATAGTAAAAAATTCATTTAATTATTAATTACTTATTAATTAAGTCAGAATTAAGTAAACAGAATGTGTATAATTCTTTAAAGTCAACATGAATCAAAAGTGAACATATTTACTTTAATAATACACTTTCTTAACATGTAAAAAGCAATTTAGTTGACGTTTCGTGTTGACTTTAAGATATTTATGAACGCTCAACTTGCGTGTAGAAAGTAATATATCTGCTTTTGAGTTAAAATGCGCTTCTGCAGAGCTACGTTCTGCTTTTTATTATTTGCGAAAGCTTTTGCAACATAACAGTGTGCTTGCTTTCTGCTGCCTCCCTAATTCTTCTTTTAGTTCTGCTTTACAGGACTCTCACCCAATGTAAAACCTTCTTTCTTTTTGAAGAAGAAACCTCAGATGTAAACTTAAAGCTCAAAGATGCATGTTTCCCTTCATAAGTCACATAAAATCATGAGCTACATGCTTTCTCAGGGTTGTGCCTTTAGAAGATGATAACTTGTGAAAGGCTTTTATAAGGGAGGCCATGTTTGTCTTGAATGCGTTGTATCACATGCTCTTCTACAACAACTGAAACAATTCTTTTGACAGTTTGGTCTGGTTCACTGCTTACATGACCCCTTAATCGCCGATGAGACTATAACAAACAGGGACAATCATAATCTAACCCCTCATCTACAAGTTGCTGTTTTGGAAAGCTGTATCCTGGTAAATGGTTATTCTTAAAGCCGTTTGTCGTGACCTTCTTGATCATCCTTCAAAATTCATCTGCTCCTTCCCCCCGATCACCAAATTCACCACTGCTATTGATTCATTCTGGGTATCGCTTAAAAAAATAAAGATCATCACTTCAAGAACAGAAGGCTTATAGGCCAAAGCGGGGTGTTCATCATTGTGTTGGTCGTGTGGTTAAGTCTCAGATATTCCATGTTGTTGTTGTTGGAGTCCAGCATTGGTTCTGCATCAGTGTCAGTACACGCATCCTCTATTCGAATGGTAGTTTGTAGTTTCAGATAGTCCAAGCTCTGTATGCATTGTTGGTATGTGGTAAGAGTTTTCATATGGTATGTTTTTCTTTTGTTTCTGAACAGAAAGCATGAGGCCATAATTTTTTGTGTTGTGAAATGACTCTCTTGGCCAAATCCAACTGGGTAAAAATCATTTGGATCCAAATGATTTGGCATACTGTTTTATTTAGCTCTTGTCAAGAGAACGGCCGAAGTACGCTTGTAGCGCCCCCTAGTGGCCGCATTGATCGAAATACAGCACAGCCTTACCTAAAAGTGCTCTCAAGTAAATAATTTCCAAAGTAATATTGCGCTTTTGAGAAATCGAATGATAAATCGAATGAGATCTCTATGCACCAGTGGATCAGATGACATGGTTTCAGGTCATATTTTACTCCAAATTCAAAAGAAAGTAGTTTAGCTTAAAGAAAACAAAACTTATTTTAAAGTTTTTTAATGGATAGGGTATTTTTTTGTACAATCTGAAACCTGCATTATGCATCCACATTGATAGTGGTCAGTATAAAGACCACTGTCATTATCAGTCTGCACCTTCAATAAGATTACAATGAACCACTTGCACCACACTATAAAGATTTTTCTCACAAGCAATCCTAAATGACACAAAGCCTCAGATTAAACCAGTTGGATTGACCAATCATTGTGCGTCTTCTGGAATGAAACCAATGTTGTGTTGTGTGTGGATCAAATGGCTCAGCAGGGCAACAAAAACCAGACCAGAAACAGAACAGTAGTAAAAGTAAAAACACTTGAGTCCTTTAAGCACAGATTTGACTTTCAGCATTTGAAAACAGAGCTGTGGGTTTTGCTGTTGCCCTGCTGTCGCCTGTCAGTGATGCATGCAACTATTTTCTCTGTGGCGACAACTTACTGTGTTCTCGTTTCATGTCAAGTTTGGAGATTCCCAGCAGCTCCGGCTTGTGCGGATCCTGCGCAGTACAGTGATGGTACGGGTGGGGGGTGGCTGGATGGCCCTGGATGAGTTTCTGGTGAAGAATGACCCGTGCAGAGGTAACACCCAACCACCCACCTCACTTCCTTTCTGCTCAACGTGTTCTGTTAGACCATGCTGGGTTTTTTTCGTAATTGCATTTCAATTGTGAATAATAATGTTAATCAATCATTTGTTTTTTTCCTTTTTGCTCCATTGAAGCTATCATGTTGCAGATACTACGGCTCTTTTCTTATACCTTGTGTTTTGCCTACATAGGTAGCATTTTAAAGCATGACATTGCTGACTTGAAGGCTATTTAGGCAAACATTATGTTACAGTAAAATAACTTTCAAAAGTCTAGCCTTCACGGCTATGGCATAACGTACGGCAAATAGCTTAGGAAAGAAACACATTTAAGACAACTTTAGAGCAGACAAAATTGGAGAAATATTGATTCATTGCATTCTGAAAAATATATATTAAAAAGTAATCTATTTCTACACTTTTTTTTTTTAGCAAAACTCTGTTCATATCAGTTGAGAGTCAACATGAGGAGTGTTATTTTCAGTTACAAATGATACCTGTGTCAGCAGAAAACAGAAAAGCAGCTCACTAGGTTTCGGAGAAGAGCCCACGTCTTAACTTCAGACCAAAAATAAATACTAAATTTTCCAGAGTAATCTTACATACATAGACTGTAATCATTCGTTGTGGCTGAATCTTTTCTTCCTGCACTTTGGCTGTTGTGAGGTTCTTAAAGCTTGCTGATCTTTTCCCATCGTCCCTTTTCCTGCTTCTTTGTTTGTGAACCCAATTATTGTTTCTTCTAGTTCACCACCACGGGAGTAAAATGTTGCGCTCGGAATCAAATTCTTCGATTACTCAGTCTCCTATAGGTTGGCAACTCTCAAACTTTCTCTCCTTGCTCCATCCCAGTGGTATGTGTGCATCTGTGTGTGTGTGTGCGTGCTGAATGGCATTTTTTAATTAATCTCATGCTTCCCCTTCCCATAATGGTGTGTGGGAGCATTTGGTATGCGTCATGTATTGTCATGTGTCACTTTCTGCATGTGCTTACTGTACTTCTGTTGTAGTGCAGCAAAAGTCGCTCGACAATCTCACATCTGCATCTCTGTAAGACATCACTGTGAAATTCATTTCCAATCAGCAGTTAAAAAATTCTTTTCAAGTTAAAAAATGTTATGATCAGTTGGTGTTTTATAGACTTTTGACTTTTATAGACTGGCATTTGTGTTTTATGTGTTGGTGAAGACCTTCATTATCACTATAAGCAGCATCATTGTTTTGTTTGTTTCTGTTTATTTTTAAAGTGTGAATTGCATGTTTATTCTCTTACATCAAATCACAAAAACATTTTGAAGGGTGCACACAACTCCACAACCCTTTAAAGAATTTTTATGGTTAATTGCTTGAAATAACCTTAAGCTCTATCATCAGCATCAAAGAAATTACAGCATCAAACAGCTAAAGAAATTAAATAAATGTTAATCCTTTCGTCTAGTTAACTTGTTTTTTGCATTTAACATGACTCGTAGCTACAATGGTTGTTGGGTTTCAGTAAAGTTTAAGTCTCCTTGATTAGTGCACGACTGTAAACAAGTTCCTTGTTTTTATGACATAATAGACAGAAGAATGTTATCTCCTCTGGTAAATCAGATGCGTTTGATAGAGCTTAACTTTTTTGTATTAAACTCTGAATATTACTGTGAATCAAGTTCAGAAACACAAAACCCATTCCAAACAATGTTAGTTTTGCCTCTCGGCTTATAGCGTTGTGTGTCCCTTCTGTAGCTAAAGGCAGAACCAATATGGAGCTCAGAGAGAAGTTTATTCTGCCAGAAGGCACCACGCAGGTGATGGCCAGCTTTCGCTACAGAGGTAGAAGGTCACGGCCTTCCTCAAGAGGTGCCTCGCCGAACAGATCAAACTCCAGCCACAGCTGCCACGCACATCCCAACCTACCTGGAGCAAACCCACCCAAGGTATTTCCTCTTTCTTGTTATAATCTCATTTTTGGATGTTTTGGTGATTTTTTTTCCCCTGTCACAATCATTATATCAGTTACAAAACCTAGCGAACTGCCATGCTGTTTACCGCCTAAAGAGACGGCGTATTATCTGAAATTAACCTTTACAGGTGACCTATTTGACCCATTGTGTATCAGGGCCATGACTGTTATGCCTTAGATCACTCCCTACATAGGCAGCTCAGCTATGTTTTGGAACATGTCCATTGATTATCCCATCATTATTTGTTATATTTTTTCTTGTATTGTCTTTTCTGTGTTGCACCCCTTCATATGTGGTTTATCCACAACTGTTTCCTACAGACTCCCCAACATTTAAGTCGCAATTATGATAAACCCTGGCTGACAAACAGCAAATCAGCTTCTCCTCTTAAATCATCTGACTCCTTTGACAGTCAAGGGTCATCCAATGAGGTAATGGTGCTGAAGAAATAACTGACAAATCCTGATCTAATCTATGTCTCTGTCTTCTGACTGATATATTCCTTTGGGGAATTGGGATTAACTTCAATGTCAAAGTCTTTGTACTGATGCATGAACGTGATGATGCGCCGTTGTTCTCTTCTTAAGACGGATGTGTTTGCTGTTCAGTAGACCTTTTAATTTTTCTGCCGCAAAAGGAAACTGGCTTGTGTCTTAACACCACTTTTGTGTCTTTCACTAACTGCAACATAAACACTGTTTGGGGTTTCTTGACATGGTTATTCTCTTTAAAAATCTGCTGTTGCTACTAAGTCTTTATGCTTTTAGCATTGTGAGATCTTTTTCACATTTTCTCATCTCACAATCTGCAAATTTTGGAAATGACAGCTGCATTTAAATGTGGTTGCCCCACAGTAGTAGTGATAACAAAGCAATGTTTAAGGCTGTGAACATTTGATTCAATTCAATTTCTTTTCAGAATTTGGCGTTGTTTTAAAGCTTTATATAGAAACATGAAACGTTATTACATGTGACCTGTTAAACTGCAGTAAATTTCCCAAATTGGCCTGTCTGGTAATGTACCAGATCAGCTATTCATTCCTGTATAATGCTGTTCAGAAGTAAACCCATTAAAAAAAGGTTTTAAGTTGCAGCTTCATTTCCAAAATGTTAGATAGGAAAACCATCCCTTTATGTTTTAAAAAAATTAATGTAATGCCAGCGATGGGTCATATTAACACTGATTGATTTCTCGTGGTTTTGTTGGTCTTACAGAGCACCCCCATTCAGGGCAGTAAACTTCGCCTTCCAGGATATTTATCAGGAAAAGGCTTTCAGTCTGGGGAAGATGGATCTTTGATTAATGCTGCCGTGATGAAGGCCAGAGGTCAAACCCCGGGTGAGTTACACGCACAGTTGATTGCTCGCTCTTGTTTCCAATATATATATATCGAACCATCAAAAGAAAAATAGGAACATCAATTATTTTTGATTGACCGGTCAAATTAGCTTAATTCGAAATTCTAGCTTTATTCACAAGCTGTTACCAGGATGTCAGTGATCTGTAACAACTGTAAACTCCCTCCTCAGGCTGTAGTAAGAATCCAAGCAGACCCGGCAGCAAAGCAGGAAGTCGAGGAAGCAGTCGGCGCGGCAGCGATGCCTCAGACTTTGATATTTCCGACATCCAGTCGGTCTGCTCGGATGCGTCAGAGACGGTGACAGACTCGGGACGACCCCGCTCAGCATCACGCCAGCATGGCGGCAAGCCCTCCAAAATTCCTACGCCCCAAAGAAGGAGCACCCCTAGAAGCAAACTAGCAAAGACATCCCCGAGATAGTCAGCAGTACTGGAGCAGTGCACACTAGACCAAGAATGGACAGATGTAGATTCACACTAAAGACTTTAATGTAATATTTTAAAGTGTAGCGAGATGTAAATTATTCTGTTGTGAAAAAGGAATATCATGTGGAGAGTGCGCGTGTGTGCGTGTGTGTGTGTGTGCGAGAATGCCTTGTGTATTTGTCCTGTACTTCATGTGAATAATGTCGCATTGTTATTTTATTTGATCGCTGAACAAGAAAAGACTATGTTGGTAGGTCAACTTTCCACATGTTTTGAGGGAGAAACTGAATGTACAGTCATTTCCTCAAGCTTGTCTGTGATAATATGCCTCTGTATTCTGCACCACAGTTATTTATTCATATATTTAAACTGCAATGACAAGCTGCTGTTATGCATATAAAGGGCAATATTGTACGTCCACTGTAACCACAGTTACTCTTCATGCACCACAGTTAACCCTGATCATGGCCTTTAAACTCATTAACATACAGTACCCAGCTGCAGCATTCCCAAATCATGTTTCTTTTGATTAAATCACAGATTGTGTTCCACCGTAACTGTGATAAAACATTCAGAAGTGCTGTCATGCCTGTGTACTCCGACTGCCTGAATGATGCAGATTACTTACAACTTTTTGCAATAAATCTGCTTGCAGAAAGCTCAACAACATATATAAAAGCAACACAGTCTCGCCTGTTTCTTCTAATTGATGCACATTTCAGTTCCATGTTTTAAGTAGTAAATAAAATGTTTTATGAGAAGAAAATGCTGTGTCAGCTTTGTAGCCTCTAGCAGTTTCTGTGCCAGGATACAGTATGTGTTGAGAGAGCCAGATGGTCCACTATTCTATGTTGGCCGGATTAATGTAAGTATGTCACAGAATGAGACTCACTGTTATCAGATTTGAGGTCGTGATGCTCATCCTCAATATCCTGCTATAAAATGCGACTTGGAATTGCACAAAAAACAAACAATAGTAAAATATACAAATCATTTTGATTTGGTAAGATGAAAAGCAATACAATAATAACCAGTAATTACATCAGTAATCTTTATCAATGCAGATAATTCCACATAAATGCACTGATGCTGGCAGGAAACTGTCCTAGTTGATGACATGGATTTATCTGTAAGAAACCACGGGACCGGTGGAGAAAAAATGTAAGCCGCCTCCCTTTAATAGCAAACATGGCTAGTAAATACCTATGTGACCACAAGCAGCACTCCATTAAAGCGTGTTTCAGTGCAGCTGACCACACACAGTTAGTAGTGGCGTCAGGGAAAGTGGGTATACCTTATTTTAGCCCCCATTATTTTAAAGCGACCAAGCTAAGAATGAATAAGTAGCCACACTTAAGTGACAAATACTTTGTTATAGTGCACTGTAAGCAAGACCTGAAATTAAGGGGAAAATGACTGTGAAGAATTTAATAACTTTGTGGGGGAAAGCAAAATGTAAAAATTATCAATATAATTATATAAAACAATTAAGAAAAAGACTAAAAAAGGGTAATGTTATTACATTAAAAAATGAGAATAGACTGACAAGAGGACCCAAAATCACATTTTGGTGAACCTTTACAAATCAGCTTACACTGTTTTTTTAATATTAGTTAGTTTCAGTTTTAATTAGTTTTCATAAAGTCATTCTTGAAAAAGTAGTTTACTGTATATTCACGCTGTAGCCTGATTAACAGGACAGTAGGTCAGTTTGTGGCTTGCAGAATGTTTGCAGAGTTCTGCCAGAGCCTATCTGTGACATACTACATCTGTCTTCTAGCACACTACCTAGACAGTGAACCACTGTGGACCAACACAAAGTTTGTATTATTTTTGATCCTAGCACTCATCCTATCTGAAGGTTTACTGATATGGGAGAGAGAGGAAATTTAATTACATGATTAAGAAGTTGGTAAAAATGAAAAATTTAGACCTGAGATCTGAAGAGTTGACTTAGTAGCAAGCAACAGCTATAGAAGAAACCTCTATAATGCACATGCCCAAATAGTACTGCCCACCACCCCTCGTGTCCATGCCATATGTGTAAAGACCCCAAACTGCAACATTTATGACCCTGCTTTTAAAACCCCAGCTGAAGTCATCTTACATAATGTAAAGAACATTCTAGGAGAATATAACCTGAGTAAAGACGTGTCAAAGTTGAAAATCAAACTTTGATGCTCGTTAAATCTTTTAATTTGATTGCGGAATGATTCTTTCAAGAATGTGGCAGTCACTGTTTGCATAGGGTAATGTGTCAGAGGGATGAAGGCCTCGAGGGCCCGAGGGTGGAGTGGAGCTCATGGATCAGATTCTTCTAAGCAGGTTCTGCTTGGGCTGAAGTCAGCACTGTGTCCAGGGATGTCTATTTAAAATTGGCAAGGAAGAATCTGCAGTGAAGTGCTTTCCAGGAATATGTAAGTGCATTTTAAATGTTCACAGCTAAAAATAGTAATTGTTATTAATTATTAAATGACGTGAGCTGCAAATTCATGAATTGGCATACTGCACTTGGAGTCAAACCATTACTATTTAGCATGTGTTATGCTTAAGTGTAACTATAGGTTTATTTTTTTAATTGTGTGAGCAAGCATCAAATCATTTTCTTGTGATATCTGCTCTAATTTTGAAAAGTAAATAGTGTTTGTTATCTAAAATGTATAAAAGTTCAAAATAGAAAATAACTGAATAAAATAAAAAATGTTAACATATCTGAAAATAAATAAGGGTGTATATATATATATATATATATATATATATATATATATATATAAAAGGTTTTTGTTTTGTGTTTATATATATAAAGTGTATATATTTTGGTGTGTATATATATGTGTATAAGTGTATAAGTGTTTACGAAAGTTATGCACTTACAAAACAGTAACTACTATTAACATGTGGCAAATATTTATGAAGTACTGCAATGCAAGTTTTACCCCTATTTCTATTATTTCATGTGCTTTTATTGATGATATGATTTGTAAAGATTATGTTTATGTAAATATCAAGTGTTATATAATCTAGTGCTATATGTTGTTGTTTTCAGTTTTATTAAACACAGTTGCTAGTTTTAACGGGCATACACACTTCCAAAGTTTGTATTTCAGAGATTCAGTGTATACGTGTTCACAGTTTACTTCTCGCACCTGTTTGTTACATATTATCTGAATTCTTTTTCTCTTTAAAGGAACATTTAGATCCCCACAGTCAATCCCAGCTTTGAGCGAAATGCGGGTCATCACAGTTCTCTTGGCTGTATTTGGCCTGGTCAGATGCCAGGATTTCCCAAGTAAGCACCTAACGGACCACAAATACCATGTTCTCAGATCCTCACAGGCAGTCAGGTGCACCAGAATGAAGTGAATAAAAGCATAAGAGTTTAGTTGTTCCCCTTTTAGACCAGTAGGGGGAACCGTGGACCAGTTTAAAATAATTTCTGGCCAGTATGTCTTTGGCACAGTTGTGTTATTTGTTAGTTGAACTCTGTCACAACTAGAGAATTTTGAATTCCATGTCCAGACTGCAAAAACATCTACATCTTTTTCCAGTGTTTAATTTTTCCTTTATTGCATAACACTGAAGAACAAAACATGACAGAAACTTTAATGAATAATGGCAGGGTTTTATTGTCATTTTGTACTATGTTGCCAAGGAATCTCTAAATAAAGCGGCTGTATTAAAGTCATGACATTTGAGAGCCCATGGAAATCGGTTTCAGCAGATAAACTATTCTTAAAAAATGAAAATCACAATAGCCACATTTAGTCTTCAAAATTAAATTTGCAATACTCAAATCTCTCTTTTATTCTGAAGGTCTATTGTTTATTTCCATCATATCATGCTGTAAATGTGAGACTAGTTTCCCCGTCTGTGACGTGAGATTTCTGTCAAGGACATGAATTTACTTGTGTGTCACATCGTTTATATTTCGTTTTTTAGCTTATGACCTGTTGGAAGAGTTTCGCCTGTCTAAGTCCAGAGGGGTGAGAAAAGTTGATGGATCTGGACCTGCTGCAGTGGCGTACCGCATTAACCCCTCCCTCCATCTCAAGAAGAGCACAAGGTATTTATATCTTCCTACTCACATAAGAATTTTCCATTCTTTCTGCTTTTCCATTAAGTGCAATCACATTCGTCTCCCTGCCTCACAATCTTCCACTGCTGTCATCTGGACTACTATCAAAAAATCACCCACTGCCTACGTGAGCATCTGCTTACTGACAGTCACAATACATCGTAGGTGACTGAAAATGAATTTCAATATAGGAAGAGACAGAGATAGAAAAATATATTCTCATTATACAGTATGTAACCACCATTACTCTTGGTTTGGCCTACATCTTGGATTTATTTTTTACTGAGCTTGTTATAACACATTCTGGGATCGCGTTCTTCATTAAGGATACAGCATTGGAGGCAGTATATATTGACTGGCTTTTGAAACAGTTCTAGCATATGTGTCAGAAACACACATAATGCCTTAAAACTATGTCTTTGTAGGCAGCTCAATAGGCTGGGAACAGAGATATTTTATCTGTTTAATCCTTGGCAGAATGTAGGGCACACTAAGCCGGCTGTCCTCAAATAACATGACCATTATCCTTAAATGTTCCCATTATATTCATTCCTTTGTCAAACATCTGCAGCTGGGCATTTGTGTCAGCAGTAGTTTTTACATGCATTAGGGACGGCCACAGCTACCTCCCACCAACATCCCCTACTTGACCAAAAACATTTTTGTGAATCTGACAAGTACAATGTCAGAATTACCAGCAAATGTGTTTTCAAATGTGTTTACCAACAACAAAGAGAGATCGAGGGAGAGCTGTGGGACCACACTGTGCAAGGATTAAGGCATGGATAAACGGCACTCATATACTATTCTGTATAGGGATGTTCATCATTAACTGTTAATAACAACTTTTCTGTAAAACAACAAATTCTGTAAAATAAAATAAAAAAACGTACAAATTGTCAATTAAAAAAGGATAAAAAAAAGTGTAAGATTGGACTTGAAAGGAGGCATTACATACAGTACAACAAGAGCAGGTGATTGGAGGGGAGAGATTGACAAGCAGCTGAAATGAGCGAGGTCATTCATAAAGAAAGAAAATAAGGTCTATTTTGAGTTGACTTTAATACACAACTTTGCATGATCAGTTTTAAAACCTCATGTTCATTAACATAGCTGTAAGTACAACTTACAAAAAAACCCAAATACTTTAAAGATAAAATTGAAATACTCTGGCATACTACATTAATAATATAGTATCATTTACTTATCATTCATTCAGTACAACTGTTCACAGTATATTCTCTGTCAAAATCAAAAATGCAATGCGAGGGACGCACATCCCATAAACTCAAGGGTGCAGGACAAAAATAAGGTAAATCCAAACAAATACTGTTTTGTTACAGTATAATCCGTACCATCTGTTACCATGTGAAGGTATCACTTTTCATTAAACTTCCATTTTTATAGATCTATGAAAAGCACATTGTTTCTCACTGTGATGGCCATTTTATAGTCTTACTCCAAAACATTAACCAGTGACCACTGCAGAATTTGAGTAGGCCTATACACATGAAAATGCACTATTTAAACTACAATTTCAATTTTTATACATATATTTTTTAAACATTTTAAAGTTTTAGATATTTTTATAAATTACAGTAACATTAACATTTTTATCATTTTTTTTGTTTATGTTTATTGTTATGAACATTTGTTTAACATTTAATCTTGAGTCTTAAACCTTTCCATCATTTTATAGTTTGTCATGTCATAGATTAAAATTCCAGTGAATAGGGAAATAACTGTGTGACAGTTAACAGGTTAATTAGTATGATATTATAATGTTATCTCCATCACTTAAATATTAATTCCATCGATGTCTTTTACTCTGTGATACACCCTCTCTCATCCAACCATCCATGCAGTGACGTCTACCGAGATGGTCTACCTTCAGACTACTCGATCATTGCCACCTTCAAAGTGACCAAAGAAACAGATAAAACATCATGGAATCTGTGGCAAGTCAGCGACCCTGAAGGCCGGGACCAGGTAGGCCTGCGTTTTCAGGGTGACACGCGGACCCTGGACTTCTTCTACACCAGACCGGATGGCACGCAGATGCTACGGACATTTCAGAGAGTAGAGAAACTGTTTGATGGCAAGTGGCACAAGTTGGCACTGAGCGTCAAGGGTAAGCAAGTGAAGCTATTGGTGGATTGTGAGGAGGTCAGCGTGGAGCCCCTGCATGAGCCGCGGCCGGTGATCAGGAAAGGTTTTACCACCATTGTGAAGAGGGCTGTGGGTGACCGCTCCGTCTTGGTGAGTAGCGGCTAAATATTTAGGTTTACTTTTTGAGTGGATAATCTAATCTTTACTCTCTTAAAAAATAGCATAAACTATATAGGCTACTTCACCGCTGTTAGTAGGTCACACTGCACTGAGTAGGAAAATAGTTCAACTTACAGAGATAATAATTTGGGCAAGGTATAATAATCAGCCTGATGTTTCTAACAGACATTTATGTGCTTCCACAGGTGGACCTGCAACAGATGGAGGTTTCCTGTGACGCTGACCAGGCATACTCGGAGGGCTGCTGTGAACTCTCCAATGTGGTGAGTCAGCTGCCCTGTGTGTTTGAGGTCTTGTATGGGCTTGCAGCTGGTCTCCAGCCTGTTCACACCGACCTGTTTCTCAACAGTGTGGAGGATACGCTGAGATTGGGTTAACTGCGGGGAAAGGAAGAGCCACCTGCAAATGTATACATGGACAGCCGGGTGTCCAGGGCCGCTCAGGACAGAAGGTATCTATAACCTCCCTGCTGTTTCTACACACACCATTTCTATTTCTATTTATAAATGGAACATAAAATTGCAATCTTTACAACTGCATTATCTTACTGCAGGGTCACAGAGGCCTGCCAGGGAGCACAGGGGATCCAGGCAAAGTGGGCAGCTGGGTAAGAGTTCTGTCTAAAATCTCTCACCCTAGTGTAAACCCTCCAGTGTTTGAGTTGGGCAGACTACAAGAACTAGTCACTGGTCATTAGAGTCTTAATAGAGGGACGTTAATGGCTTTGAGACAAACATGCAAAGTCAGGAATGAATGCAAACAGAAAGCTGTGGAAAACGACAGTGAAAACATTAATGCAGTGATTTATACAAAGCTAAGAGTCATGAATCGCTTTTAGTAAACAGAGAGAAATTAGTTAGACACGCTGTCTTCTTTCATTCAATTATGACAAAACACAACAAACAGAAAATTGAGTTTTATTTACAGACAGCAGTAACTCATTGATTGGCAGTTATAACGCTAAATGCTTTCACAGGAACTATGTGTAAGTATGTGATATTTAAAAGATACACCTACAATTGAGTCATTAGTTTATATAGTGTACGCTTTAGAAAATCTTCAAAATGTTAATAAAAAAACATAAATAACTGGATTCATAAACATGAAAACGAAAATGTTTATTTCTTGTTTAGCACAGCCCTGAATTAGCTATTTAATATAACATATATTTACATATTGTCTACAGCGCACAATAATTGCGGAATTTACAAAAATAACCCAGTTCAAAAGATTAAATAGCCTTTATTTTTAATCATGTACATGTAATGCTTTTCCAGCATCTTCTACATACAGTATATGACCCCGTTTCAACAATGACAGTATAATGTTGAGATCCATCTTTTCGCACTGGAGACAATTGTGAGACTCGTACAGTATTACAAAATATACAAACATTCACTGGTTTACTGGTGAATTTGAATAGGCTAATACCCTAATAATTTGCTAATACTTCATATTATCACAATATATAACTACTAAAATAAAAAAATAAATGTAAGGTAAACATTAAATCACTATGACCATGCTGTCGTACCATGCTACCTGGAAATGGATTATTTTCTCTATTAACCTTGTGTAGCTATGCCCACTTTTGTATCTATCAGTAATCTGGTAATAAAACTTTTTACACATTGAAACTGTTTGTGTTAATCAGGTGACATGTTTAACATGATAAACCTATTAAAGCGTATTTTGTTATGCAGATGGATACATTTAATTATTTTGTGCTCATGGTGGGATCATGGTAGTTTTATAGCACATCATGAGTGTATGAATTATTTGTTGTTTGGCATCTGGGGTTTGGACTCTGAAGTGATGATGTATGACATCATCCGACCTAACAAACAATGTTCCGAGATCTAATAAAAGACACCACATGACTACAACATTTAAAAACGCACCTTTATATTTATGTTACACCCCCTTGCATTGAGTTGAAAGTCTCTGAGACAAACTCAAAGAGAGCAAAGCCAGTGGAGTCTAACCAGGCGCTGTAAATATAGTGGACAATGCTGCTAATCAGCTTAATTAAAGGACATGGCATAGTACATCAGGATTTAATTACTTGTATACAGTTGGGGTATGCAAGCACAGCCCGTGTTTGTGAGCGACTTGATTCTTTTCGACAAGTGATGCAGTAAACATGCACTTTTTCAGGTATATTTCGTATTTTCATCCAATAATAAACTTCTTTTTAATTAAAGTAATTTGGTTGTACTGGGATGTCTAGCTGATGGATTATGCAGGAGAGGATACGATTGAGTTTACTGCCACCCTGCTGGGGGCTGTTGAATGCATTTCCTGCCCCGCAAAGACATTTTCTGTTGTGTGTGGTCTTCTTGCAATTTGTAGAGTTTGTAAAACGCTTTACTGTAACTCTTTTCTGCAAACCTCTCTTTCCTTCTACAGGTAAGTACACCAGTTGCACAGAATCCCTGTAGAGTTTATTTTATTGCCCTTAAAGGAAAGTGTTTACTATAACACAGTGTTTGATCCGCACTGATGTCAATAAAGTGTTTACATGCCTATTTATTGCTATTTTATGGTTTTTTTACATACAGTATTTTACTAAGACTATGCTTGGTTAACAATTATTTTGCATTATTTGGATCTTAGTATAACGTTTACATAAGTAGGCCTACATGAGTTCTCAATGCAGCAAAAAGTCCTACACGACCACATGTCCTTCCACATGTCTTAATTCAATTTGTGTTTACTTCGAGTATGACTTTAGCCAGATAAAGGTAATCAAAATGCTCTGTTTACATGGTAGATTCTTAATCAGAGTATTGTCTTCAATATTAATATCGGAATAATGTTGTCCATGTAAACGTACTGACTGTCTACAAGCAACCAACAAAACAGAGACAAAATAGTAATCTCCAGTGAAGAAATCTATGCTTTGTCTATTTAACACATAACAAATCTCTTCTGATATAGGGGATACGAGGAGGCACTGGAGATTATGGACATGTGGGAGAACCTGGGCCTAAGGTAAATGGCTTAAATGCAAAGTTTTTAATTGTGCAAATAATGCAATCGTTTTTTTAATTGCCTTGTTGTCCAACATGTGTCTTGCAGGGTGAGGAAGGTATCAAAGGAGAAAAGGGCATGAGAGGACTCCGAGGCCAGGAGGTAAAACATTATACACCTGCACATTTTAACAACCTTTTAGTTTTGCATTTGCTAATTTGAAAACCATTTATCATTTCTCTTGCAGGGTGACAGAGGACCCAAAGGCCTGAAAGGATTAAAAGGAGCTACAGGCCATAAGGTAAGAACAAAAGGTCATGCTTTTATCCAAAGCAACTTGCAATACATTCAAGGTATTATATTTCATGTGCTTTCCCCGGGTATCAGTCGAGAAAGAGGAACACATTTGTCTTTAATAGGCAGCAAAACCACACATTTTAAGCTAAACATTTCACAGACCCTTTACATTGTTTTTATTAAACCTGATGCACACAGTTCCTTTGTGCCATCTGCCAGTAATTTTGCAAAAGTAAAAAAAAAAGTACATTTACATTCAGGCATTTAGCTGACACTTTTATTCGAAGCGACTTTGCTTATTAGGAGACAAAGAAGCGACACATCAAAAGAAGGCAACAATAGTACAAAGAAGTGCTTTCCTAAGTTTACAATAAATAGTGTGAATAGTTTATATTTACCTGCACAATTTTGCAATAAGGGTACATGCGACAACAATAAGCTTTCTGAATAAACACCTATGTTACACCACTTTGTTATTATTATTATTTTAAAATAAGTTCATATATTTAAAATATTTAGCTTTACATGGCATATGATAGTTTGAGGACAAAAGGTTAAGCAATATATCAATCTGTCACAAGTGTCATGCTGTGATTATGTCCATCTCATCACAGGGAGTTCGAGGGCCTCCTGGTGAGAGGGGTGAAACTGGCCAGGAGGGGGAAGTTGTAAGTTCTGCTCTAGAACATTGCTTTGAACAATTTATGTGCGATGGCTTGTGCAATTGTGGATATGAATGACTCATTCACTCCGCATCACATCTCCCAGGGAGCATCAGGAGAGCGGGGATACGAGGGCATTGCAGGATATCAGGGAGTGAAGGTATGTTTTCTCCCTCAGTACTGTTTGCTTATTTCTCGGTTTGTCATGCGTCTCACAGTTTCTTTCTCACAACAGGGAAATGAAGGCTTACCCGGAGCAGGAGGAGTTCGAGGATCACAAGGTCACCAGGTATGAAAACAAACTGGGGCATTTAGGACCAACAGACTGCTCCTAAATGAAAAGCTGCCACCTCTTGGGATCCTCTATGGATGTGCGCTAACCAAATGATTTATCTTCATATTCGTGGTGAAGGTCAATGTGGAAGTTTAGCACTGATGGTGAATTTCAAGAAAACATATAGGTCACATTTCATCCCAAAATGATTAAAAGTTGGACATGTTCTTGAGAGTTTGCATGAGATTCACATCTAAGGTTTGCAAAGTTTAAATCTTTATGAAAACAATACCACTAAACCGACAGATTATCCATTGTGAGAATCCTGTTGATCCTGTTAAAGGAAGCAAAGCTTCAACGGAGCCCACAGGCTTCAGATTCCTGTAAGATGTCTGGGGTTTAAACAAAATTAAACTGTCGGAGACATGTTTAAACATGAAGCGTATCTTTTGAAAATCCCACACTTGAAATATAAGTGTTAAACAAGCCAAAAATGTGTTATGGTTTTGGGAAAATTAAAGGGCAATTTAATATAAAAAAGTCACATTCATATATTGACTCCACTCTACTACACATTTGTGGAAGTCCTGGCATAAGCAGCTGACACCACAGAAAGAAAAACTGGATGGTCTTTGGTCTTTTTGAAATCATGCAACTGCCACGGGAATTTTAAAAGTTTCATGACTTCATGTTTCTGTTTTGTGACAGGGGATTGTGGGAGACTCTGGTGAGCGAGGAACAGCTGGTGAAAAAGGAAAACCAGTAAGTATTACTGTAGCAAAGTTATCACATTCTCAACAATTAAACTGTGCTCGACACTCCCGTTAAGCTTTATCCAGCAGCAAATGGTGAAGATCTCTGTACATGTGAGTGTAGATCTGTATAACTTTTACTCTCCGTAGGGTATTCAAGGACTAAAAGGGAAAGTTGGTGCAATGGGGGAAAAGGTAGGTTTCTTGTAAACCTTGTCATTAACCTTGTCTAATATTATACGTTTTTGACCAATAAGTGAAAGATCTTGGGCTGACCCGCTGAATATTTCAGGGCATTGTTGGTGATCCAGGTTTGCCAGGGAGGGATGGTGACACTGGTATTGAGGTAGACACAACTGTTTCAGATGAACTCTACAGTACTTTACTGTTTTTTCGTCCACTACTTTTAATATCATGGTGTTTGTCCACAGGCTTATCAAGGACCACAGGGACCTGAGGGCAGGAGTGGACAAGATGGCCGAAGGGTGACCTAACTCTTCCTTAACTTCTTTCTTATCTTCTAGGAAACCAAATGTTGCAATGCAAAAGCAGTTATACTGAATACTGAATACTGTTACTGAATAATTCATCAACTATTCGTTTGCATGAATTGTACTTGATCTACATTCCTCAACTAATTTGGGAATAATACCACTCGTAAGATATTCTGACAGTGTTACATGCACCAATACCAAGCTTTAGCATTGTGATGCTACCGCATCACCGGTAAACTGTGCAACCCTATAGTAAAAGTGGAATCAGAACCAGAATTGTTAAATTCTTTATGATTCTCATTCCTGAAGAAACTTCTACCTGACAAGATGCAGTTTTGTGTAGATGTGTAATGTGCTATAATGTATTTCATACAGGGGGAAAAAGGAGAACAAGGCCCTCCAGGGAACATGGGCCCTCCAGGACCCACGGTAAGAGCTCATGAAAAGAAATGACCAATAGACAAGCTATAAAGTATGTGACCTCTGTATATACCACCTGAATATTTTGCTGTGAGGTTTTAAGACAGAAAAAAATACAAATACATTCATAAAGTGCTACCATCTCCAGGGTTTACAAGGTTACAAGGGCTCCGCTGCAAAGCCAGGAAGACCAGGATTTATTGGGCCTCCTGGACGAACAGTAAGTGTTCTTCATAAATATTGCAAAGCTTTTGAAATATTTAAGATTTGTTCCCTCTAAAATGCTTAAACATTCCATTTGTCCATAGGGCCACGTAGGAATAGCTGGCAGACCAGGCCCTAAGGTAATGTTCTGCACTTATTTATATACTGTAGTTACAACTAAAAGAGTCATATTCAAGGTTCTTACTATATTAACACTACACTGTTATTTACATTATTCATTTATATTATTTTTAGGACCATTGTGGATTAATAACAACCTAAAGCATAACACAAAGTGACTTTTGAAGGGCTGAATCTGAAGAGGTTAAAAGAGGATGTAGCAAACAAGGCAAAGAGAGGGTTAGGAAAATGCACAATGCAAAATGTCGCATTTTAAATATTTTTACAACATTTCATTTATGTTCTGTCATGCAACAGATTTTATAGTTGGACTGCTGCAGATCAAGTATCAGTATTGGCAAATCCCAGGATCTTTTTTAGCCTAAAATGAGAATATGCTTATAAAACAAATTCTAATCTTTTCATACTCCATTAATTGAGGGTTTTTTCATATGTGCCTGTCGGTTTCTATTCAGTTTTAACAGCTTTTCAGCTTCAACAAGATTTTCAGAAGTATCTGTGTTTTGTTATAAACCCACATCCTGTCTATAAATTTGGAATTATGATGATACAGCGTAAGCATATACAGTGAGCAGCAAAACATCTGATGCACAGATGGGCTCAACGGCGGTGACAGACAACCATATTAACACTGGTAAAAAGTATACTAAAACAACTTGTCAACTTATTCATTTATGCATTGACAAATTGCTGTTATATCTTAACAAGTAGGAACTGACAAAAAAGAGAACAGATAAAAGACATCTGTTACGTACAGCCCACACTTACTGTGGAAAGCGTAGAAAGCCAGCGTGTTTTCACACTGGAGTCATGTCTGCACAGCAGAGCTCTTCACTTGATTAGCACACCACTTTTGGCTGCATCCAGTCACTTGGCGTGTAAGATCGAAACCGTTGACTACTCTTTCTAGCACCAGCTCTATGCCGATATTTGAGAAGATGACTACCCCTCATTTAAACGTGATGAAAGAGGTCCATGCGTGAATGTTTTCATTGATGTATTTGATACTAATCACATTTTCACAGGGACATTGGCATTGGCTCGTGAAAGGATCATATGGTATTAATGTACAGTAGACATGCATCATACTTAACACGATTTTAGCAAGACACGGACACCTGTGTACATCTACGTGAGCAATTACTGATGATATTTGACAAGATTTCTGTGTTTTCAATGTGTTGTATGAAATTTAAATGCTTGGTCATAGAGCTGGGAGCTGAATGTTACATTGATGTGTTATGTAATGGAATACAGAAGTTAGAAAATGGAAAGTATTCATTTTGTTCCTGTAGTTATTCGTATTAGTAAGAGATAATGGTCTTGAGCTTGAAATGTGTACACATGCAGAAAGGAATACAATAGTTGTGCACAGAATTACACCTTAATGTGTTTCTTACAGGGTGACACTGGCATTCGAGGGTTCCAAGGAAGCAAAGGGCATGAGGTTAGTAACAGATTCATATGCATTTCATTTCCTGTTTGCAGTACATGTTTCCGTTATCATATGGTTCTAGTATCTCACATGCACATATTGTTTCCACAGGGTGCAAAAGGAGTCAAAGGACCTAAAGGCAGGGTAAACATTGTTCATTATTATAATTTAAATGACCACATTTTTAAAATTATGAGGTCAAGCACCTAACAGTTTGGTGTTTTGACCATCACACCAGCTGTGGAAATCCAGCTGGATTATATTTGGAAAGCATTTTTAAAAAGATGCAACGTATTGTGCCACATCCGTGTACTGTTTGAGTACCATTTCGTATTTTTACAGGAAGCGCTTACTGTTGAAACAGTGCTACATTGTTAAAGCGCTATACAAATAAACTTGAACTTGAGATATCATTCAGAAATATGCAAACTGTATAAAACTGTACTTGTTTGTGTTAAAGGCTGGAGATGCCGGTGGCCCTGGGCAACAGGGAAACAGAGGAAAGAGAGGCCCAGCTGGTGAACTGGGTAAAAAAGGCCACGTAGGGTCCAAGGGTGTGAGAGGCGACGGTGGTCCAGATGGCTTTCAAGGACCTCCAGGACCACCAGTAAGTCACCAGTAACGTTTTTAATATAGCACGTAATACTACACATTTAATATGACTAAACTTAACAGTTTTGAAGTGAAATTCAAATCTACCTCCTCGCATTAGCCATCCTAAACACGTGTTTCCTTTTTCATTTGCATTTCACAAACCACCAAGCAAGAACCACCTCAAAACAATGTCTTTCAGGAAGATACAGCCCTTGTCACACTTGGCACAGCATGTATGAAATATGTGATAAACATTTTAGTATCAAGATTGCTAGTAAACACTTTCTCTGAAGCTGGGGTCAAAGTTTTCATTTAGTGTGTCTGGGTGTAGTGTGTTTCTCCTCACTGACACTATATTTCCAGACTACCACAGCAGAGATCTGCTCTCATATGAGCTTCATGTTTCAGATCTGTGTCTGAACCAACTATCTCAGTAGTAATGATTTCTTTCCTAGGGCCCCACTCTCTCTGCTCAGCATGTTATCGAGGTGTGCAAGCGAGTGGTGCTGGAGCAGATGTCCACATTTGCAAACTCTGTAAAGCGGAAGTGTGCAGCCGTGTGCCCACTTTATGGAGATGTGCCCATGGGCCCCCCAGGTCCCACAGGACCAAAGGGACCACCTGGACCTCCAGTAAGTTTCATAACTTATAACTTATAACTTAATAAGACTCAAAGTTTGAAGTTTGCTAGTGCTTGGAAACATAAGCATTTACTGTAGATGTGGTTGGTTTTAGAGATCACACACTTGCACATGTTGAACCTGTTTTTGCCATAGTAACCTAAGGATAAACATGCTTCATACATCAACTTTCTCCGAGGCCAGGGTTAATATGTACACAGTGGGAAGGTCTCTGGAGATCTTGCAGCAGTCCTAAGGATAAACTAAGGATAAACATGCTTCATACATCAATTTTCTCCGAGGCCAGGTTTGATATGTACATAGTGGGAAGGTCTCTGGAGATCTTGCAGCAGTCCTTGGCAGTATAGGTTGGAATTAAAACATTCAGAATTTCCCTGAAGTCCCCCTGAAGACAGATACTGTAGGAAGTAATGGACAAGGCACTTGCTTAGTGTTGAATGGTTTTTGGAGACAATCCCACTCTCACTGGAGTGGAAAGTTCTTCCATATTTCTTGAGACTCTTTTTTTAAACTTCTCCAACATTTTTACTCTAGAGGCTCAAAGGCCGATAAAAGTTCAGACAGCCTTAAACGTATTTCAAACCAAGTTTTAAACATTTCAAACAAGTTGTGAAATAAAAAACTGTACACAGCAATGAGGAGAAATATCTTATATCATGAAAATCTTAACTTCCTGTTTGCTGAGTGCGCCTGTCTTGTGTAAAAGTGTTCCACCGTTATTTTCAAGCATAAAAATAGACCTACCATTCTTACATGTTACATTTTTAAGTCTTCTTAAGCTTTATAATAGCTGTACAAGACCATAAAATGTATATAATTGTATAATATAATTATATATAAACTTTTCTAGATGTTTTTCACCGATTATGTCAAATGAACTGAACTTATTTGTGTAGTGCTTATAGTTTGCTTTGATACAAAGCAAGGGGACACATTAATAACAGGCAAGACACAAAAATACAAAAAAAAAGTGTAAAAAGCAACTCCCATTCACACACAACACACATGCACAAAAAACACACACATGATTACTAAAATGGCCATATGTGCAATGTTTTCAAATACTATTATAGGGTGAGGTGGGCATTGATGGTTATAAAGGAGAAATTGGACAGCAAGGATTCTATGGCGAGCCAGGTGACCATGGCAGACAGGGCTCACCAGGTAAGGTGTTTTCATACTACAATAACCAAAAGAAGATGTGGTTGGAAGCAATAGCAACAGTTGTATGTTTGTCAAGTTATGTTTTGATGAAAGGGGTTCTATCGTGCCCTTTTACAATGTTTTTATATTGTTTTAGGTGTACTTGAATGAGGTTTTTACGACGGAGGATTAGTGCCACGTAAAAAAAAAATCTAAGACTACGAGATTAAAGTCAAAATACTACGAGAATAAAGTCGAAATACTACGAGAATAAAGTCGAAATATTTCAAGAATAAAGCCGTAGCTTTAGGAGACATGTATATTAGACCATGCAGCCCTTACAAAAATGAACGATGGTTTTATTACAGTTAAATATATTTTTGGCAGATTGAATAATATAGTAATCGCTAAATATTATGGGGTTAAACTATGATTATTGTAGCGAGACCAAGGGATTTGGCTATATGGCTCATTCCCTTCATAGTGCACGCTTGAAGCGTGAATTCTCATTCAGAATGGGATCAGTGCCTGGCTCATTCTGACTCGTTCCCTTCATAGTGCACGCTTGAAGCGTGACGCTTTGCATTCAGAATGGGATCACTGCCTGGCTCATTCTGGCTCGTTCCCTTCATAGTGCACGCTTGAAGCGCGGCGCTTTGCATTTACTATACATAACTCCAAACACGTTCACAAATTACGACTTTATTCTCGTAGCACTTCGACTTTATTCTCGTAGTATTTTGACTTTATTCTCATAATATTTCGACTTTATTCTCGTAATATTTCGACTTTAATCTCGTAGTCTTAGATTTTTTTTTTTACGTGGCACTAATCCTCCGTCGTAGGTTTTCAGGCTTTATTAAACAAAAAATTTTTTTTTTACACATTTTACATCATTGCAGCACCAATCTCTAAAGCTCTCTAAAAACGTTCAGATTCTTCCTGTCTCTATGAAGAACCCTCCTTTGAAGACACACTGATTGGTCAAGCTGGCCCAGTATGTTGTCTCTGTAATATTTTTAAGCTCAAATAGCAAAATTACACAGTAACTAAAGTGGAAAAAATGAAAGCACATATGAGGACGAGCTGTCAATCTAGAATGAGTTTACCAATGGTGATGCTAAAGCCACCCCTGATTTACAAGAAACTTAAACTGCAGATTTAAAAAAAATATATGAGCAAAAACAAAAAAAAAATAGAGTAAAATAACTAAGGAAAAGATGATTTTGCATGTGATTCGGATAACTTTGCATTCATGTTTTGGTTTTGTGCAATATCATTTTAAATGCGTTTAAAGTTCGGATTTACGCTTTTTATTTTTCAATTCACGTTTATTATTTTGCCACAGGTGACAGGGGAGAACCAGGGGACAAAGGAACTAAAGGCTACGGCCTTCCTGGCCACATTGGGGATCAGGGACCAAAGGGTAACATAATAATCCATTACAAGAATGTCCAAGAATGAACCTCTCTCCATGAAAACATCACAGAGAATTTGAAAAGGACAGTCTTGCTGGCATGTTGATTAACTAGATTGCAGATGTTCACAATAGACACTTTTTTATTACTAGGTCAGCGAGGGAGACCTGGTCGGGCATTTGACGGACAACCAGGTCAGATGGGTGAGAGAGGCTACGCTGGCCAGCCTGGTTTAAGGGGACACCCTGGACTACGTGGCGTTCCTGGAGTGTGCTTGACATCCGGATGTGCTTTACTCAATGCTACTGATAACGGACCACCTCAACAGTTATCTCAACAAGCACCTCAGCGCACACAACAGAGGGGACCTCAAAACGCCCCCCAGCGGGCTACTCAAAGGTTTAGGGGACGCCAGTGAAAGCATCTTTGCAAAGCGAGCTCACGCAATGACACAGGGATCATTGTGAATAATAAGAGAGAGAGAGAAATAATAATCAACTGAAAGAAAACATTACATAATTCATGTAAATATAAAATTGAAATTGTACATCGAAAGACTGTATCAACATTGTCAAATGTGGAGCTATCACAAAATGTATAATCAACTTGATTAAAATGAAAGGAAATCTACATATGTTAAATTAGCAATAATTGTATATGCAGTGATCTGCAAATCATTTTGTTGTTTATAATAAAATGTTGTTTATAATAAAATAAAAAAATGTTTTCTAAGCCCTATTACCCTCTTTCCTTCCGATCTGCTTCTTTTTCTGGTTAGGTTTTCTAACGATTTTTTTCTTTTTCAGTCATTAGGATTTACCATGCTTATTGCACAGACACTATATGTGACCCTGTCTGTGAAAACCCAGCTACAGTAAAGTCATTTTTTGTCATAAAATCATCCCACATTCTGTGAAAATATAACCTTTATGTGAAATTATGTCAAAGATTGAAATCATAGAGAAATTTTAAAGCAGTTTTTCAGAGAAAACAAAAACAAAAGGATATAGTGCAAAGAAAATACTATAAATATAAAAGGTTAAGACCAAATGGTAACAGGATTAACAGAACCCTAAGCTAATATAATATCTAATATCTTTAATGCTCATTATCTGAAAATTAGATTTTTAGACTTCAGCCTGGTTTTCACAGACAGGGTCACATATTACTAGGTGTTGTCCATGTATAAATGTGACTGCAGTATGTGCCATATATTCCTTGTAACAAGCGTGAAGCCATGACTCCCCAAGGTTCAAAATAATGACCCATGACTGTCATGAAAGTAGTGGTTTATTTTAACACAGGGTCCTGTCTGGCATTCATATTTGTTATGACAACTGTGTAGTATTACTATAGACTTTCTGGTCATGTCTGACAAACATTTTCCTAGAAGAACACTGGTGTGTTTTTCATGTTGCAAAACAGCCGATTCTCAAACTAGGTGATAAAGTGACTATACACGCTCGACTGCTCGTGTGCTCCCTCAAAACACTTCATTAATTCCTTCCATGGAAATTCTTATTGCCTCCATCTTTCTGTGTACTTAATCGCTTGTTGTTGCTACACACCACACGAATCTCCCAGATGCAAAGTGATCACATTAATTGTCATTTATTGGATAGAATTATAAACATTTACAGTGCTGCTGGTGGGGCTTATTTATTTAGCCAGTTTTAAGTAGCTAAAACAAAGAAATAAAAACTCTTATGCAGTATGGAATTTCTTTGTCATACTATTAAGAAAATATGACCTTAGATTAAAAGTCCAAAAGCCTTTATTGAGTACATACACTCAATACTTTATGAAGTAAGAAAACTAAGCTACATACTTACATAGGGAACCCACATACACGATGTAAATTGTAAAGAGCCACCCATCGGCCCAACGACGGAATCCAATGGCGTGGGCGAAGGTATCAGCGCGTTCAGTCTTCTCTTAGTGCAGTTAATAGAATTAACTCCGTTCATAAATAAAATCTGACTCCAATTTTAATATTATTAATTAATCTGATTGTTTCAATTAACTGTTGATCACAATTTGGCTTTAGATTCTTTATAACTTCTCATACTCTTCATTATTCGTTCATTAGGGACCCGATGTCGCACAGAGCCTCACTCCGGCCGGGATAAGTGGGTCTCACGATCACAGAATTGTCAGTCTGGTCTTAGTCAGAGGTTGCAGTGTTAACTAATATCATTAAGCCTGGCCGCTCTATGCTTGCTCAGGACAAAATAATAGTTGATTTAGCCACGTTCGTACAACTTGCTAAGGCAGGTGATAGACATAAATCTGGGAATTCTGGTGAATGTGCTCCATGCTCCATTCAACATCAAAACCCCAGTCTGATCTTATCCTGAATGCAATCTCCTGCGGTAACACCAGACTCCTTCTAATCTACTGGAAATAACCATTTCTGTAGAAGTTTTAAATGAATCAATAATAACAATTTATTATGCCAGGCAGGTAAAATATTAATTAAACAATAGAATAAACAATACAAATTTAGTTTCAATTGTATAGAAGTGATCAACAGAATATAAAAGTTACAAATGCAAACTCATACCTGACAATAGAGACACACACCTATGGTGTGGGAAGTTCTGGTTACAGAATGCTTCCCCGAGCATTTTGCCAAAACACCTTTTATACACAGATGAGACAAAGAGTCATAAAATGTTAAACTAGAATTGGTTGGTCAGGTTCTCGTGACCTAAAGGGACATTCAACTGTCATTAACTATAAGAACAGAGCCATGGGGAAAACACACCCAGAGCAGGAGTGTGTACTTTCTTCCAAGTTCTTGTTCACTCTGTTCTATAGTTATATAAATTAGACCTGTTTACCCATCACACCAAGACCTTTAAAATGATACCAAACATGAAGTTGAAACCTTATTGACATCACAACATATACACATGCATGCTTGGTAACTTTCCAGTCTTCAGAATCTGATGGAGGGAGGAGAGGCAGAGAAGCAGGAACTTAGAAAGAGATAAAAGACAGTGCCTGTATACTGTATCAGCACCACCTGGGGAGATGCAGGAGACTTATCTCCCGAGAACCAGCACCAAAACGCTTTTATTATTTTATAGCACATCTCCACTTGACCAGCTGTCTTACAAAATACATACATACATGTAAACAGTTGTTCCAAATAGCGTGATTGTGTATTTTACTTGGTTGACTGCCCATTTCCTTTTCTAATAAACATTTAATATTTTTAATCTTTATTATGAATTGAGTTTTCTAGTGTGTTTCTCCATGTTTCCCACAATTTCCTCATTAGATAATAGTTGGTTTAAATGTTCCAAGCTATATAACCACACTACAATTTATCATTTTTGCAGTGACACCAAACCACTATTTTTCCCTAATTAGGAAATAAATATGGCCCTCACTTCATGGTTGCTCCTTGTTGCCATTTTCCAAACCCATCAGAATATAAATATGATATAAAATATTAGGAATCCAGCTGAGACTTCCAATTACTAGAAAATACCTATTACTTAAAGCCGGATTCTAAGGACTTCCAACTGTTAACACATCAATTATGGCCATAGTTTTCCCAGATTTAGCATGTGCCAAGCTATAAACTGGCCCGCAGGTGGGCTTAATCATCGCAAAGACTTCAGGGAACTGGCTGAAATTAGGGATGAAACCAAAGCGCCGATAACACTCAAATTATTACTTTAAATTATGTGTGTATTAAAAGGTGTGATTATTTTTTATTCCTGTGAAGCTTTGGGGAGTTTTAAAGAGCACAAGAGCTGACAATGATGAGAATGAATACAAGAGAACATGCATTGTTTTACTGTTGATTAATTAATATTAAAGACAAGCCCACAAATATTGTGTTGAAAACAATTTGCTTAGCACAATTCCTGTCGTTACTGGTCAGGGCGTAAGATAGTATAATGTATAATATAGTGATTATGTCCTTTATTTTGCATAGCCAAATTGTTAGATGGGATTTCAGGTATTTAAATACACTTTTTTGATACTGGTCCTCAAATAGGACATCAACTCTCTGAAGATCTCAGACAACCCTGACACCTGCAGTATGATGGACCTCATATGATGCCAACTCCAAATTAACTTATAAAACTGCAATATCCTATACCTTATAAAACTGCAATATTTAATATTATTTGACATAGTTATCTATGATAATAACTACTTTACTTTGGTTTGGTTGTAATTATACCTTCTGTAAAACTTATCATGAAAAGCGCTATAAATAAAAAAAGTTATATTTTGATTTGATTTACAGCCCTGAACTACAGTATTCCACATCAATGACACATTCGCCACATACTGTCCACACATAAATAACACGGTTGAAATGATCCAGTGTAAGGGAGTATTTAGAGAGATTAGGCCAAGAAAACCTTGTGTGATTTTCCAGAACATCTTTATGTTCTTCTCTTCTGCACTGTTCACACTGCACAATGATGTTGAACAGTGGATGTGGTTTTTCAAGTGCCAAGACCACAACAGGAAAATGTTCAGCTTTCAAACTTATCTTACGTGACTCAAGATTTCATGTTTCTAACAATATAGTTATACTTACATAATCCAAGAACGAACATACACGGATACCCTGCTGTACATTAAACCTGTTAATATTTATAAATGGCTTTATTGTAGACCGATGACACAAAGCTTTCTGTAAATGCAGTTTAATTTTGTCTAAAAATGATTTTGAAACAGAGGATACTGTACAGAGAAGCAATGACCTTCCCCATCTCCAGTTAGTCTCTGAGAATCTTAAAGTATATCCCTTATCTAATCTTCTGGTTTATTCTAGAATTTCCTTTATCTTCTCAGCTGTCCTACACAATCCAACCCTGGAAGCATATGGGAATTACCTTTATTTTCCTGTTGCTTCCATAAAGAGGCAAGCAAGAAGAAAATGTTAGTCCTTATCTGAATTTGAAAAGTGAGAGAGAAGGAAAAAGAGAGAAAGAGAGTTGGAAGATGATTGGGGAGGGAAATCTCACATCTGCAACTCTGCAGCCTCCCAAACCCACCTCCTCCAACTCTGAGCTTTACACAGCCCTGGTCATGGGACACCAGTCAGCGTGAGTAAGGGGGATTTTTATTCAATAAGTGTCCAGCTCCATGCACAGCAAGCTCTGGTAAATCTTTGTCTTTTTTTCTCTTTAACTATTATGTTTCGCTTTTAACTGTAATATTTGCACTTTCTCCTCTGACTGCGACCAGCATGCATAAGTTAATGTTTCACATCTCATTATCTCATGGCTATCCCAACTGATGAGATCATTTAAAAAAAATGAGCTTGTCCGAAATTCATCCATAGCTTCCTGAGAACTATGTTCTTTTTTATTTGCTGGTGGTCTGTGTTGTTGCCTACTGAGTCCAGTGTTGACTCGCTGCTGTTTAAGGTATCTAGAGACTGCTGTAAAATATGTAACAGTAAACTGCATGTGCACGTGACCATGTGTGCTTTGTTTTTCCTATCAGCGTCTTTGCAGATCTTAATCATGCTGATTTTTAGAAATGATTAGAAATGGTTATTAGTTGCTTATTTATGCCACTGTCGCAATAAATGAATGGAATTATTTAAATGGCACCCATGCTCCATAAGTAAACATGCAAGCTAGTTATTCAATCCAACTGCGGGAACACTGTAGCACTGTAACTGTTGTATGTCCTTGTTTGGGTAACGATTGATTTGAAAAGACTGCAGAGAGGAGCAAACATCCAAACGGAGACGCTCTGTTCATAACAAGCATATTGTGGTGGAAACCCCCTGTAACAGTTCTGCCCCTACTAGCCTGCTACTATTAAATCTCGTTTATGTAAAATCATTTCAGTGATCTCTCTGATATAATGTTTTGGCTATCTTATTGGAACCCGGGGAACTTGGCCCTCATTTATTTTTCCCTCATGTTGGCAAACTAATCGTACATGCCTTACAGCAGTGTTGATTTTGGTATTGAAGAGCACTGCATTAGAACAGCACATTTATAGTTGTGCAAATGGAAAACAGACAGAAAGGTTTGAGTAAGACAATAACTGCCAGTTAGAAAACATGATGATTATTGATCTAAAACAAGCCATGCTCAAGAGCGAAATGTGGAAAAGAAATTTGAGATGCATGACAAATGTTGTTCTTGGGAAACCGACTAAAAGCATAACACATTTGGCATCTTTCCTGATTCAAGAGGATACCGCCTCATCTGGAGGACAGCGAGGAATCAGCTGTTCAACAAGGGTTTCCTGCCTCCCACATCCAGTTGGATGAAATCCATCGGTGTAAAATAAATCTTCAGCAAGTATCGCTACAAGCACAATGAATTACTCACCCCAAAGTTCCACCGAGATTTATGTTTTGGAAGATACACACTAAAGATACATTTGGCAGGATTTAGGATACCTTTTTTGTTGTGGAGGATGTTCAAAATATGCTGCATTCCAGCTACATTGCATTTCTAAAGTCTCCTTCATCTTGACCTGGGACTAAAACCATAAATTGTCTGGAGGGCCCTAATAACTTTAAGGTCAATGAAAAGGTCACAGTTAGAAAGAAACGCCATATGGCTGGAGGGACAGACTGGCAGATGCACATGTCCTGGAAGTTTCCGTGCAAAGCTATGAGGTTATGAGAGTAACAGTGCATTACAAAAAAGCACCCACCAATTTGTTCTGGTTATGCGGGCCTAAAGTTGCCCAAGTTTTGTGAAATATATTAGCTTGGCCATCCTCCAGAATTGGAATTTTTACTGGCAGAGATGTTAAACTACAGTATCTAGTTAGGAGGAAAGTGTGTCAGGGCATGGGTCAGGGAGGTGACAGGGCAGACAGCTTGTGAAAATAATAAGGCGTTCCACATACCTCCCCATGTGCTGGGCTTTGGAAACTTCACTGGCATGAAGGCCAGTTTCATCATGGTGTATGATACACCTCTAGGAAAAAGACTAAAAACCCAAATCATTTAACTAGCTGATGACTGAAGTTGACAGACATGTAGCAAGGTTCAAGGACATATAAAGGCTTCACTCATGTTTTAGTCATGCTTACCTTTCATCTGCTGAGGATGGTACCTGCATTGGGATGTTTGTTTGATCTTAGCAATTAGTGTTATGATGTGTTATGATGTATGCAGTTTTTTCTCTTGCTACAAATGACAAACAGGTTCCAACAGGGCCAGAGTTACAGTAAATATTCAAACTTTGACATGATTTTACTTAGTTTGTAAAGCTATATAAAAATCTATATAAATGTAATGTCTGTCATTTCTATGCCACTACTGCTAACAAACAACTGCATTGGTCGAATAGGTAGCCACCCCACAGGTTGTTGTGGTGCACACTGGGCTGGTGCCAAAACAAAATGAGCAGCTTTCCATTGCCCCACTATGTGTTACAAATGGCTTACTTATAACAAACATTGAACTGGGAAAGAAAAAAATCACACATCACCTTTAAAGAAGTAAATAATTCATTTAAATGCTCAAACTACAGTATATGCCTCTTTCTCATTCTGGCAGCATTGTATGTCATGCACAACAAATGCAATAAACCTACAGCTCAACCATTTCGGTTGAGATGCTTCCATTCCATAGACGGCATGCTACTCATTTATAACAAACAACTATAAAACTAAACTTTTACATCTGCAAATCCAATGGCATTTATGTAAAGACATCTAAGAGATGCATGTTTTATCTTCATTTCTCTTTAGGTGATAAACTGGAGCTTGATACTTCAGGAACATGGGTTGCAAAACAAGATCCATGCATTTTGTTTTTTGGTGTCTTTACTTCATGCTCCTTCACTTGTTTTGCACAGCACAAGATGAGGACATGAGATTAAGTAAGCGTGCTTCTCTCCATAAGTGTTTGTTGCATGAAGACTATTGACTTGGATAACATCACCTAATTATGCAGTGTTCACTGTTTTTCAATTTTATAATCCACTCAGGAAATATTAAATGCCTAAGTCAAGCATGCGAAACATCGTTATATTGTTTTTCACTCCTCAATTTTAGGTTGCAGGACAGCGCCAAGTGACTTGGTATTCATACTCGACGGATCATGGAGCGTGGACGACATAAACTTTGAGATTGTGAAACGATGGCTGGTCAATATCACAATGAGTTTTAACATCGGTCAGAAGTTTACCCAGGTTGGGGTAGTGCAATATAGCGATGACCCCTTCTTACATATACCACTGGGAAAACACTTCTCAAGCCATGACCTCATCAAGGCTATGGAGGCAATAGAATATATGGGAGGTAATACGAACACAGGAAAAGCTATCAAGTTTGCCAACGACAAACTCTTTGCACTGTCTGAGCGAGGTCCGAACGGCATCGCAAAAATTGCTGTGGTTCTGACAGACGGGAAGTCGCAGGATGAAGTCCTGGTAGCTGCAGAAACTGCAAGGAAAAAGGGGATAATTCTCTTTGCAATTGGTGTCGGGTCTGAGACGGAGAAGGCGGAGCTCAGGGCCATTGCCAATAAACCATCCTCAACATATGTTTTCTCCGTGGAAGACTATAAAGCAATTGCAAAGATCCGTGAAGTTATTAGGCAGAAGCTGTGTGAAGGTAAAATAAATTCTTAAAATTTAAATACAGTAAATACAATTTAAATACCTATGTTTTCATATTTCAGTGGCTGCATTTTAATATTCAATTGTGCAATATTTTTTGCAAATCAACTTGAAATGATTATCAACTTGAAAGTTTTATTGAGCTTCCGCAGGGGAGGAAGAGTGCTTATACGAGTGGAGACAGCTTTATGACACTGACACATTTAAGGTGCATGCATAATTTGGTACCTCTCACCTCCCTTTATGGATCACCATCTGATTTATGTCCTGCAACATTCAGGTGCTTTGAATTCACCTGGGTGGCTGTAAATTGTACAAAAGTGTGAAATTGGGATTAGGCCCAACATTGCTGACTGTATTTGAAAGATCTTGAAAAACCATTGAAAAAGGCCCGCATTCCTCAAAGGCGTGGCATGTATTTTTTTTTACTTTATTTTGTTCCATGAGGTGTAAAAATAATATTACAAAAGTTTTTGCAGTAAACATACTCCAAAAAAAGTCAGATTGTTTTTGTCGGTTTTCCTTCGGCAGCATTCGGCACTGCTACGCTAAAGCTACATGCTACTGTTAACGTTGCTACAGATTGATCACAGTTTTATTTGTACATACAGCGTATCAAACAGTATTTAAAGCACATGACTACAATGAATACAGAATTTACCACTAAAGGGAGCATAAAAATGATAAAATATCAAATCTGCAGGAACAAAAGCGGTCTCTGTGCCCATCTTTGTTGCACTCTACCTGGCCGATTTGCCTTACCTTGTCAGATTTTACTACCGAGGCACAAAATTATAGATATATCCAATGATCGGTCCTACCACATCGAAAAATCCTACTGCAGGTTTCTGCTTCGCGTCTGTGACTACATAAAAAATAATTCAGTGCAACTTTCAGAAGATTCTTTTAGGCAATGGTAGGATGATTTGGCAGCGCTAAATATCCAGCGTGACAAAATGCCGCAATAATGATGTGCGTATGCACAGTAAGGCCTGGTAGGACAATCTGACGGGTAGGATGAAATCTCAGGACACCGGGAAAAGCGCCCGGACCTCCAGTAACGAAGGTTCTTTTAAACAGAAGTTTCCACTCTAAATAAACGACTTACTAAGAAAAACTTTGTACCTCTTTCTAACAGGGCATTTTCATGCAATTCTAAATACTTCAAATTAACCATGGAATACCAAAGGATTTATTTAACCATTAATTAAATGTATTAATTTATTTTGTAATATCTTCTGAAAAATTACAAAATAAAATAATAAATTTATTGAATAGTTAATTCTTGAAAAATAAATAATTGGACGGATAATTTTATTAGTTGTGCACTGAATGAATTAATATTTGAATTGTTTCATTTTGGGTACTTTGGTGCTCCATAATTTAGTGTTTCAATTTGCGCTCCAGTTTACCTGTTTCCCTCTTTAGAGCTTGTGTGGTGCTGTTGCACCAAGGTGGTGAAATTTTCTCTCTAAAATGTTCTCTTTAATTTAATGGGCACAACAATTATCTAAAGTATTAGATATACTGTAACTAAATCTAGCTTATTATGATTAAAGGGATGTGTATTGTTGTTTTGCTTGACCAAAAAAAATTGTTCAATAGGTCTGTAAACCCAAATTCAAAGCATGATTTGTATTATCTACATGAATATTAAAATGTCCAATCAGCACACTGTAAAAAAATTCTTTGTTGCCTTAACATTTTAAGTCCAATTCCACTATAGTTTTAAAAATCATTTAAACTGTTTTTACATAATTTCAACTCATAAAAATAATTGATGTCTTTTACAGTGCAGTACTTCATCTGAAGTAACCAAAAAGTCAAAGAAGCTCTATAAAGTAGCCAGAACGAATGATATCAGGCAATTTGTCTTTGTTATGATGAATGAACAGGTGAAGGAAATGACAATGATGAGTCCGGGCAAAGGATTATGGGAATTGTAGTGTAGTGCACGAGACAGGGACCAGGGAGACACAGACAGGGATCATGACACTACTATACACAATACACAATACGGTCAAAAGTTTTGACAAAATTGAAAAAAATGAAATTAAATTAAAAATATATTTCAATGTTTGAAATGACTTTTCTACAAAAATATAACTGTCCCAACATATTAATTTCTTTTATATGAAAACTAAAATCTTACGTAAAAACTATTTTTGAAATGGATTACTAGGACCAAATAATAAACAAAAAGCAGTCAATAAAAGTCCAACAAAACAAAAATTCTTCAGTGCTGTTTAAAATGATATCCCAGGTTGAGACTTTAAGAAGCTGGATGTTAAATTTGGCTTTAAAATGTAGTAATTTTGTTTTAGATAGAATAGACGAAGATACACCAAGGCTTCCATCTCGCGCCACGTCATTCAAAACTATTATTGGAGATGGTATTTAAACAAACCATTAATTCCTCCAAATGATCCCCTGTAGTCTGTTGCGCAACAAATACTGTTATCGGCATCCTGAACGCCAGCTGGCGAAGGCAAAAAAGTGATCAAGTAAAAGTAGTTGTGTTTGTGGGCAGGTCATTTGAAAATGAATTAAATCAATCAATCTGTGATGTATTAATGACAAAAAACCTCTTATATGTCAAAAGTTCAAGGGAAATTTGAGTCTCCACGTCACCCCCTTTTGGAAAAAGAAAATGTTTGTTTTATTTGTCTACCTTTTTTCATTACAGTAAGATGTGATCTGGATCTCTATAAAAAGTTAAGACTCTTAAAGCTTGTAATAATGCCTTCTTGGACATTTTAAAAGTTCTTGATCAAGGTACCTTATGATAAGAGGGTGATCTCACGTCTGATATTTGTGATGGTTATTGACATTCTTTAGCTGGACTGCATATTTGTACACTGTCCAGTGCTCCACGCCAATGTCTTCCACTACAGACATTTTTAGATTTGTCTCCAGGCCAAATAAATCAAAGCAGTGCATTCCATAAAAATGTAACCCTTTCCTGCCATTTAAACAACAATACACTTCACACTACACATCATATTTTATAATATCAAAAGGGAAAAAGGGAGAAAAATAAACAATATTAAATCTGCTTTAAAACACCAAGACAACAAATTCTAGGCCTTGATTTAGAGGGTATTGCTCTGTCAGCTTAATGTTATTTCATTTAACTTTTTACTTTAGTTTCTATAATTCATATATTGTGTGCTTTAGTGTGGTAAATTACCTTATTTTCTACCTCTCATGTATTATAGAGACTGTGTGTCCAACAAAGATTCCAATAGATTCTCGAGAGGAGAAGGGATTTGACATTCTTCTTTATCTCAACTTGGCGAAAAAAGCCAAAAGGACACAAGGATCATTTTATGGCAGCAAAGCCTACCAAGTGACATCCCGAGTTGACCTCAGTGAAAGCACTAGGTAAAGGTGTTTAAGCTTTGTTGCTATTGCGAGCATCATGATAATACTTGGTCTGAACTAAAAAAGTCTTCATTTTAATGTCCATAGGATGTTATTTCCAGGTGGACTTCCACCATCCTATGTGTTTGTGTCTTCCCTCAAGTATAAAGGCTCTGTGATTATGGAGGAGTGGGATCTATGGAGAATACAGACCAAGGATGAGAGACCTCAGATGGCAGTTACTCTAAATGGACGTGACAGAACAGTAATGTTCACCACTACTAGCAGTGCACCAAGTGGAACTCAAACTGTGGTCTTTACTAAGCCACCTGCCAGGGTAAATACACAGCAGGACAAAAAAAACAAATCGAAACTTGTTATAGCTAGTAAGCACTTAACACAATTAATCATCATTAATTTTCCAATTTTTTAAAGCAGCCAAAATAGAAAACAGCAAGAAAGTGATCAGAAGCATAAACTGCATTTCATTTTTGGATAGTTTGGAATCCAAAATGTGGGATAATGTTCTGGTGTCTAAGTGAGGCAGCTTCACTAGTTCAACAGCAAGATTATTCTGGCTAGTCAACTTAAAAAAAAAGTTTGTATCTTATGGCATGCTGTAACTGAGTGAATTACTTAATTTGTTACAGAATCTATTTGATGAAAAATGGCATCAACTGCGCCTACTTGTAACAGAAGAGGATGTCACTCTGTATGTTGATGATCTGGAAATCGAAACTTTGGCATTGGAGCCTCCTGTTGGTATTTTTAATAATGGAAAAACACAGGTTGGAAAATATGTCAGCAAGGAAACAACTGTACCTGTAAGTACACAAATGACATATTAGAGGTTATGTATCAGGCTATTGCTTACCACTGATGAATTTATTACATCATTATCTTTAATACATTAAAGAAACATTTTACCAACCTCAGAAAAGGTCAAATACAATTTTGGTTTACAACTTTTGCTGTATGAAATGACCAAATCATGACAAAGCATGATTAAGATATATTACGATATACTGTTTTTGGAATATTTATCTGCGTTTGTGAGCCTTTGCCAGAAAATAAGCATAACATTAAAACATTTTCACCATGTCTTTTTGTGGAAAGCAGATTTCATGCAATGCCTCCGAGCAGCTATTTCTACTTGAATGGGGTGAACAAATTAAGTGTTGCACTCCGCCCCATTCATAGTAATAGCAGTGGTGAATCTTGTTAATATTAATTATCTTTGCTTATATCCACCTTCTCTCTCTCTCTTACACCTCATCTCTCTACACTTCTTTTCTATCAACATTTCGTATTTTTTCTCTTCCTAAACAGTTTGAAATACAGAAACTCAGAATCTACTGTGATCCTGAACAGAATAACAGGGAAACAGCCTGTGAAATACCTGGAGTTGTGAGTACTAGAATCTTTCTGTTTTGGCCCATTTTATTATATTTCACCTAATAATGTCATGTCATATTAGTATAGCTTAAAATGCAAGATATTCTGTCCCATGACTTAATCTTTCTGACTCTAAAGATTTAATCAAAACTTAAGAGAAGTTCTGTCATTAATTACACTTATGTCTTTCAAAACATACAGGACTGGTATTTTTATTAAATTAATTAATGAAACTGTCCCATCCTGGTCTAAACAACCAGCAGTTTATTTGTATAAAATGAAAGGTCTTGATATCCAGGACACATTTCTGTCAGGTTTTAGATCTGATCACAGCACAGATACTGCTCTGTTAAAAGTTTAAAATTAATTGATGGCTGTTGACTATATGAGGGCTGTGGCTAATTTTAATCATTTTGGATCTTAGTGCTGAATTTAACACTGTTGATTACTTAATTCTTAGTTTGCAGCATAAAGTAGATTAATATTAATGTAGTTTAAAATCTTACATGATACAACCTTTTTGTGAATATTGGAAACTACTGATCCTCATTAGCCGTACATGGCCTACCTCAAAATTATATTTTGGGGCCCATTCTGTTCGCAGTATACATGGACTATTGGCTGACATCATGCCATTATATATCAAATGTATGTCGATTCCAACTGGTTATAGCCTAATGGATTGCTGATAAGATGTTAAAAGCTGGTTGTCCAGGAAACTTTCTTCATCTTAACAGAATAGAGGATAGAGGTTAAGTACTATTTTTGCCCCTGTACTTTTAAAGAAATTTTGGTGCTGTAATTCACTTCAATTCAGTTCTATTTGTATTTCAGAATTTCCATTACTGCAAAGCAGCTTTTCATACATTATAAAAAATAATAATGATAATAATAACTAGATTATTATTAGAACTTCTAAGAACTCGTACTTCTAAAGAAAATGCAAAGTAGTGCTTGCCGTGGCAAACCTCAGACCGCAATATTACAATGATGCTAACATGATTTACCACCCATATATTTCTACAATGTTCCCCCATGTCTCTACGATGTTCCGATGCAGTTTTAATATGGTTGCTAGGGTACTCTGATTGGTTGCTAGGGAGTGACTTGGCATCCACCAGTGATTATACTCCAAGCCACGAGTGAAACGAGCCCACCCGCTTGTCTATATGATGTTCTGATGAAGAGATTTAGGTGTTTTAAAACAGTTGCTAGGGTACTCTGTTTGGTTACTAGTGGCTTAGCATCCTCCAATGATTATACTCTGAGCCACAGGTGTGGCTTCACTGAAGCTCCTGGGAATCGGATTGGTTGGCTTAGTAAAATAAGACCACCCGCATGTCTCTAGGACACTGTGCTGCAAAGATATCTGACTAGTCCTTTTATAATGGCAGTTAATGGGATTGGTTTCTAGGGTGCTTTAAATGGTTGCTAGGGTGTGGCTACACAGCAGCATGAAGCTTCTGGGAGACTGATTGGTTGCCTGAGTAAAATGCTATTTTATAATGGCAGTCTTTGGGCCATTGTAAGTCTATGGAAATTTTGGGTGGCTCTTACACCCCAGGGGTACAACCTACACAGTGTACATCTGATCACTTAGAAAAGATATAGCACACTGCCCCTCAGTACACCGGTCGATGTGACCCCTCATTCATGGGTCTGCAACAAACAGTGCAGGACGGGATACGCACCAAAATTGTGTCCAGAATAAGAAAAAGAAGAATAAGAAGAAATGTATATACACATATATGTGTGTATACATCACAATACTAAATGAGCACCATATAATGTACCTTGTTCAGTCAATCATACTACAAAGAATAAATACGTAGTACCATGATCATTTTTGCTGTGCTATCGTAAAAAAACAAACCTATACCTAAGTAATAATAAAAAGTCATGAAAAACGTCAAATATCCAACAGTGCTCTATTCTGCTATCTCAATTCTTACAATTTTGCTGTTTTAGAACCATTAAGCTATACAGCGAGAATGACTAAATAAAACTAAATGCTGTTTTAGCTTTATTGTTATGGCTTGACATACAGTATTATGTCAGAGCATTGTTTTCTGAAATATTGTATAGAATGAATAGGCTAATCTTTTGTGGTTTTTATAGTGTGCTAATGGACCAGGTGATATTGATCCAACCCCAGAGCCCTGTATTTGTCCACCTGGGCCACCTGGCACCCCAGGCCTGAAGGTACAACATGTAACATACAGTATAACATCCATCATCTATTATTTCTATCCATTATCCATTTTTATTACAAGCATGGTGTTTTAGCAGGTGATTCCTGTAAAATCTTTTTAATCAGTACTTTATATTGCTTAGACAGACACAGTCCTTATTCAGCGCTGTACTTAAACAATTAAAAAACAGTTTCTTGAAACTATTGGATTGTTTACTTGCCTGCGAACTAGAATGCAAATTTACAGCAATATCTAACCTATAAAAACGTCTATGATCTTGAACAATGTTTGTGTGTACTTTTTAGGGAGAACAGGGCAGAACCGGAGATCCAGGTCAACCTGGTCCTGTTGGTGCTGATGGTAAGCCTGTGAGTACTACACAGTTTAATACAACCTCAAATAAACTTGAGCACGTGCAGTGTTCAATGCAGGGTTCAGGACTACAACATGCACTAATGGCATTAAAACTGTTGTCTTTGCCATTTAATTAAAATCACTATATTAGTATATTGTTGATTAAACTAACTGCAAACTCAAATTCTTTCGAAAGACATTCTTTCAATGTACATTAAATAACAAGCACTCAGAACGGGTGTTAAAACGTTTCAGTAGCGTTTTTAATGTTTTTTTAATGGTGGTAAATAACATACCTAAAATGCAAGCATGTCTGCAAGAGCCAGTATAAACTACGCAGATAAAAACTATTTATTAGAAAATCGAACAGGGCACAGAATAACTAACAAAGACTGACAAATGACAATGGAAACACAAGAGCTATATATATATATATATATACATATACATATATATATATATATATACATGGGCTAACAAGAAACACCTGGACCTAATGGGAAACCATGACAACAAACCAGGGGTGAACCAAAAACCAGGAAGCAAATACAGAAACAGAACAGAAAACATTTTAAAATGTTTTTAAAACAGGAGAAACACAGAACAGGAATCGTGACAGCTCATGAGACTTTGTTATAATTCTCATGTATCTCTCACTTCAGTATCAGCAGTGTTTCAGATGTTTCTCCTAAAATGGGGGATAGGGTTTTTTTTTTTTACATTTAATGGACAGGACAGTAGGTGGTAGGGATGCACCAAAATAAAATTTCTTGGCCGAAGCCAAAACCGAACATTACGGAAACACTTTTTTACCGAACCACATTTTTCCGATTTATTTTGCCACATTTTTCACCATTGCATTAATTTAATAGTAAAAATTTGCATTTTACAATTCTGCCTTGCTTTTCAAAGACAAAATCAATTACAAAACTACAATAAAAAATATTTAATATGCCAGAACTAATTATACCTAAAAATTAGAACATTGTTCATTATATAACACTCTTAACATGCTGATTAATAACGCTAAATTGAGATTAAATGTCATGTTTCATATTAACCGGTCACAAACCTGGTGTACAGTAGTTTAGTGGTTTAAATCAAATAGCAAACAGCAAACAGTAAACAGACTGACAGATATAAATACCTTTCATTTGCAGAATTTTCACTTATTGCTATTTGATCACTTCTTCAAAACGTCATTGTTTGACAAAATTTATTAAGTCTTTTCATGTATTATATTATATATTGACTCAATCATTGAATGCCTTATGACTCGTTTAATTTAATTTAATTATTATTATTGTACATATTACATTGTAGAAATGGTTTTGAGGCATGGGTCTTTCTTTATTAAAGGGAGTGCCAGGTTCTAGAGGAAGCCCTGGACTTCAAGGCCCTCCTGGCATGAAGGTATGGATAATTGAGAAAAACTGACATTACTGACATTACAATCTTCATAGTACACTTGATCACACTAACTGTTTTCCTCTGTGTTTGATAAGGGGCCACATGGACCTGATGGACATAAAGGGGAAAAGGGAAGCCCTGGGGAAGCAGTAAGGAGGCATTTTAACAATTAAAATGATGTGCATTAAAGAGCACCTATTATGCCCTTTTACAAAGTGTTTATATTGTTTGTAGGGTGTACTAGAATGTGTTTTCATGTTTAATTGTTAAAAAACACATAACTTTTTCATATTTTACATCATTGCAGCTCCAATCTCCTAAACTCTGCCAAACGCTCTGATTTCATCCAGTCTCTAAGAAACGTCCTCCTCCAAAGTGCTCTGAATGGTCAAGCTGGCCAAGTCTTTTCTGACCAGCTTAGAGCAAGTACTGAATCGTCTCTCCCCTTACCATATCTGCAAGCTTCCGCTTCTCACTTAATTGGGATTAGTCAGAGTGTGTTCCAGAAAAATCCCACCCCTTAAATTACACCTCATAAGTGGGTCGATTAGAACCACACATGTACACACAAGAAAGATCAGTGTGTGAAAGATGTACATGTGTAAACCTCAACTGTGTTTTTCCTATTATGATAAATGCACGTATACGCCAACAGATAAAGACTGATGTTTCTCTGGGGAGAGGCTGTTAACGGAGGCTTGTGAGGCGCTAGCCAATCTGCTGAAGCGATCTTTTTTGTGTGCCATTTAAAGATACAAAGGTTATGATACAGTTAATGTTAAGTTGTTGTTCAGAAATTTGTTTTTTATCAAGTGATTGTGATTCAAGTAGATGGTACAGTTGACAACTGTTGCAAACATGGCAGCGAAGTACCCTGACTTCCGTAAATAGACTTTGGTGTATTAAAGCGGACGGGCATTATGCTAATGTGTAACATATCCATTTCGACTCATTACAAAAGTAAATTGATGACTTTAATCCTTGCATTCGCCATAGCCCAAGAAAAGTGGTTTCTGTTAGAGATGCTATCTTGCACTTTGGGATTTGTAACTTTGCAGACTGTTTACATCTACTAACACACCAAAAGAAAGGTAAAATAAAAAAATAGGTGCTCTTTATTGTAAATGGGATAATAAATAAATGGTAAATACATGCTGCATGTGAACGAGCCTATTCAATGTTCACTATTCAAAGCCAAATGTACTAAATATTTTATGAACTAAACGGGCCACAGAATTGTTTTCACTGTCTTTGTTGGTATGTTTTCTGTAGGGTGAGAGAGGTATCCCAGGCTTACCTGGGCCACCTGGTAAACTGGGTGAAAAGGTCAGTTTTAAAAATCTTTGAAAATCATTGTTTATAATTGCAATAACAATATTTACTCAACCTCATGTCCCAAACCTATACAGTGTTATTTCTTTTGTGCAACACAAAAGAAGACATTTTAGAGAATCATACAGAAGCTTTTTGTACATGCAACTGTAAGAAAAACGATAAGGAAGGGCAGTTGTAGCCTAGTGGTTAGAGCGCTGGACTAACAACCAGTTAGATTTGGGATTCCCAGTACCAGCAGGAACCAACTGAGGTGTCCTTGAGCAAGACACCTCACCCCTAATTGCTCCCAGTGTGCCACTGGTAACTTGTAAGTCGCTTTGGATAAAAGCATCTGCTAAATGAATAAATGTAAATGTATATGTTTTCTTGTGTTTTGCACTACTGGGCCACTGTAAAAAAACTGTTAACATCAGCACAAATACAAGATAAAATCCATTTGGGATAAACCTTTCCTTTAACTATTAATCGGTATTTAAGCAGATTAATCAGTATGTAATGTGACATCAAAAGTCAAATTACTGCATACCCAATTTTTCGCCCCTAATAAATTAGGCATCTTGGACTTCAGACTTAAATCTTGAAATGTCAAAGCTTAAAAATTTAGTTCTGTTTTGTTTAATAAGTATGAACTGCTTCCTCTAGGGGTCGGATGGTAATCAAGGCATACAAGGGCCACCAGGCAAAGATGGTCAAATGGTATGAATACTTTTTATTAAATCTCTTGGCATCGACTGACCACTAAAGCTATTTCCAGAATTCCCTGTTAAGTCTTTTTTATTCTTGTGGTGAAATTATTTTGACATTATAAGCCTCAGCACTTTCAAGGATTGTTTTATAGTCTACCTATAGTCCATATCCAGTAGTGTGTAAAAATTTTACCTGATTCTTTGTGAAACAAGATCATCCTCTGAAAAGTAGGGTAAGTGCACCCATTAAGCCCATGTACCCTCTGTAAGACCACTTTCATCTTTTAAAAGAAGAGAAAACATATTTTGCACTGATCATTAATTGTTTAATTTTGTATTGCATACCAATCACATCTGACAAAAAAAGTAAATGCATTGAATTACGTCAAATATGAATGTATTTTTTTTGTGTACTGAACACAATCTCAAGATCAAACCACTAGCCTTACTGAAAGATGCCAAAAAAACCAAGCATGTGACCTAAAAACACTAAATGTTTTGTGATTTATTTTACATTAATTTACAAATAAATATATAAATATAGAATTAAATATAGAATATAGAATTTGTTTTGTGAAGCAGATTATTTTCATAAATTAACTTGTTATAGATGGGTTAGATGGTACAATGACACAAAACAAATGTATAACTATACCAAACTCAAGCTAACCTTGAATGAAACCCCCCCAAATATTTCCTAATGTGGGTCTAATAAAAACTACTCTCATGCTTAGTCCCCAGTATATTAACACCTACACTCAAACAAAGGTGCTAAATTTCACTAAAAGTGTTTCTTTGCTCGTAATCATAGGTGAACCCTTTTAAGTGCTATACAGCACCTTCTTTAGTCAAATAGTGCTATGTAGGACCATTAAAGGTGTCATATAGCACCTTAACCTCTCCAAACAACTGCCAAAGAACCACTGAAGAACCATACAGGTGCTTGTAGCATTGCTATATAGCACATCTATTTGACGAAAAAAAGGTGGTAAAGTGGTTCCCCTACACTGTAAAGGATCCTCAAGCCATTTGGGGTTCCTCACACTGCCACACTGGCGGAACCATCAGGAGGACCTCTGAGGAACTTCAGAAATGAATTTAAAGTGCCTAGAGGATCCCATAAGTTTCTGCAAGAACTGCCAAGACTGTTAATGATTCCTCAGAGAACTGTTCTTTGTAAAAAAGGTCCTCCTAACGGTTCCGCCGGTGTGGCAGTGTGAAGAACCCCACATGGTTCCTCAAGGATCCTTTAGTTTTTACAGTGTATGATTTGATAAAACGTGATAAAAATTTTTGAAGTGTAAAGAGTGGTTTTTTTTGATAACTTTAACATGACCGTAAATATGAACACAAGATTAATTGTAACATAAAACTAATTATTATTTGATGTTTAAATCCTTAAAAAAACATAAGTCTATACCAAACATACATTTATGAGTCTCCTTGCTCGCATGGGCAGCCATGTTGTCGCTGTTGCTGGTGTATGCTGGGAAATTTCTCATACCCTTTCGTTTGAAGTAAGGCCCCGAAAAATCTTTGTTTGAAGGGCCATTTAAGGACAATTTAAGTCCACCTTATGTGTTTTAATGAGGAATCTTTCTAATCACAAAGTGATTGATTTCCTAATGGAATTTTTAATGATAACTGTTTTTTGTGTGCTTTTTACATTGTTAACCTTTTACTTCATTTACATACTACATTAAATCACAACTATATTGAGATACACAAAATACACACTGTGTAGGACCATTACATAACAGATTAACTAAATATATAATGTTTTACTTCTCTAAAACCAATAAAAATGGTTTTGTAAATCAATAATAAAATTTTGTAAATCAATAATGAAGTGGGATTATTTGGAACACATGTGGGCTCAAATGGTTCCAAGGTCTTAAATTTATATTCGAAAATGTACATCATCTGATTGATACATTTACTAATAAAAGACAAATATTGCATTACTTTTCTTATAAACCATGTCAATATCTATGAAAAACACCTAAACTTAGATTATGGTGGGCTTAATGGGTACACTTAAACTACTGATTCAGTGTAATGTTGGAATCAGACATTAAAACTTTGTGTTTAAGAAGATGTTGGTATGGACAAACAATATAGCACAAATCAATTAGGTTAATGGTTTAAACAGCTATGAAATCTCATTTGTCCATTACAGATCCGTTACAGAAATGTATTATTGCATTAACAGACATGCCATCTATTTTAGGGATCAAAAGGAAGCATAGGGCCAACAGGTCCACCTGGATATCCAGGACAGCCTGTAAGTACAGTACCATTCAATCATGGCATGTTTTTGACTAATCTGCAATTGTAGTTAACGCCATTTGTGTTTTCATCAAGGGAGCACCTGGTAGAGATGGAAAAGATGGTATTCCAGGAAGAATTGGTGAAAAGGTCTGTACTGATTTTGCTATAAAATATTAACAGCAATGTATAGCTTCTCTGACAACACAGACAACTGAGAACATTTGGCATGACACTTTTAAGTGCAAAATCACCTTATAGAGGACTATAAAAGTATTTGCACCATTGTTTTCTCCTTCTTGCTGATCTACAATGTCTGCTTCCAGCCTTATCCTGACAGATGTTTTTTGCACCATCACCATGTTGGTGGTTGCCCATATGATAAATCCTGAATTAGTTCCACATGTTTTAACCAACCATTACTCTGTTGATGTTTACATGTATTTCCCTTTCTATCACCATTTCCATATTTATTAATCAGTACATTGACAACATGATAATCTAGCCACAGGGGTTGCAAGCCATTTCTGTGCCGGTCCCAAGCCTGGATAAACAGAGAGGGTTGCATCAAGAAGGGTATCTGGCGTAAAAATGTGCCAAATTGAAATATGTGAATTGTCAGTTTGAATTCCATACCAGATGAGTCGAGGCCTGTTTAACGCCACCAGTGCTGTTGACCTAGAGGGTGCTGGTGGAAATTGGGCTACTGTTGGTTAAAGAAGGAGAGGAGGCAGAAGAGTTCCTAGACAGAGAGAAAAGAGGAAAGGCAGGAGTATTGGTCTGAAAATAGGGACTCTTAACATTGATACAATGACAAGGATAGGTAGAGAGCTGGCAGACATGAAGAAGTAAAGGAAGGTAGATATACAGTACTGTGTGTATAGTATTGGAGGGGGATACAAACTGTTTTATTATGGTATGGATAGGAAGAGAAAGGGGGTAGAAGTGATCCTGAAGAACAGTTGGTGAGGAATGTTTTAGAGGTGAAAAGTGTGTCAGACAGGGTAATCAGTTTGAAGTTAGAAATTGAAGGGGTGATGTTGAATGTAGTCAGAGAAGTAGATATTCTGGAGTGAGTTCTAGAGAGGTGACAGAGAGTATTCCCTTTGGAAACGGCTGTAGTTAACACTCATTTCCAGAAGAGGGAGGAACACATAAGAGTGGAGGAGGGAGTACGCAGGTTGACTACATTCTATGTAGACGAGGCAATCTGAGAGAGATTATTGACTGCAAAGTGGTGGTAGGAAAGAGTGTAGCCAGACAGCATCAGATGGTAATGTGTAGGATGTCTCTTGTGGTCGGGAAGAGATGAGGAAAGATAGAAAAGAAGACTAAGTGGTGAAAGTTCAAGGAGGAATGTTGTGAGGAATTCAGACAGAAGCTGAGACAGGCTTTCGCTGGTCAGGAAGAGCTTCCAAGTGACTGGGAAACAACATCAGAAGTGATCAGGGAGATAGGTAGGAAGGTGCTAGGTGTGTCATCTGGAAAGAGATAAGGAACCATGGTGGTGGAACAAGGAAGTACAGGACAGCATTCAGAGGAAGAGGTTAGCCAAAAAGGAAGGAATCTTCCAAGGATTACAAGGAATCTCAGTGCAAAGTGAAGAGGGAGGTGGCAAAGGCCAAACAGAAAGAATATGATGTTGTATGCCAGGTTAGACAGATAAGGGTGATTTAAAGATAGAGATGGAAGGGTACTAACAAGTGAGGAGAGTGTGAAGAGAAGATGGAAGGAAAGAGGGAAGAGGTGAATATTGTAGAGCAGGAAGTAGCAAAGATTAGAAAGGATTAAGTAAGGAAGGCTCTGGGAAGAATGAAGAGTAGACAGACTGTTGGCCCAGATGACATACCTGTGGAGGTGTGGAAGTGTCTAGGAGAGAGAGCAGTGGAGATTCTTTCTAGTTTGTTCAACAGGATTTTAGAGGGTGATAAGATGCCTGAAGAATGCAGGAGAAGTGTCCTCATGCCGATTCTTAAGAACAAGGGTAATGTGCAGAGTTGAAGCAACTACAGAGGTATAAAGTTAATGATCCACACAATGAAGCTATGGGAAAGAATAGTAGAAGCTAGGTTATGAAAGGAAGTAGATATCTGTGAGCAGCAGTCTAGCTTCATGCCCAAAAAGAGCACTACTGATGCAATTGTTGCTCTGAGAATGTTAATGGATACGGAGATGGTCAGAAGTTGCTGCATTGCGTCTTTGTGGATTTAGATAAAGCGTATGAAAGGGTGCCGAAAGAGGAGCTTTGGTGCTGTATGAGGATTTCAGGCATGGCAGAGAAGTTTGTCAGAGTAGTTCAGGATATGTATAAGAGGAGTATGACAGTAGTGAGATATGCTATCGGCTTTGAGTTCCTTCTTGAAACAGATGAGTCGTTGTGGCGACCCCTAACGGGAACAGCCAAAAGTAAAAGAACATTGACAAAATGGTCAAGCTTAAACACTCCTTAGATCTATAGGCTATGTACAAAAGATTTTAAAAGGAAACATATGGTACTGCTTAAGAGTCATTAAATTTCAATCATACCCCTTGTATTGAGAAACATCAAATGTAATGTTTGGTTGTCAGAGCTGTGGTACTGTGGGTACAGGGAAATAAAATAATAAAAATGAAAAAGCAATGTTTTGCAATATTTGAGCAATTTTTGCTGTAAAACACATTGCAACACTGATTTTGTTTCCAGCAAAGCTTCTAAGTGCCTGCAATTCTTTCCCAACATCTTGTTTACTATAAATGCTTTTATTGCATACCTGTTGTTCATAAGCTAACAAAGACGAAATATAAAACAGCAAATATAAAATGTGTTGATAAAAATATGAAAAGTGGTTGGTAATATCCACAAAGACTGTAGATAATAACAAGATGTTGCAGTGCAATGCTCAGTATTGTCGCAAAGGCGGTTCTGTCTTCCAGTTAAAAGAGCCACTTGTCAGTCATTAAAGACTAATGATTCTTTGAAGGAGTGGCTCTGTACCTAAAATATCATACTTATAACAGCTCTAATCCCTTCTAAAGGGATGTTTTTCATGACACTATCAGAAGGAAGCTTTCTTAAATATAATAATATTTAGTCATTAACTGTCCATTTTCTTTATATCTCATCTTCAATTGTGTTGCTCAAAGGAAAACATAAATATAAAGTAAAGTAATACAAAAATAATCAAAAACAAAAATAAAGTTGTTAGTTGTTAGTTAGGTAAGCAAATTACCCCAAAACTTACCTTAACATACACTGAAAGTACACTGTACACTGCCCGTCCAACCAATAATAAGGTGCAACCAATATAATTTATGGTGTTCTTAGGCAAGTGGACCCTTCTGTATGTCTCTTGGGTATGTTTTGTTATATTAAAAGTTGACTGACTCTCATTTCTATGACCTTTTAGGGAGATTCAGGATCTCCTGGAATTTCTGGACTGGATGGAGGAGAGGGACTTCCTGTAAGTACATCTGTAACCCTCTAGGATCATTGCTTAGTGTTTTAATTAGTATACCTAAATAAATAACTTCTCACTTATGTATGTAACCCTCGTTCCCTGAAGAAGGCAACGGAGACATCATGTTGGAACATACTGAAATTGGGATCTGGCCTATGAGTCCTATCACTTTCAAGTGGAAACTAAAAGAGCCAAAGCACATTGGTGTGCGGGATTTGCATTCTGCACCCCATCCTGTGGCATAGGTATAAATGCAGAAGCTTAGGCGACTAAACAGAACGATAAACACTGCTCTGAAGCGAAAAAGCTGAATGTTCGTTGCACCCAGCTTTCACATTTAAACCTGCGCTGTGGGGCAGGTCGTGGGAAGCCAATCCCGCATGCTAATGTGCAAGTGGCAGGTGTTTTTGTTTGGCCATATAAATTAACATGAATGTACATGGTGGTTAATTCACCCAGGCTAGACACCCATTATATATATTCATGTTAAATTTACGGATTTGCCCAAGCTTTTATGAAATGTGACGTATGGTGCATCCATTTTATGCAATCCCAGCTATCAATGATGATACCCATGATCTTGGCGTCGCTAGCACCATGCTCATACCAACTGAGCTACAAGCATATACACTATATAGCCTCAGGACAACTGTAAGTGATCCAGCAATGTGGCTTCAGCTGGTAATTCATATCATCTGTAGAGAAAAAAGTTAAGAGTCAGAAAGTTTGGGAGAAAAATATAATGAAAAGTTGCGAACTGGAGCCATCTAGCTGAGCAGAGGACACCAAACAGTGTAATACATTATATGGTGCAATGCTTTCTAATTACCTACATTATGTCTGTTTACAGGTGTTTATGGCAAATTAATGAGACACTTATGAATGTGCGCTTTTATTGTTCAGTGTATAACAAATTTATTATACGCATTTCATGTTTCACTAGTTATTTAATTTCCTGGTTTGCATCTATTGTTGTTTTCTCTGCTGTTTGCAATCCTATGTTTTAATTCTAATGTAGAGCCAACACAAAACTAGATACAGTATCATGACAATAGCAATATCAGGATGTATAACAGCACGACTGTGTGACATTGATTTCAGATAATGGAAATTGAGTGAAAAACCTCTTACATGTGAAACAACATTTATTGCCATGGATTTTCTAACTGGAGTGTTTTGGATTACTGAGTGAAGTAAATTCAACAGCAAGTTCTTGCTGTTGGCTTGACAAATCTTTGTCTAAAAATGTTAAAAGCTTTGAAGTATGAGGATTATTTCTATACTTGATAGGCAGACAATAGGATTGATAGGCAGGCAGACAAACAGAATATCACCATAAATTATAAAACATGCAAGCCAAGATTAGTTTAATCTTGTAATATGTTTATCCAAGTCCATTATCAGTGACGTGAGAATTTATGTCCTGAAAGCAATGGAAGGTACTTAATTTTGCATCCACTTTCCATGTTCTTTTACTGGTCCCTGCAGAGCAAACCCAGACCAAACATCTGCTTCCGCTTATCATGAAAAATGCACCAAAATGCTATTTCAAGGTGGCTTTGTTGAATATGCTAACATTGTAAAGTCTTTGTTTATTTTTTTTGTTTATTTACAAACCACCGGACCGACTTTTACTTCCATGTTCAACCTCTCAACAGCCTATTTAAATAATTACTACCATTAGTCTGAAAACAACACATCATCAATGTGTGTGTTTACTCTCAGGAAATAAAATTCTAGGCCCTGCTGCCAGTATTAATTACTAACATGAACATTTGCATTACTGACTTCTAAACAGTAAACTTGGCACAGCTGCTTAAAATGGTTTTGCATCAATTGTTGTTTTGCTTCAACAATGTTTAGAGGGCACTGCCGAACTCCTGGCACATGAAATCAGAACAACTAATTCTTAGTTTCTCACAGACCTACAGCATTGATTTTAAACAAAAAGAGACAGAGTGTAAATGGACCAACACTGGTTTTAAAGTAATAGCTTTTCCAAAAATGGAAAATCTGGCATAATTTACCCACTCTGATCTTCCAAACCAATATGATCTTATACCTACTATCTGTTGACTTACAGTATGAACAAACTTATAAACACATTGAATCAATAAGTACAATCACATGACTTATACTTAAAACTTAATACATACTTAAAAATATGTATTACATTTATTAAGTACATTTATTAAATAGCTAAATTAAATATTTTTCACAGTCATCAAGGCATAGAGTGCTTACACAAAATCTATACCACTGGTGGTTACTATGAGATGCGATTTGCTATTAAAAACTTTATGTGTTTGGAAAAACAATAAATTATAGATTTAGAATGACAAACAGGCATGTATTTATTAAACGGTTTTTACTGTTGATACTGCGACTGTTGAAAAAGGTTATATAGTTAAAAAACTATATATTTTGTTAAATACTGACATCTGGAAAATCGCTCAGGTACTGTAGTGTGCTGACATGTGGTTTGTGCCAAGGTCAAAATCATAACTTCTCTTTTTTATAAATTTTTGCATTGCAATTTTGGATGTTGCTTAAAGGGATAGTTCACCCAAAAATAAAAATGATTTTATTATTTTATTATTTACTCACCCTGTCAAAATAATTGTCAAACCTGAATGACTTTCTTCCTTCAGCAGTACACAGAAGAAGATCTGAATTGCAAAATGCTGGTTACCGGCACCCATTCACTTTCATGGTAGTGAATGGGTGCCGATAACCAGCGCTTTGCAAAACATCTTCTTTTGTGTTCAACAAAAGAAAGAATCATATACAGGGTTTGAATGACACAAGGGTAAAAACAATATTTTTCTTTTTTGGTGAACTATCCCTTTAATATTTATGATTAGGTAATTAGGTAATTAGGTAATTAACTAGATTAGATACACACAAAGTAGAACACACTTGTCACAGTATACTCTGATTTGTATTCTTTCGGGCACAAGGCATTACCAGCTCAAAGTTTGTCGAATAGTTTATTAGCAAATCAAAGTCAGCTTGCATGCTGTCCAGTGTGTGCCATTTCCAAAGCCTCTTTAATAATGTTTGAGGATGTGAAAGCAAGCTGAAATCATTTGTTTACCAGACAGCCTCCGCTGGCTACTGCTGACCATGTTGTAAGTTGCATATGTGTAAACTTGATGAAAGAAAAATCTAATGAATATGCTGTGGATATAACAATGTTTTGTACTGATACAGAAATGGCAATACTGCTGGAAATGTTTGCAGTGAAAAATTGCATTCTGCCAATTATGTGGAGAGCGACTTACATTATACAGGGGAATGATTGAAAAAGAAGTGTGCATAACTATTGTGATATTTTAAAATGATAAAATGACCAATCTTGAGCAATGTTCTGCTGTTAGCCTTAATCTAGATTGTTATGCATCAAAACAGCCATCAATCTGTTAAATGGTCTGTATTTTGGATTTTGTCATACAGTTTGATATACTGCCAGTAATAGACAAGTGAGAAGTAATACATGCTGTGAAGTTGGTAATAAACCAGCCAAAGGATTTACCCAAAGCCTAAAATCTGTTCCTACATGTTGCAAAATTATGTGGGTTTCAGTCCTGTGTACACATAAATGATCGCTCACCCATGCTAATTGGGTGCTAATTTATCCGGGATTGAAACAGTGTTGTGTGTTTGTATTATGTTTGACCACAGTACTACAATGTTTTGAGCCGTTTCCAGGACATTGCATTGAACAAATGCAAAAATTGTTGCATAAAACATGGTAAATTAAATCAAAATTAAGAAAAAAGGTCATAGCCTAAGATTTAACGAAACGAAGAGCCACCCAAAATTTCCCATCGACTTATAATGGCCCATAGACTGCCATTATAAAACGGCCCAGATTGATTATCTTTGCATCAGAGTGTCATAGAGACATGGGGGTCATTTTACTTAAACAACCAATCAGTCTCCCAGGAGCTTCATGATGCTGTAAAGCCACACCCTAGCAACCATTTAGAGCACCCTAGCAACCGATCCCATTGACTGCCATTATAAAAGTACCAGTCAGATATCTTTGCAGCATAGTGTCCTAGAGACAAGGGGGTGGGCTCATTTTACTCAGGCAACCAATCAGACTCCAAGGAGCTTCAGGATGTTGTGAAGTCACGCCCGGATATCGGATATCACGCGTCACGGCACATTAAAGCGGCAAAACCATACACAATATTTGATTTGTTTGATACAGAACAGACTTTGCTCATGTCCTTTGTGCAGTAAAGTATTTAACATTCACACGTCAAATGTCCGACCTCGAGTGCTGCTCCTTACGTTTCGTCTCGTGTTTGAGGTGAGGAATATCCTAAATCCGAATTGTCGGGAGTTGTCAGGAGTTGTGTTCAAGTCTTCAATCGAGTCTAGCGCGCCGTCATTTGTTGCGTAGTGACGGGTGTGTTCAAGTAAGCCAGATATGCGCAAATGCTACGCAATAATGGTGGATTTGGTATACCATGATGACTCACGAGTTGAGTATTTGCGCTAAACCTACGCAGATTTGGCTTACACGAAAAAATTATAACCCGCCAAATTGTCTAGTGATTTGAAAACGTTACCCGCCACAGCTTATTTAATTTAGAAGGTTTGGCAAGTTTGTTTTTAACCATGTTTTTATTTTCAGGGCATACCAGGCATACCTGGAAATGATGGTCCAAGGGGAATTAAGGTAATGTTTTCAGAGCAAACAACACACTACCCTGATTGAAAAATGTTAGGGGAGTTTGGTATTAAGATTTTATTTAAAGTACAAAATTTTCTAATTTCTAAATGAAAAAAATAACATGAATGTATTTTCGTTTCGCGCTGCCTTTACTTTACTGATAGCATACCAAAATCTATACACAGTCTATCCACTGATCTATTCCAGTATGATGTATGAGAATTGCCAAAGTTATGTTTACTTCTCTGTGTGTTTGGTTAATGTGTTCTGGTGTTCCTTGTGCTTCTAAGGTTTAACTGAGTTTTCTCGTTAATTGATCTCATTTATTTCCTTAGTTACTAAATAATCATCGTTTGTGTACAGTATATATACACATTGTTTTAGTTCTGTTCCTGGTCTGTTATTGTTGATGTTCATGTGTGTTGTTACTTTTCTCTCTGTTCTCAGTGCTTTAATTTATTAAACGTATTTAGATAATCTTTTTTGTGTTTGTGCTGGGAATCTCTACTGACACATGGCAGACGAAGAATTTTTGCAGAGATTGTAGAGTGGGTACTCTTTAACTGCAGTTCCCCACTCACCATCTGTGAGGCAGAGGAGGACCTAACTATGATGCCTGAGCCCACCACAGAACCACAGCTCGAGTCCGAGCCTGCCACAGACTGCGACATGGAGTAGGTTGCTACCCTGCAGCCAGAGCCAATCACAATGTCCATCCTGATACCAGAGCAGATCATCAAGCCCCTTTTGGAGCATTTGCATGCTGGTTTGTCCACCCATGAACCAGTTTAGTTGAGAAGTGCTGGCTTATAGAGTTTGTTTCAGTGCCATCTTCCACCCTTGCCCCCTATACTCATGCTTCCTCATCTGCCCACCCCATTGCTTCTGGACTGTATGCTGGCTCAGCCCACTCCATTGGTCTTACCCAGCTCCATGGCTCCTTTATCTCTGCTGGTCCCGCCCAGCTCCTTGGCTCATTCGTTCCCACTGGTCCCGCCCAGCTACTTGTCTCCCTGATCTCTGCAGGTCCTGTCCTGTCCCTTTCCCTTTCTGCTCTTTTGTCCTCTCGTTGTCGTAGCTTTTTGGCTGTACCCTGGCTGCTTTGGCTCATGCTCCTTTACCAAACTCTCAGCCCTGTAAGGTGGATTAAAGGTCTGTTAAAGTTGGTGCACTTTGCTGCCATGTTTGGAATGTCTCTGGGCAAGACAACAGTCCCATCTACTTGAATCGGGGATGGCAGATATTTCTACAATTGAAATCCTAAAATTGCAATTAAATAAAATATTTCCGACCAACAATTAAACCTGACATTAACTGTGCCATAAAATTTGTTTCTGTGGTAATGGCAGTGGTGCATCTTGTTAATATTAAGAATCTTTGGTGGATCCCCTGGCTGCACCGCAGTCATTTGCCCTCCACCCCTCCTGCTCCACCTTGGTCATCACTCCCACAGCTGTCTTCTCAGTCTGCCTGGTTGCATTCTCCACCTTGGTCACTCCAGGCTGTAGCTTTCCCTTGATGAAATACCTATTAGATAAAGGACCTACCCACTGGCCGATAAAACAGTAGGTTCTATATAGCGGTGCAGTATGAATACTTTTCAGACATACAACATCGCCATGTTTTCATTTTCGTGTGACCAACATGCTCCTTGACCTATGACGTGGTAACAACAGTGAAACAGTGCTTAACAGGTTCTTTTATACGGCACCTCTATTTAAACGAAAAGGTGTTATATAGCACTTAAATTAGTTTCCCTATAATTTTAAGCAAAGAACCACTTTTTAAGCATTTTTTAGTGTACACTTGAAAGAGCTGCCCACCTTACAGTTTTCCTCTACGTTTAATTTACTAACTTTTGAATTTAGTTGCTCCTTAGCTCCTGTGGCGTCATGGTATAGAAAAATGTCCATCCAATGGATACTGGCAAATCTTGGCAGAAGCAGAACATCCGGGGATTTCTCGCCTACTGTTTTTTGCTGTTTTGGACATACTACTCATTACTAGCATACTATAGTATGAAAGTATAGGTGATTTCGGAAGCAGGGAAGGACTTCAGAGCTCTGACTTGGCTTCTCTCCCTGTCATCTCTGCCCTGGTGTTTACTTCTGATGGACACTCCAGTTCAATGTGCCTCTCCAGCTGTACTTTTCAGCTTTTCTGAACTGTGAATATTTCTTCTGTACAGTTACTGTTTTTGGTGCAAGAACACGCCTTCCGGGATGAGGTTTAATATTACAGTTATATTCCCGTTTTTTAGCTTGTGAAAACCTTGTGTTTCTAATGTTTAATTGGCTTAATTATCTTAATTATTAATTTGATGTGTCTCTCCTTTGTTACTGATTAATCCTGTTTAGTTCTCTTTGTAGTTTATATATACCCTTGGTTTATTTCTAGGTCATTTATTAATGTTCATGCATGTTGTTACTATTCTCTGTGTCCTTATTGCTTTGGTTTAGTTTATTATAAAAGTATGTAGAAAAATCTTTTTTATGTTTTGGATCTTTACTGACATGTGACAGTATTATTCCAGAGAGCATAATGTGTTCCTTAACAGAAGCAAGGATCAAATGAGTTCAACGTGCTCTGTCACAAATTTACTTTGATGAGTGACTGAAAATAATACAGAAAACAATGAAGAATCAAATTCTCATTTCCTCATTAAATTCCAGGTTTACTATAAAACCACATGTGGTCTCAGACATTTGGACGCTACAATATACTGGTATATCTTGGTGGCTGTGCTTGGTTTTACTGTGTTACTTTATAAACACATTATTGCATTAAAGGTTTATCTCTTCATTTATTTGAAGGGTGAAACTGGCATGATGGGGCATAAAGGAGCCAAAGGTGTAGCTGGAGACCCTGTAAGTAAATCTAAAGTTGTATATATAAACACCTATTTTAAATGTGTAACTGAGATAAAACAAATTTCCTGTTGTAAACTGTCTAATCTAGGTTTACGGTAATAAACGAATCTTCTTTTTGAAGCACTGTTAAAAAAAATAACAAATAACAAAAATGATCACAGTAGTTAAATGATAACAATTATCCTTATCAACATTTCAATTAACTTAGACATTGAAATTTTCTCTTTTAATGTCCATATGCAAAACTTAAAAGCATTTAGTCTTTCTTATAAAATCTGTAGATATGTGCACCCAACTAAATACCTGGGAGTAAGGGTACACTGTAAAAACTAAAGGATCCCAGGGGATCCTCACACTGCCACACCAGTGAAACCGTTAGGAGGACCTCAAGACTGTAGACAAATCGCGACGCGCGATCCTGTGATGCTGTTGCTGCTGCTGATGCGCATCTGTCATCCGAAAGAAAGCAGCTGCGCAGTAATGAATGCATCTGACAAAATGTGCAAGATATAATACTGAATAGCTTAGCAACTGCCTAGCAACACCCTAGCAACCACCAAGTAACACCCTAGCAACCGCTTTGCAACACCTTTGCAATGACCCCGAATACTTTAGCAACACTATAGCAATATATAGAGTTTCGCAAGCACCGCTTGCAAGCACACATTTTCTGCAGAAAGTTTATATATCTACTTTTGTGTAATCAGAAGGACTCAGGGCAGCTTCCTTTTTATTTAGGCATGTCTTTTTTCCAGTGTAGTAGCTTTTTTACTCTGATAAGTCCAAAGGACAACCACATGACAACACTTAATGTCAAACCCTACATTATGCTGTAATGCTAGTTGGGAGAATTAGAAAGCTATTTTGTATGGTGATAGTTTAATTGATACTGCTCCAGACGGACACTGATTTTGCTAAAAAAAAACCTGAACCCTAATCATAACTTACCCCTTAAATAATAGTTTTCATTGTTTGAAAAGAATGGTATACATGCCGCTAACCCATTCTTGACCCTACAAGGACCCTAAACATAATCCTGCAGATTGATTGGTTGATAGAAATGTCATCTTTGATAAAATATTTATTTATTTAATATTGGTTTGATTTCAAGTTAATACATCTGACAGTTTGTGTTGGTCTTTCCTACAGGGGGAGATGGGTTTGCCTGGAATACCCGGCTTAAATGGAAAACCTGGCCCTAAGGTTTGCATGTCTTTGCCCTCTAAATGCAATATGTAATTTGTAATGTTGAATTCATTTTGAGAGCATTGATTGGTGATTTAGCAATTTTACTTTTGTTTTTAGCAAATATAAGGCGTATGAGCATATAAGAGCAACAGTCTGTTTAGAATATTGTCAGTATTTCCTGGTGTAGTGTCAAAAAACACTTGAATGTGTTTGCCTGCAATGATACAGAGCAAAAACGACTTGTATCCAAAAAATGAGATGTAAGATTGGAAATCTCTATTACAATTACTTTCCAATTTCCAAGTGCTAGCCAAGAACAATATTCTGTATGAACACATTTCTTACCCTGAAAACAAGGTTAAAGTCAGGCTTACATCAGTAAATTTACTTGACATGACTGCAATCTTTGATATGGCCTTCAACAGTAAATAAGAAACATGTCATTGTTATATTTTCATAGATATTATTTCCATTATGTGGGATGATTTTATGTAGAAAACAGTTAATTAAGTTTATTTGTATAGCGCTTTTATAATGGAGCGTTGTTTTAAAGCCGCTTAACAACAAAAACAAATGTGCAAACAAGAACATATTGGAAAGGTAAAAAGTAAGACCAAAGGTAACAGAAATTACAGAATCTAATGTCTAATATTAGTAGTCTCCCAGTAAGAACTCCAACATGGTAATGGTGGCAAGGAACCCAAACTCCACTATATATACTTTTTTATCAAGAACACTGGTTGCAGCTGTAATGCGTCAAAGGAGAAATGACCCTCCCTGTGAGCCTGCGTTCTCCCAAGGATTTTTTATCCATATATATCTATATCTATATCGTCCAAATCTATAAATGACCCTCCCTATATCTATATCTATCATATTTATATATATATATATATATATATATATATATATTTATATATATATATATATATATATATATATATATATATATATATATATATATATATATATATATATATATATAGGGTCATTTCTCCTCTGATGCATTACAGCTGCAATCAGTATTCTTGATAAAAAAGTTTTTGATTTACAACAATGTACTAAATTTACAAAATGTTACATTTTTCAATAATTTAAAAACACGTAAAAGCTAAAAAATTACGAGCGGGGCATTACTGGTGTGTTTTACGTTGTAGATATTTAATTAATTCATGCCTGAACTTAGATATACACATTTTTATCATCTTTAGGGTCCTAAAGGGGATAGTGGCGAGCCGGGTCAACGAGGATACCCAGGGCCAGAGGTAACATAATTCACTTTATCATCAGATTGTTCAGATGATAGTTGATGTAAGATTCCCTTAACATTCTGCAACATGCTGATAGCAGTAGACTACAACATCTGAGGGCCTGCTTAAATGATAACAATAATCCACAAGTGCAATATGTTATTTTCACACATAGTCTGTATGTTTGTACATGGTGCTTTTGTTTAAGGGTAAGACCGGGGAACCTGGGACAGCTGGTCAGCCTGGACATCCAGGAATGCTGGGATTACAAGGACAGAAGGTAAATAATGAACTCCACATCACAATAATCTGGGGTGTGGATGTGTCATGCATTTATAAAGATTTCTGAAAACCAAATGATTTTGTTACTTTACCCAAATTAAATTTATTTCTAACATTGCAAACTGTTGTCAAACTTAAAGGCAAAAGAGCACTTCATGGTGGACAGATTTTCCAAGTGTAGCTTCACTTACTTTAGTAAAGTAATGAATATTTATATCATGGCAAACAAGAAAGGCATTCATGTGGTTTACAAGCATTTAAATTTAAATTTAGAATCAAGTCGTAATTACTTTGCTTTAGATGATAATTCAAAATCTCAAAGATTACAAAGTAGTCCTACTTTAAACCCACACACATTACATCTTAGCAGAAGCTTTTAAATGTAACTGTAGACAAATGTTTTTAATAAAATGTCCTGTCATGGTTTCAATGACTAAAATCATATTCATATTTATTAACAATCTTGTCGAATGGCAGTTATCTCAAACAAAGGCATCATGAAATTGCTGGTACCTGACATCATAGCAAATATACAAAAATAAAGATTCCTACAGTGAAAGGTTCTTTTTGGGGACAATTTTTTCCATTTATCTGAAAAAGTGTCTCTATCAACCTGAATTCACACTAAGGGCCCTATTATAACAATCTAAGCGCATGTCCGAATCCACTTTTCTATAGTTTAAGGATGGGAAAAATGGTCGGCATGCCTGGCGCATGCTCTTAAAGGTTTGTTCCTCTTCTCTTGAGTAATGGGTGTTTTTGGGCATAACGTGCTATAACATGGGAGTCTCATCTCCCATTCCCTTTAAAAGCCATGATGGATTTGCTATTTACATGGCGAAATTTCAAGCGGATAAACTGAAAGCTTCTATAGCAAGGAAACAAATCTGCTTGTGCATGCTCTGAGGTTCCTGGACCCTCCCGTCACTCGCCTTGGTGCTTTCCGCCTGCGAACCCAAGGATGACCGTTGTTAAAAAAAAAAATGCATAGACAACTTTTTTTAACTAGTGGAAAACTAAACTGACTGGTTGATGGCACGAAAATGTGCACAATCCCATCCCTTCACTGTCCTTGGTTGTGTATTAGAGATAGCAAATATGAAAAAAGCCATCCACGGCCAGCTCCTGAGGGCAGAATACTCTTGATGTTGTGGTGGATGGCCCCGGCCTCGAGGTGCTGGATCTTGGGGATGTGACGTATGGAATTCTGTGAGTAGGTTGGAATCGAAAATGTTTCCTCTCTTGACCCATGATCGTTCTTCAGGTCCGTAGCCTTCCCAATCCACCAGATACTCGAGGGAACCACCACAACGTTGGGAACTTAGGATTTCCTTGACTGTAATAAGCTGTTCCAACTTCCAGCACCAGAGGAAGAGGGGGTTAGTCGGCAGGACCAGGCTCTGTGGGGACAAGAGAGACAGGTGAGTGAAAAGGTTTGAGCAGTGAAACATGAAATGTAGGGTGAATTCTGTAGTGTGGTGGTAACTGGAGCTCAAAGTGACCGGGTTGATTTGTTGGTTGATAGGAAAGGGAACAATTTATCTGGGACTCATCTTCTTGCAGGGGAGGCAAAGACGGATGTTCCATGTGGATAGCCAGACTTTCTGGCCAGCCTGAAAAACTGGAGTGGGGTTTTTGTGTGCATCTGAGTGCCATTGTTGCCGTCTTAGGGCTCACTGAAGGTGTTGTTGAGCTGAATCCCAGACCCTTTTGCTCTCCTGGAACCAGTGAGTCACAGAGGGCTATAATGGAGTGAGACCAGTGGAGGACTGAGGTAGGGAATTTTGTGCGTACTCGCCCCAGGCTAGATAGCAGTTCCAGGAGCTCTGGTGGCTATGGCAGAAGGTACCAAGATATTGGGGGATGCTTTGGGGATGATATCCAGCTGACGGTCAGACCTAGAATGGAACAGAAGGATCTCCAGACCCGTGAGATGAACTGTGGACCACTACCTGAAATTATGTCTTCTGGAAGACCGAAATTGCGAAAGACATGGTTAACATGTAAAGCTACCCCCCCCCACTTTCAGCAAAAACCAAGAAAATGACATGCATATGTTGTAGATGTAATGCTGCTAGCATTAGTCTTTAGCTGACAGGTGCATTCGCCACAAAATAACAATGTAACTTTGTGAAAGAACAAATTTATCGCATGCTTGTGAAACATGAATCATGCGTTGTGTGGACTCATTTTAAACGTGAGACTCTAACGGATCGGATTTCACAGAGCTCTAGCGGATAAACATCACGCCTCTGGCATACTTTGTTGGGAAATATGATAAAGTGTTATTCTCTTACACGAAATCGGATAGAAACATTGGGGAATATCAATATTTCTCAGTTTTATTACGTTTGTGGACTAAATGTGCTGAAGGATCTATTATTGTGGACGCTTTACTACACGAACAAGGAAGCAACGTCAGAGCGTATTAAGATTTCAGTGCTATTTCATCGTTCACGGACCATTGATAAAATTCGGTGGGATGATTGACTCAGGGGTGTCTGATGGTTCGTTGGGAGCATAAAGTCTAGAGAGGGCATCGGCTTTGATATTCTTAGTCCTTGGACAATAGGAGATGGAAAACTGGAAACGTGTGAAGAAGAGGGCCCATCTGACTTGCCTGTGGTTTTTGTGGTCTTTGTACACAATGAATGGGTGATGGGCCCCTGCCAGCCAGTGTCTTCACTCTTCAAGAGCGAGTTTGATGGCTACAAGCTCTCGATTGCTGATATTGTTGTTTTGCTCCACCAGGGTGAGCTTCTTGGAAAAGAAGGCACATGGATGGAGACATGGAGGATTCCCCTGCTGCTGCGACAGGACCGCTCTTTAGGTTGAGGCATCCACTTCAACTGTTTCTGGGGGTCAGGGTGTATCAGGAGCAGAGCAGACGTAAAAGCCTTCCTGAGGGTCTCCATTGCTGTGGTGGCTTCGGGTGTCCAGGACAGAAACTTTCCTTTAGCAGGTTGGTGGGGGCGAGGAGATTTTTACAGAAGTTACCAAAGAAATGTTGAAGTTCTTTCATGGTGGTTGGTGTGGGCCAGGAACGGATAGCTTCCACCTTCCTCATCCATCTTGATACCTTTAGACCTGATCTGGTAACCAAGGAACTGGATTGATGAAAGGTACATTTGTCTGCCTTCAGGAACAGATGGTGCTAGCGGAGCTGTTGGAGAAACTCAGAAAGGCGATGTTTGGCCACGTTCCTGGAGTAGATTAGGATTCCTTGATGTAGACCAAGTAGAAAGCAATAAAGACACTCCTGGAACACCTCAATCATGTAGCAGCCCTGGAATACAAAGGGGGCCCCCCTCACGTATTTGAATGAGGTTGTGTGTGCTTCTGAGGTCCAGCTTTGTGAAGATAGTGGCTCTGCGAAGCTTCTCCAGTGCAGATGGGATGAGAGGAAGGGGCAACGGTGGTTGATGGTTATGTTGTTAAGGACTTTGTAATTGATGCAGAGCCACAAGCGTCTGTCCTTCTTTGCCTTGAAGAAGAAGCTTAAAGCAGCAGGGTATGTGGATGGTTGGATGTAACATTGTTTAAGAGCCTCCTCGATGTACTTCTCCATGGCCCTCTGTTTGGGGATAGACAGTGAGTATATCTTCCCCCTAGGCTTGCAGGTCAATGGCATAGTTCCATGGTCAGTGAGGGGGCAGCAAAAAAAACGTTGCTGAAGCTGGAGTATTCAGAGAAAATGTAGACATTCTTTAAACTGGGCTTTCAACAGAAATGAAAGAAACAGACACCAGAGGTTGTGGCATGCAGGAAAAGCAGTGGGGAAAACATTTCCTACCCCACTTTGAGGACCAAAAGATGGAAGAATCATTGGAGATGAGTCATGGACGCTCCAGCAGAGGACGCAAATGTGGACCTGAATGAACAAAGAAAGAAGTAATTGCACTCACAGAGGGGTGTTGAGGACGAATGGGACATGTCTGTATCACATGTCCCCTCTGACCACAATATAAACACAAACCCTGGGTTAGCTGTCTCTCTGCCGAGGGTAGCCGATTTGCATCCAGCTGCATAGGTTCGTGGGCTGGCTCTGGAGGGGCGGTGTACTCTGGCTGGCGGATGGGATAGATCAGGTGAGATTTGATCTTTGAACTCTGGTGATTCGAATGGTGAATTGAATGAATCACTCCAGGCCAATGGTGTCGTCATGTGTGGAGAGATGCAGCCGCAACAAAGGCTCCAGCCCCTGGCGGCAGGTGGTCAGCAGGGTGCACTCGTTCCATCCACTGGCAGCAGCTAAGGTACCAAAGCGGATAGCATAATCTTGAATAGAGCTTTTTCCTTGTTTTAAATGATAAGAGTTGCTCACCCACAGATATATCACCTGCTGGTCAGCCAAAAACGTCTCGGAAAGACTGAATGGCTGGTCTGTCGTGTTGCCATAATGACTCCACCCATTGGAGCGCTCGACCTGCTAACAACAAGCTGTTAAACGATACCTTAGCCTTCTTCGTTAGGAATCGTTGTGGCTGCATCTTAACACGAGCGAATGCTGGAGAAGAAAACCTTTGCAGATGTCTACTGGGCCAGAGTAGGGGCTGAATTGACCATGGGACTGGTGGAGCAGAGCAGGACAGATGAAGAAGAGCCAATTGTGGGAGCTGATGCAGATGGTGCAGGTGTTGTGCCATGTGGAGGTGAGAGAATTCGTTGAAGGGATTCCACCAGCTCCTGGAGTTGTTCTTCGCCTGTTTGGTTAAGGTCTGTTCTTCTCTAACGGGGTCAGACTCAGAGACACACAGGTAAGTAAACCAAACAGGCGAGTTTATTGACAACCGGGTAAAGATGGTAAATGCAATGAAACAGGTAAGTATAAATGCAATAATTTCCTTGAAGAGTATATGGGGATGTTAACAGTTCTTATCTTTGTATAGCCAGGTGCTGAATGCTGGGAATATGAAGATGATGGCAGAGAAACAACACAATCACAGGGATGACACTGGAGGACTAGGAGATGCTGGAAAACGAGGGACCAGGAACGTGAAACAGGTAAGTAATTCAGGTAAGTCCTTTTAGAGCTTGGGTATGTAGTCCTTTCCGTAATGTGGTATGACAATGTGGTGTGCGTTGGGTGAGTACTTTTATGTGGTGCTTGGTGATTACAGGATCGGGATCAGGTGTGTGTAATCAAAACTCCTGTGACTGTGAGCGTGAGTAGGAGGAGGAGCTTGGTGTTTCTGTGACAACATGCATGTTTCTCTGACTTTATGTTTGTTAAATATGTGGCACTATATCATGTCTTCTTAGATAAATAGAACTTTGATAAATTTATTTTAACTTTGAACAAGCAGTACATTCAGTACATAATACATTACTTTTACATTTTGCTTACACTAGTACAGTTAATACAATGCAATAAAAAGGAAAGCAAATAAATTGTAAGTTACATTGTATTTTTCTTATACTCCTTAAACCTAATTTCTAATGCCTCAGCTTTAATTTATTTTTTTCATTCACCGCATTAACCCAACTGTACATTTTTTTACAGGGCCAACGAGGAGATACAGGTGAAAAAGGAGCAGAGGTATGATGAACTTCCTTTTTCCAGAAACTTTATGGATTTCAGATATTACCGAATAATACATTCATACTGAAAAAACTGTCTAATTAAAATATGTAGCTAACAGCTAGCTGTTATTTGCTAAAACTACAAAAAACATTTTTTAAACTATCCTGTAGATATTGTTATGATAAAATTAGAAACATCCGAATATGTTTTTATAGCTTTTAGAGTGATAAGGAGCTAAATGTATTTTTAAATACATTCTCCATATTTGCCACTGTTTTTTTTTTAATGAAATTGGGTTTTCAGACTCTTGAAAAATATTTTAAATATTTGATAAGTAAATCAATTTGTTGGTGTTTTGACAATGTTGCAAATACTGCCTGGGCTTTGTGACAAGAACATTTTTATACAGGCAGTATGTTTTGATAAACCATAAACACACATAGGTCTGACAGTGAAGTAGTTGGATATTAGGATAGATTAAAACAGCTTTAAACTTTTAATTTGTATTATTGTCTGTCTTCACTTATTTTAATGGATTTTGGGCCAGTTTCCCAGACAGGGTTTAAGACTAGTCCCAGACTAAAATGCATTTTTGAGCTGTCTTAACTGAAAACAACTTGCTCTGACATACGTTAAATATATCATATTTATTAGTGACATTGCCTTGTCTTAAGATTCACACCAGTAATGTTTTTTAAAAGGTATGTTTTGAAACACTACTTAATTGTCCTAATTTCAAGGCCTAGTCCTGGATTAATCTAAACCCTCTCCGGGAAACTTTTTTGAGTTTAAGTTTTTATTCAAGGTTAAAGCTGAATGCTGAGATGTTTGGATGAGTGTATGTTAAAAACAATATTTATGCAATTTAACAGGGGTTGAAAGGTGAAAGAGGAAATCCTGGGAAACCTGGTGTTCATGTAAGTTTGTTCTGTAATTTGTGGTAAACCATAACTTTTTTTACAAAAGTTTTTTGCAGAAATTTAATTTATGATATTTTCCATAAATTGTGTTTTTTAACCCACTGCCTCGAAAAGTATTGGTTAATGCATTTAATCTATTTATACAGTAACATCCACGGAATGGTGTAGTTTTGCTGGTACAGTAGTAGCTGAGTATTAACAATAGGTTACTGTTCATAATCCTCATTCTCTGAAACATCGAGTAGAGAGATCCACCTATGGGAAGGGCATCCATCTGGCTTTGACAGACAGGAGGCAGTGCTACCTTTTGCCATTAAGTCTAATTGGTAGGGAATAAAACATGCTTAGAGGCATAAATAAAATGGGCACAGCAGCCCAGGCTTGAACAGCACAGGCTTCTGTCCAAAACAGAATGGGCTCTGGTAACATCCAGACAGTAGTATCTGATAAATGAATGGGGAGAAACTCCCCTAAACAGAGCCCAAGAGGCAACTATGCCTCTGGTAGAGTGAGCTCTAAAGCCCCTAGAGGGCTGCAGTCCCTTACAGTCATATTCCAAAAATATCGCTACCACCAGCCAATGAGAGAGGCATTGGTATAGAAATGGGATTCCCTGATTTCCTTTTCCTGAAATGAAGAGCTGATCGCTCCTTCTAAAAGCACTGGTTCTGCCCCAGCAGGGCACGCTCAGGAAACAGAGCTTTCAACCTCTCGAAGACGAGAGGTCTTCTGTGAAGGAAAAAGGAGGTGGGTGAAAGGCGGGCAGCTCGATCCCCTCAAACGTGAATGTAGGGAAGATTTTCGGCATAAGAGTTAGGCATAAGGAAGACCCTGTCTTCACTGAGAGAGAATCTACAGCTCAAGAAATGAACAGAGAGTGCATGCAAATCACATTTGGCAGAGGCCAAAGCCAGAAGCAGAGCTGTCGTAAAAGACAGGAGTTTAAAGGAAATGTTTTCAAAGGCTCAAAAGACTGTTGTGACAAAGCCTCCAGCACCATGGAAAGGGTCCCACTCTTCTAAACACCTGAAAGGAACGGCGTTCACCCTTCATGAATCTGCGAATGAGAGCGAGCTCATCGAACCCAACATGACATGCAGCGATAGCTGCTAAATTGACCTTAATAGTAGAAATGGATTTACCTCTTTCTATAAGGTCTTCTAAAAAGCATAATATGGCTAAAGTGAGCGTTATCAGGCAAAGGGAGGGAAAAGCATAGAGCAGCACGAGGCCACAGCCACAAGAGACCCATTACCTGTGGGTGGAGGCTCCAGTCTCCGTAGAGTGGGAACCCATTCAGAATGCCTGGCACATGGGTGGCTCATAACAAAAAGTATTGCCTGCTCCATACTAACAGCTTGTGTGCCAGAGCATGAAACTTGTGCTGAATGCATCCATCTTGAGTGGTTTATATGTACTACAGCTGTGGTATTGTCGCAGCAGATCAGCACATAATGCCCCTGCAGACGGGGCAGAAAATGTCTCACGCTGAAAATGTCTCCTGTTTGTGGATTTTAGCTCTGCTTTCAACACAATCATCCCGGCCCTGCTACAAGATAAGCTTTCCCAGCTAAATGTGCCTGACTCCATGTGCAGATGGATCACAGACTTTCTGTCTGACAGGAGGCAGCATTTGAAAATAGGTAAACATATTTCTGATTCCAGAACTATTAGCACTGGATCTTCCCAAGGCTTTGTTCTTTCACCTATCCTCTTCTCCCTGTATACCAACAGCTGCTCCTCCAGTCACCAGTCTGTCAAGAGGCACTGGTGAGGCTGATGGGCTGTAGCCGATGGTTGGTATCACAGGGATGGTGTCAAGACTGTCACATTGTCTTTCAAAGTGACAGTAGAACTCATTCAGGCTGTTGGCTAGTTGCAGGTCATCAGCAAAGTAGGGGGATTTAGGTTTGCAGTTGTGATCTGTCTAAAGCCTCACCAGACAGACCAGAGTCGTTGGGTGAAAACTGCTGTTGTAGTTTCACAGAGTAGGATTGTTTAGCTACCCTCACCACTTTACTAAACATTTATTTTGACTCTTAATTCTAAATGGACCATGACATGGTCAGAGTGGCCCAGAGCAGCACGATGAACAGTGATCCAGAATGTTATCCTCCATGGCATTTAACTGTTTTGGGAGTTTGTGTGATAGGTTTGCTATCACCAAGCACTATAACAAATGAATCTGGGTATGAGCGCTCCATGCACAGTATTGGCAAGAATACGCTGTGCATCCTGCATGTTGGCTTGCGGGCCTCTGAGCTTTTTGGGCAGTGCCTAGCAGTGGTTGCAATTTTCAGGCAAATTAAACTTTTGCGTGCCTAAGGCCCATATCGACCACACAAAACAGGTGTGAATCCCTAGCAGCGATGACGGCGCCCAGGCAGGCATGCGATAGGCTTTTCCTGATAGAAGTAGCTGGTTTAGAAAGAGCCATTATGGAGGAGAACAGCAAGGAGGCAGGCTGCCTACTATAAAGCGGATGACACAGCTAGAAGGCACAAAAATTCAACTGATCCAGAAAAATTCAAGGCTCATCTGGTGGTTTTATCCCTCTGAAGACACGAGTGAGTGTGAAACACCAATGAGCTGAGAGTAAATAAGAATGTCACGAGAAGTGAGTGCAGGTGCACTTGCAGATGCCTTTATGCACTGGGGCGGAGGGGGCGGACCCTCACCTAGCTTAGGGCACGCCATCCTGTCTGTCAAAGCCAGTTGGTGCAATCGGATGCTTCTGCAGAGTTCAGGTGCAGATGCCTTTCTCATAGGTGGATCTTGAACACGAGATGATGAAAGAGAACTAAACACTTTCAGTAATGCTTTAGCAGATTTTCTTACATGACCTAACAATGAACAATACTTCTACAGTATTTAATAATCTTTAATAATACTTTTGGCATTTCCTAATATTTTTTTAAAACCAAAGTACCTATTAACATTAGCTATTGCACAACAAGCTAACATGTACAGTTGTATTGAAATTAACATTAACACTATATCCCGTATTGTTAGTTTGTGTTAGCTAATGCATTCCGGTAAAAAATAACAACCATATTGTAAAGTGTTAACATGTTTTCAGTATGTTACACCATGTTACAGCTACTTTTAAAGGTGACCTATTATGCTATTATGCTATTATGCTTTTTACGAGACGTAAAATAGGTCTTAGTGGTCCACAGAATGTGTCTGTGAAGTTTCAGCTCAAAATACACAGCTGATTATTTATTATATCATGCTCTAAATGTAAATTCTTTATGCTCATTAAGTATGCAAAATTTTTGGTGTGTGTGTCTAAGAGAACTTATTGTTATACAGCAGTTATTGGCTGTGTGTGTGATGTAGGATACATTGCTCAGCGCCATTAAAGCGTTTTGTTAGATTGTTGAGGTTTTATGAGGATTAAAAGAAAGCGAGTGGACAGATTTTTATCACAATAGGATCATTATGTAGACACAATGCTTACACACATTAATGTTTAAACAACTTATAAAAGTTGATTTTCCATAATAGTTCTACTTTAAGGCTGCTGATGGGAAAATGGAAATTGTAAACACGTTGATGCTTTGAAACATTACCAATCACCAAACAGCAAAAAATGCAGTAAGCAGACAATATTTTAGTTTTTAGGCAAAATACAGTTGCCTATAAAACTTTTTTTTTTATCGAATTAGGACTGTGTAATAACACAATTTCCATTGATGTTTATAAGTGACTATCCTTCTTTTTATAAGCAGGGAATAGCTGGTCCAGTGGGTCAGAGAGGCGAGGTAGGCTCATCTCTTATCTAAATACAGTGGATATAAAAAGTATACACACCCCTGTTAAAATGGTAGGTTTTTGTGAGGTAAAAAATGAAACCAAGATAAATCATATCGGAACCTGTTCCACCTTGTAAAATTGCAACTTATATATTAAAGTGGATAACAATAAGAATCAATTTATCACAACATGCAATCTTTGTGGGTGAGGGTCAATCAGTTTGTACATCTTGACTTTTATTTTGCCATTCTTCTTTGCCAAAGCATTCTAACTCTGTCAAATTGGTTGGGCATCTCCTGTGTCCAGCCCTTTGTAGGTCACACCATAAATTTTTGGATAGGATTTAGATCCAGACTCTGTCTGGGCCATTCCAAAACCTTGATCTTCTTTTGGTAAAGCCATTCCTTTGTTTATTGTAATATATATATTGTATATTAATATTACTCTTTAATTCAAGTGTTTTGGCAAAATTAAGGTTTTGCTGCAAAATTGACTGGTATTTGGAACTATTCATTATTCTTTCCACCCTCATTAAAGCCCCAGATCCAGCTAAAGATAAGCATCCCCAAAGCATGATACTGCCTCCTCCATGGTTCACTGTGGGGATGGTGTTCTTCTGGTGATGTCCTGTGTTTTTTTTGCCCCAAACATATCTTTTGGTAATATGGCCAGAAAGTCCAACTTTGGTCTCATCAGAACATAATATCATTCCATATCATCATTCCACCCTCCCCATAGCCCAGACATATAGAATTCAGGAGTTTGTTTTCACATGAAGTGAACAACCACTACTTGCCAGAAATTGCTGCAGTTCTTTTAATGCTGCTGTAGGCCTCTTGGCAGGCCCCATACCAGTTTCTAATGATTTTTACAATGCTCCATGGTTTATTAAATGTCTTGTAAATTTTTTTGTAACCCTCCCCTAATTTATATTTTTTAACAATATGGCTTTCCCTGTTGGATTTTACCACAAAGATGTCAGCTGTACTTTTTTAGGGGGTTAATCAGTCGCTTGAACTGATGCAACCAGGTTATTGTAATTTTTTATTTTTTATTTTTTCCCCTAAATGTTTCTTATTGTTTTCCAATATGTAGGTTGCAATTTCACAAAAAAGGTGCAACAGGTTTGGATATGATTAATCTTGTTTTTATTTTTTACATCACAAAAACCTACCATTTTAATGGGGGTGAGTAGACTTTTTATAGCCACTGTATACTCTAGCCATTGGTTGTGCTGGGAGTGTGTTGAGTTATGTTTGTGTTCGTGTCAGAAAGGGACATCAGGGGAGGCTGGTCAGAGGGGTGAGATCGGCCACCAGGGTCTCCCAGGACAGCCGGGACCAGTGGGGCCCTCGGGGCCCAGAGGACAGAGTGGCGAAATCGGCCCCCCAGGACCACCTGGACCTGAGGGACGACTAGTATGTATTATGTATTTTGTAAATGTCATGTTGCATGTATTAAATTTTACAAATTTTTTAAGAATGACCATTAATGTTGGTAAAAGAAGATTTTAAATCAATATGATTGAGAAACAGTTTTAAAATACTAAGACTTACTAATACTAAGGTTTTTTTTGCACCACAACATGACTACTAAATATACATAGCAAATCATACAGTGTTTCAAATTTCAACAAATGATTTTACTCTGGTACCAGACTGTATCTTTATCAATAAGTTGTTTATGTCATCACTCAAGCTGTTACATAATAATAAAATATTAGTAAATTTTCCATGTAATATATTTTCTCAGTGCAGGTTACATTCTCTATGTTTTTGCAGGGCAGAGAGCTGTCTGAGCAACATATTCAACAGATTTGTAGAGATGTCCTTCGGTGTATGTACCTAAAATGATCATTTAATTTATCAGTAGTTACTCATGTTAATAAGTAAATTTGAAGAAATTTTTACTTTCTGCCTAAATTTGTACTAATTTATACATTTGATTTCAGCTGAGATTCCAGCACTTTTGTTGAGTAGCCAACACAATCATAACAGAAGATGTGAACACTGCTACACAAGGATGGGACCACCGGGGCAACCAGGGCCTGCAGGTCCTCAAGGCTCACGCGGGTTTCCAGGATTACCAGGTTCCGATGGACTGCAAGGTCCGTGGGGTTTGCCTGGACGGCCTGGTATCCCTGGCATGAAAGGTATTGTTATTGCACAATGACTAAACTCAACCAATGTCATGTTACTTGCTTGTGAATTTTAGACCATGTAATTTTAGACCAATTGTATACCAATATTCACATGTACTATGTACTAAGTATTGTATCTGTTTGTTTCTAGGTGGTCTGGGAGAAAAGGGTGAAAAAGGTGTAAAAGGACGGTCAACAACTGGTGATCCAGGTCTTCCAGGTCCACCAGGTTAGGAAATTAAGAATCACTGTTTTTCGGGTTATTTGTAATTAATTTGTCACTTGACTAGAATTTTAAATCTATATTCAGGTTGTTAAGGCAGACAAAAGTTTACCCACCAAGTAAATTGTTTATTAATCTGAACGCTGCATGTAGCAGCTTCATTTATTAATACAGAATGTGCTATGCTACTTTAGGTGGGCAGATGTAGTCAATTTACAACAGCAAATCCAATTTTAAAAAGGGTCAGAACTACACGTCTTTTTCAACTATGCTTTTTTCAGGTCCCATGGGCCCGACAGGTGTTGGCAAACCGGGTCACCCAGGTAAACCCGGCCCCCCTGGACATAATGGGGAAGAGGGAAAGAGAGGATACCCTGGTGAACCTGGTCAACCTGGCGTGTGTCATCCATCTATTTGCTACAGCACAATGTTGCGAAGGGATCCTTTCAATAAAGGGCCAAACTATTGAAAGAGCTTGGATATGGTGCTGCTCAGTGAGTAATAGTAACAGTAACAGCCAATCTCAGGATAATCATATTTTTCAGGAGTGTCTTGCACTCATAGACACATGAAGTACCTCTTAAATTGTAAATAAGATGATGTTGCCTTCCTTTACACCATCAGTGGTCCATCACTTTATTCTGCCCTTAATTTGTTTTTCCATGTCGTTAGCTGAGATGTGTCATTATTTCTTTGTGCTGTATGTCATGAAAAGTGAAACACATGTGAAAAGCATCCTGTGTAAGAAGCATTTTAGCATTGATGGTGGAAATTAGACTTCAGCTTATTTCTTTACTCTCTAGCTCCCCCAAGTGGCATTTAACCATCACTAGTCATTTCATCTTGTTTTTAAGATTCCAGATTTATTGTTCATTTAGCATTTGTGACTTAGTCTTTTCTATTGCAGTGTAAATTGTGAAGGTTCACAAACTTGGAAGTGTTATATGTGAGATGTTTTTGTCTGCAGACTCTCAGAGCTTCTGGTCCTTTAGGTTTTATTATGAGGAGTCCCTAACATTTTGGCAAATGAATTTGCACTCACAAAGAGCAATATATAGCCAATAATATATTTACGGCTGACTTTCCAGAATGCCATATGCAAGTTAATAATTTTCAATTATTTTCATGAACCATGATTTAAGGTTTTTATTCATTATGACTTTTCTTGGCACAATTTGAAAATTCCTGTTTTAAGCTATTCTGTGACTGTAGATAACTGCAGTCTGGATTTCAAATGGTATCATAATAAAATATAGACATTTCACACATTTAAAAATGGTGAATTGAATGCTTTCCCCTCAATTAAGACTATTATAGACATCTTAAAACTTAAACTAGCTGCAGGAAAAAAAGAACAGTTCTGAAAACTTGAGTCGTCTTTAATTTGTTTGCATAATAAGAGTGTGTGATACAGTGTATTGAAACACACCATCCTATAAATGTATACTTTTTGTTGTTATTTATAAGTAATGTTACAGCATTTACAACCATGAGAGCTTTGATTTGCTTTGATTTATTCTTTTTCATGTGTTTGAAAGACTTCTGATAATAGTAATTAAATTCTTTATTAAGATTCTTTGTATTTTCTTCATTTTGTTTTTCCAAGTATGGTCATGTGAAATATTTCAGTGGCAATAAGGGATTGAGGAAGAAAACTTACAGTAAGAACAATGTCCATTTATGCAAATTATAACATGTTTGTATTGTTAGATGTCTGATGTTATTAGGGATGTTTCGTAACATTTGAGATACAACTGGGTACAAATCATAAGAGGCAAAAGGAAACGAGCAACAGAAGTGCCGAAACGGCTTAAAGTTGAAGAAAATATTTAAGAGAAAGGGAAAGTATGGAAAAAGGTGACACCAAAATAAAAGAAACAATCAAAACCAAATAATTCCAATATCTAAAGCGTCAGCTAAATGTAAATGTAAATATCTTTTTTAAGCGATCGGGGGTACGTTGTTCATGGGGCAGGCAATAGAATGAGGATTTATAGAAACATGTGGGTTACCACATTTGATCAGGCGGGCAGACTCTGTAAAAACATACCTCACAATGGGCTGTAAGTTGTACCCCTGGGGCGTAAGAGTCACCCAAAATTTCTCATAGACCTATAATGGCCCAAAGACTGTTGAAATTCCACTCACGGTCGCTAAGGGGCGCAAATATGTTCTGATTGGGCGGAGCCACTTTCACTAAAATGGCTATAACTCATGAACCGTTTGAGATATCTTAACGGGGTTTGGATATCTATTTTCTGACATCATTTTGTGGTCACACTAAAAAAGGCATGGTAGTAGACCAATAGGTGGCGCTATAACGTGAAAACACATAAACGGCTCTAACTACGCAATAGTTAGTCTGACTGACTTGAAACTTGGTAACCTCAGTCTCTGGCAGGACATTCTGAAATTTGAGCACCTATCAAACAGGGTTAACAAAGTCAGTTTGGAACGAAACTTAGTGTCCATCGACTCATGGTTCTAAAGTGCTGTAAGCGCTTTGACAGAAATTGCCCACTAGTTGGCGCCAACCAATTTTTACGATTCTGCAATCACGTGGTGTTTCCACATTGATGTAAACCACATTGGTGTAACTAAAAACATGGCTGCCAATCGGCCAATGAAATTCGAGCACATATTAAACAAGGTCAACGGAGACTGATCGAAACAAAACTCTGCCGCCAATAGGGGACGCAATCACTTTTTTTCTGTGTATGTATTAGCTTATTCTTTATTTTCAAATTGTTATGGTGTGAGCCCTAATTTTTCTGTTAGCATATACAGCATTGGCAAAGCTATTTTAAAGGTCTTAAAATGCTTGAACCCCGATAATTGCTGCTTGCAGCTATATTTATTATTATTCTTCTTTTTCTGCCCTAAAAGTGTCTGGCCAGCCAAAATCGTAAGTCCTAGACAGACCAAATTTGGCAGGATGGTCACAAATCTTCCCCACTACTCAGGTGCTCACACACACCCTGATCAAACCATAGGTGGCGCTATAATAAGTGATTTTTTTTTCTCATATTGTTGCAACCATACATGGGTACAAGCTAAATTCTTTTTCCCTCTTATCCTCCAAGCTGAGCCAAGCTGATCAAAATGTACATCTCTGATTTTTATCTATGCATAAAACTATTTCACAATTTTGAGCTTTTTATAATCGTACTTTTTTTTAACTCGTCCTAGACGTTTGTCCAATTAACATCAAATTTGGTAGGTATCATTCAGAGACTCTGGTGATAAAAAGTTGTCAAAAGAATTCGGATACATCAAATGGTTTAGAAGATATAGTTTAATAAGTACATGAGATCATGACTACAAAAATGAATTCACCTATATCTGCTAAACGGTTTGATTAATTAAAATTCTTTTGATAAGTTTTTGTCATTAGTGTCTTTAGATGATATATGCAAAGTTCCGTGTGAATCAGTCAAGTGGTTTAAGAGAAGACCAAACAAAAAGATTTTGTCTGACGGGACTACAACATGTTGTACTAATGTCCTCCACTAGAGGACCACAGCAATTGTTTTAAATGAGCAATCATGTTAATTGCCATATAATGGCTGTAGTAGCTGCTTTGTCCAGCAGATGACACACTTAAAAATAACTTGATAAACATTTTAGGTCTAACACTGTCATTAGTGTTTAAATGCATATATCTTCTCAGTTTTATGTCCTCTGAGTTTAATAATTACTTACATGATTTGTATTTATTGTTTGCAGTATGCAGACAGTAGGCTATAAATGTTTGATGTCTGAAATATGTTACTGCACTTAGTGTCATTGAAACTGTAAAACATATGGCCAACTTTTTTGTCAGTTTAGTGGGTGACCTAGATAAAGTAATTTATGATTTTGTAGTCGGCTAGTAGGTGACTTTGAACAAGGCACCATACCCCCAATTGTTCCCTGGGGGCTGCAAAGAACCCCCTAGTAAGTCGATTTGGAAAAAAGCATCTGCTGAATTAATTGATGTGAATGTTCTACATACAGGCAAACACAAACAATTTTATTAATATATTAGCAACTTAATCCACATTCTCTACAGAATCTGTTCTTTAAAATTGTCAAGTTGAGGCCTGTTCCCTATTTTCCAAACCTGCTTGGACCCCTATAATTGCCGTCATATTTTCTTAAATGATAGTCTTTGATTTGAAAACAAAATCTTGTGAAAACTTTGGTGAGTGTGTTATTTAATTTAAAGTTAATGTGTGCCGGCACATTGTGTACTATATAAATATAAATATATAAATATTTTGACTTGACCAAATCTAGCCACAGGGGTGTTAAGCCAGTGACTTCTATGCTGGTCACAAGCCCAGATAAATACAGAGGGTTACACCAGGAAGGGCATCCAGCGTAAAACATGCCAAATTCAAATATGCAAATCATCTTTAATAATTCCATACTGAATTGGTCAAGGCCTGGGTTAACAATGACCACCAGCAGTGCTGTTGACCTACAGGGTGCTGGTGGAAAAAGGGCTACTGTTGGTTAAGGAATGAGAGGAGGCAGAAGGGTTCGAAGACAGATGGAGAGGAGGAAAGGCAGAAGTATAGGTCTGAAAATAGGGACTCTTAATGGTTGGTATAATGACAGGGAAAGGTAGAGAGCTGGCGGACATGATGGAGAGAAGAAAGGTAGATATACTGTGTGTTCAGGAGACCAGGTGGAAGGGTAGCAAAGCGTGTAATATTGGAGGGGATACAATCTGTTTTATAATGGTATGGATACGAAGAGAAATGGGGTAGGAGTAATCCTGAAGAAGGAGTATCTGAGGAAATTTTTAGAGGTGAAAAGAGTGTCAGACAGGATAATCAGTTTGAAGTTATAAATTGAATGGATAATGGTAAATGTAGTGAGTGGTTATGCTTCACAAGGAGGATGTGAGTTAGAAGAGAAGGAGATATTCTGGAGTGAGTTAGATGAGATGATAGACAGTATACCCAGAGGGAAGAGAGTTGTGATTGGAGCAGACTTCAATGGGCATGTGGGTGAGGGGAACAGAGGTGATGGGGAGATTTGGTGTTAAGGAAAGGAACTTAGAAGGACAGATGGTGGTGGACTTTGCTAAAAGGATGGAAATAGGTAAAGTTAACACTTATTTCCAGAGGAGGGGGGAACATAGAGTTACATATAAGAGTGGAGGTAGGAGTAGGCAGGTTGACTACATTCTATGTAGACGAGCCAATCTGAGAGAGATTAGTGACTGCAAAGTAGTGGTAGGAGAGAGTGTAGCCAAACAGCACCAGATGGTTAGGATGTCTATGGTGGTTAGGAAGAAGATGAGAGGAAAAATGGAAAAGAAGACCAAGTGGAGGAAGTTGAAAAAGGAAGAATGTTGTGAGGAATTCAGACAGAAGCTAAGACAGGCCATGCATGGTCAGGAAGAGTAAGGAGTACTTTAAAGAGGGAAAGAAGGTGAATATGTGTAGCAAAGATTAGTAAGGATGAAGTGAGGAAGGCTCTGAGAAAAATGAAGATTGAAAAGGCAGTTGGTCCAGATGACATACCCATGGAAGTGTCTAGGTGAAACAGCAGTGGATTTTCTTTCTAGTTTGTTCAACAGGATTTTAAAGGGTGAGAAGATGCCTAAAGAATGAAGGAGAAGTGTTTTAGTGCCGATCTTAAAGAACAAGGGTAATGTGCAGAGTTACAGAGGTGTAAAGTTGATGAGCCACACAGTGAAGCTATGGGAAAGAGTTGTGGAAGCTAGGTTATGAAAGGAAGTCGATATTTGTGAGCAGTAGTCATTTTTGCTCTGAGAATGTTAATGGAAAAGTACAGAGATGGTCAGAAAGAGCTGCACTGGGTCTTTGTGGCTCTAGAGAAAACCTATGATAGGGTGCCAAGAGAGGAGCTTTGGTACTACATGAGGATGTCAGGTGTGGCAGAGTAGTTCAGGATATGTATGAGAGGAGTGTGACAGTAGTGAGATGTGCTTTAGGTCAGACAGAGGAGTTCAAGGTGGAGGTGGGGTTACACCTTTTGACTTGACCAATTTTGGTCTTGTCTGGCACCCGAACAATATTTTAAAGTAAAATTTAAAACTAATTCTAATCTTTAAATATAATTTTGTGGGTTGTCACCATTACATAAGTGACGCCCGAACTGGGATGTAATGAACCAGGATTAGAGGCATTGTCTAAATCCATTTGCAGGAAGTTTATTGAAAGTGCAGCTGACAAATCCAAATCGTACACAGAGAGATGAAGTTGTAAAACAGGCAGCAGTGCAGTAACAAAATAACAGTCGAACCCGGCAAACAAAGCAATAGTGTAATCAAAGCGTCCATTAGCGTACAAACGCACTTTAAAATCAATAAATCTGACTATGAATCTGGATGATTTGTTTGGGTTTGGTATGCCTTGTTTGTGGGTGTTGCCATCTCTGCCTTATTACCGTATGAATAGCGCCCTCTGTGTGTGGGTGGGATCACATTACAGATAATGAGTTGATAAAAGGAAAACTGTACCTGTCTTTACTTTCATGCATACTACAAAGTTTGAGAACATTTATTTTTGGTTTGGGTTGGTTTATTGAAAAGTAGACATATTAAGCTTTCCTTAGACATATGTTTCACGTTTCTGTGATATGAATTCGCTGAGTTTCGATTTGGTTTTTTATGACGTGTTTTGGGAAGATGCTGGCGAGACAGAGAAAGCTAAAAGCGCACCCTCTTTACTTTCTTAAGTTTACAAAAGCACAGCATTTTGTTGTTATTGTGAGTGCACAAATAAAAAAAGACTCTTTACTAATTCAAATGATGTATTACTCTAATGTGTACAATAAAAAATGACACAGCATTTTAAGTTCTTTTTGCTGTTATTAGGAAAAAATCCATGTGGTGGCCTTTTGCACAATGTCCACAGTTTCCTCCCACTGGACCCCTTCGTGCTCCTTTCCACTTTAGTCCCTCTCAAGGCAGCGCAGTCAAATTCCAAGAAACCCATGTGCAGTTTGCATCTTCAGTACTAGAAGGCAGTACGCTAGTTCAAACCCTCACTTGGGAGCAGGAAAAGAATGCTGACCTTAAGCAGATATGTACATCACCTGAGCCTTCATCCCTACCTTCAGTAACGGCATCTTACCAACTCCTGGAAAAAAAATGCTCACTCTACGTGAGTTGCTCAAGTGCAAGGAAACTGGGACACATTGTTGGAACATATGCATATCCATGAAAAACTGTGATTGCTCAACTTGCAGATGAATTCTATTAGGATGGGTTAATATACCAATCACGCTTCATAAAAAGGTCTTTAACATACTTGCTCCTGTGCTTCCTGCTAAGGCTTTGGCATATGTTGTTGTACTAGATTAGGACTTTATTTTCACCAGTGGCTTACAGATCAAAGTGGCAGATCAAAAATATTCCTTAAAGTCTAATCCTATCGAAGATTATCCATTCCAGCCTTGAAATGTACCAGTTATACACTCCCAACAGCAAAAGTAAAAGTTTTCCCTGCCGAGTTCTGTTTCTCCTCCGCAACTTGCCATAACTTTACCAACAACCAGTCCTGATGGAAAAACACTAATTAATGCTGCTGTGAATGCTGTCGACTTACTTCCTGAAGACAAGCAATTGCTACATCATATTTTGGAGTCTAACATATCACACAACCCCTGCCAAACAAGCTGTCATAAAAGAGCAGCTGGAGGAGATATTGGCTGCTGGCATTGTAGAACCGTTGCTCTCTGGATGGGCCTGTCATCTTGGTTCCCAAATAAGATGGATGCCTCAGGGTTTATGTGGATTACTGAAAGGGTAATGCCAGTACATAACATTATGCATACCCACTGCCCAACATCACAAAAATGTTACAGTCTAGGTCTGAAGCTTCCATAATTTCCACCATTGACCTTTATAGTGGGTACTGGAAGGTAAGCATGGATCAAAAAAGTAACCCAAAGACTGCTTTTATTACCCAATCAGGTCTGTTCCAGTTCAATGTAATGCCATTTGAATTAAAAATGCCTTGTCATTGCAGATCACTCAGCACTACAATGGGTAATGTCTTCAACAAAAACCATGAGTCATCTCATCAGATGGGCCTAGTGATTTGATTTTATTATTGAATATCGCAAAGGGAAGTTGAATATGGCACCCAATGTCCTGTCTCGAATTTACACCAGTTGTACCTTCTACACCAGCCAACAGGAGAAGACCAAACCAAACTGACAAAACCATGTTTATGCATGGTTAGGAAAAAGTATATATTTAAGTCATTGAAATAAAAACACACACTAAACATATGTTTACAAGACTAAACATATGTTCACAAGATTAGCGATAGCGTAAGTTCTTCCAGGAAGACTCTAATGTTACATCATTCATTAGTCACAGACATAACCTATCCCCACTCGACACTTAAGAGTATATATGTTCCGTACTCACTTATCTTTGCGTTTACAGATACTGATGTCGGCATTCACAAACTCTTGTTTTACAACATAAACATAAATTAATTATATCATAACAAAAAACCAGACCCTACTAAATTCAGTGTATGATATTTTAACTTTTTATATTTTGAATATTTCATTTACAGTATATCCTTTTGTTGTTGTTTTGTCTGTAAAGCTGCTTTGAACATTTTTTTGAACATTGTAAAAGTGCTATACAAATAAATTGAACTTGAACATTTCTAACCGGAATGCGTCTCGCAGCGATCACCGGTGATTGGTTCAGCACAGCATTTGCTTTTCTTAAACGAGCCTAATCTTCACAGCTTTGGGTATCGGTATCCCAAAATTCATTGAGCGAAGTTTGCGTCCTTTGAAGGAACTAGCCTTCGAATTGGGGCATAGCTTGAGAGTCAGTTAAAGATATTGCTAATACTATTACAAACTAATCAGACTCATCATCCTGAATTACCCCAAATTTACCTTACATTTACACATGTGGCAATTTACAGTGCATTACAGTGCACACATTTTTTTGTGAGTATGTGCAATCCCTGGGATCGATCCAATCACCTACAGGACTGAGAATAACTGAGCTTCAGGAAGGCAGTAAAGCCATATTTTATTATGTCCTTTACACACGCACACACACATAATAAATAAATACATTTGTGCGATTAAGAAATGTGCGATTCTGACGCACGTTTCAAAGTTGCCAATCATCACGCAATTGTTTTGGTAATAGATCTTAGTTGATTAGTGATGTAAACAGGGCCGTGTCCTGCAGCTTGGCACGCATGTGATCTGCAGAACATTTAAGTTTAACATAAAATTTTAACAAGCATAAAGTGGAAGAGAGTATAATCACTCTCTCTCCCTTTATCTTACTATTAATCAAATGAAGAAAGTATCATCATTATATTTAAGTTTCAGTTAAAACTATAGGCAAAAATTTTAATTGTTAAAAGTTAATTGTTATACCACAGATTTTTCAATGTACAATAAACAGATAATAGTTCATTCTGATTAAAATAAATGAAATTGAAAATGGACCTGTATCGTGATGCGTATCGTATCGTGGTTCTGTAAGTTCTGTAACGTGATACGTATCGTATAGTAAAGTTGTTGGAGATACACAGTCCTAATATATATATATATATATATATATATATATATATATATATATATATATATATATATATATATATTAGAACAAAGACAGTTTTAAAAATAAATCTGCATTGTTTCATTAAAGCAAAACTATTGAAAGTGGGGGTAAAATCACATCATGAAAAAAATGTTTTTCATAAATGCACAAACGTTGGACACAATTATTGTCACCCATAAAAAATACTTGCCAATACTTGCCATAAATTCTTCAGCTTCATTAGGACATTATAAGAGAAAATGTCTCCAACATGCATTTAAGAAAACATTTTTTTCATGATGTGATTCCCCCCACTTTCAATAGTTTTGCTTTAAAGAAATGTTATTTTTTTAAACAAAGATCAAAAGGAGATCAAAATGCACATTCATTTTTAAAACTATCTTTGCTCAAGGGTGGCAATATTTTTGTCCACAACTGTATATATATATATATATTTCCTTTGCACAACTAAATAAAGAAAACAGACTCAAAAAGCACTTTAAAAACAAGGAAAATTCACATTGTGGTTGTAAGCTGTATACATTTAGTTGTTGTGAGCCAAAATATAAGCCAATAGACTGAGCCCTGGTAAAATAAAGCTGACAGGTGTTTGCCCGCTTGGACTTTTCCTTTGACTAATCACTAAAGGTCTCATATATCAAGTGTCTCTCATTTCACGGAAAGGTTGCATTCATGCCCCAGGTCAATGATGTTTTATATACGACCGCTAGAGGTTGATGCAAACCCTCAGGAGTGTGGGACGGACTACTGCTTTCAACACTTTTTTTGGAAATATAGTCTACTGTTGGTGCACGCACAACTTGAGTTAGTTCTCGCACTGATTACTGAGGCTGCGCACCTCTATATTCCCATATATTCCAGTGGTGCCATTTACAAGCGAAGAGTGCTCTGTAAGTTCTGTCTTTTTTAACCTTATTTGTATATATATATTTTATAATGCATTCTTTTCGATGAGAATAATGAGAATGTTGCCTAATAACGGCACAGCAGCTCTCCGGCGGTAAGCAAGCAAGATTTAACCTGAGGCATCACTTTGAAGTCTAAAATTCGACTTGATACGCAAGGAAAGAAGTCAACAGAAAACAGCAAAGCAAGCTTTAATGGTGCGCCATGGAGAGCACCATCATCAACCCAGCGCGCCCTTGTTGAAAGCATCTACCTGAGAGCTAAAGATGAGAGCGCCAACATTTGGACTTGTGTGGAGCTGTCTGGGTTTTCTTCACAGCGTTCAGTGCGGTTTAGGAGACAACCATGTGCATTCCAGCTTTATTTACAGGCGGTTGCGTAACCACGAGCGGAGAGAAATCCAGAAAGAGATCCTATCAATCCTGGGCTTGCCCCACCGTCCCAGGCCCTTCTCCCCGGGTAAACAAGCGTCGTCAGCACCGCTGTTTATGCTGGACCTGTACAACGCGATGACGACCGACGAGGAGGACGCCATGCTCGAAAAGGCGCTCGTTGGAAAATCGCGTAAAAGCGCTTCTGGAGTGGCGCGTGGATACTGGCGTGCGCCGCAGCAGTCGTACCGCGCAGCGCCCGCGGCCAGCCAGAGTCCGCCTCTGTCCACAGCGCACGACACCAACTTTCTGAATGACGCCGATATGGTCATGAGTTTTGTCAATCTAGGTGGGTACAGTGCTGTATGCTTGCTGTAGTTAAGAACTGAGGCTGAGAGAGATGCATCACCAAATGCCCTTGTGCGCTTATCTTTACTCTTATGTGTTATTGTTAACCAATTTATGTTTCAGTGTTGTATGCCTGTGTGTTCAACTAACACAGTAGCTTAATGTTCTTTTGAGTAATGTTCTTCTTTTTTACTTCTATTTGAGGTTATTCGAAAATAAACCAATGAAAATAAACCTTTATTATCTATTAATATAATATAATTATTATATAGATATAATTATTAATATCTCGGCAGCATAAGCAGTAGTAATGTCACATTTTATAAAGAAGCCATAATGTTATCAAGTTAAAATGAGCCCCCCATACAATTATGTCATGAAGTATAACCTGATACTGTGCAATAGTTTTTTTTCAGAATTCAGATAAGACAATAAAGGTTGAACGTAAATGATCTAGAGAGAATAAAATTACAATGCTAGTAACTAATTTAAATGGTACCTTTGTCAAAATATTACTGATTTAGTATGACACCAAGTTTATAATAGGGAAAATTGGGTCAAACAGACACACAGTGAGTCTACCAAAAATACCAGAGTAAGCTTATTTCTTTTGTTAGAATATAAAACAATTAAACTAACACAACTGAAATGTAGAAGTTTGTTTTGGAGACATTTAGATTTTTTAAAGTTAATGTTTCAGTTTTAGTTGCTGGGTATTAAAATTAAGGGAACTTGTTAAGTCATTGTGTACAGAAAGTAATGCGTTAGAAAAGTGCAGCGTTCAATAATGAAGTCAATACTATTGGCATAGTTTTAGGGTATAGCCTCCTTCCCTTCGATAATTTATTTTTGTCATTAACTTTTTACATAGTGATTACATTGTCCCAAAAGTTGCATGTTTATAGCATGTTACTGAAACATAGTCATCAACGTTTAGGCTGTCCTTGAAAACTCCATAAACTGTATATTGGGACTGTCTGGTTACTGAAAACTCTTGAGGTAATTGCAGGTTAGAGAAAAAAATAAAAATGTGGCTATAAAGAGTGTAATTATATTAGAATATACTTTTTTAGAGAAAATGTGTACACGCATGCACGCACACACACACACACACACATGATTGTGAAGCACAAAATGTGAATCAAATTATGAAGTGTAGGGTTTGTTGACTTTCTGCTGTTCTTTTTGAAGAAAGCTGTGATGAGATGATAAGTATATATTGTGAGCCGTATAGCTTCAGTGGTTGTGACCCCTAACCTCACAGTTTATGTAAACTTATCAAGTGACTGTCTGACCTGAGAATAATTTTCCTTAATTACTTCCTGTTGTTAAGCAGAGGAAAGAACTTGCAGAAAGGCTGCTTTTGCTTAAAATCTGGTAATCTGGTGCCAGTAGCTAGTGGCTTTTTTCTTTCTTCACTAATCTAATTTATGTGTTTGAGGCTGGTACAGCCATTTCTGCTTGTTCTTCCATTAAAGAACATGCCTTTAAAAGGACATTGTTCAGTTTACTGGAAGGATATAATTCCACATCAGAATGAATCACAGAAATCTTGTGTGAAATTGCTGTCATCATAAAAATACAAAGAGTAGAAGAAACCAATGTTTGGCCATTAAATATAGTAAAGTAAATAAATGTGTGTGTTAAGGTAGAGTTTGCGATCATCACCTTAACCATCTGTTTGTATTCAGGAGACTCATGGCATATACAGCTCTTTCAGTTTAAAAGGAGACAGTGCTAAATGCTGAAATAGACCCTGTTTCACAGTCTCTGTGGTCCAAATAATTTGATATAATAAAATGCGTTGATGATATAGTTGATAGGTTTAAGCACTGTATCTCTCACGTCTGTTCCTAATTAACAGTCAGGACTTGAGTCTAGCCAGCTGGTACTGCGACCTAACCTCTGACCTCTTTGTGTTAAGTAACTACAGACTTTTACTGTAGATAAACTATCAGGGATGTCAAGCTGCACTATTTCACCAGCACCACAAAGCAAAACACACTCTGTGATGCTCTTCACATTTTAGAATACAGTTAGAAAGGCTATGTCTACAGTAATTTGAATACATTTGGAAACAGTGTTTTTCTTTTTAAATGTTCTCTGCCTAAACTAGTGTTTCGAGCATTTTTAACTCACAGGCATAATTTCTTGCATGTGTTATCATGTAGTTTGTTTACTTTATTTTCTTTAATTTACTGACAACAACACTATAAAACAGGAGAGCAGCCAAAACAACTGCAATATATTGTCAACATATATACATATATTAAAACACAGTCTTGTATTTCCAGTCTTGACTGTGAAACATGACTGTATCACATGATTTAAAATGTGTCAAACAAAAAGTGTGAACATCTATAAAAAGCCCTATGCTCCCTCCTAGGACTTTCAGCTTACAGTAAACGGTTACCAAAAATATGTTTCCATTCTATTTACAAATATGATGTTTGAAAAGTTAGGTTGAGCATGCTTTTAAAAAAATAAATATTAAAAGTATAACAAACTTTTTGGGCATCTGTTTTTAGATATATGGGGCATGCGTCATCTGCAAGGCACTTCCTGTATATCAAACCAATCTTCAATCTTTTATTATAAGGGTTCCTACTGTTCAAACGTATTTAAAAGGTCGCATTAAATTTGTGACGATCTTGGGAGGTCAGAACTTGTGATATGTTGTTCACCAAAACACCAACTCTAAATTTATGTCTGTCTTGTCAGCTTCTCTCAGCTAACACAGTATGTTATTAGGGAAGGCCTGTTTTTCTTACCTGACAGCCCATTCATCATGGAGAAAGAATACAGGAAAGAGCTGTCTAGAGGCTGCTACCTGTGCTCAGATGGCTGATTTAATGGACTGGATTTTGCTTTTGTTGATCGTTTGAATGTTTGGATTGGGCCTGAAATGTTTAAAATGTGATTAATGACTTTGTGAAGAAAGCAATTTAAATTTAGCATGTGTGCAGGAATATACATCACCGTCCCAAAGCAAAATCTACAGTGAACCTGATACATTTTGTAAAGTTCCTCATTGTGCATTTGTGCTTTCACGCAGTTGAGAGGGATAAGGATTTCTCCCATCACAGACGACATTATAGGGAGTTTCGTTTTGACCTGACTCAGATTCCTGAAGGTGAAGCTGTGACTGCTGCTGAGTTCAGGATTTATAAGGACCAAAGTCATCTCAGATATGAGAACGTCACACTCAAGGTCACCATATATCAAGTCATCAAAGAATATCCGAAGAGGTGAGCAAATATTGAGTTGTACCAGTTATGCTACTAAACCATGCTAGACTAAATGTAACTTTATGCAGAACCTGTGAATGCATGGTTTTTTTTTTAAATCGTCAAACGAATTTACTAAACAATTTAACAAGTGGCATAACAGCGCAACAACCTGCACCTTGTTCACTAATAACAGTCCAGTTTAACCAGCTGCTAAATATGCTAAAATTGCACAGTACAATTGTATTTCATGTATTTAAGTATTTAATGTTATTGCCATTCTTTTCAGGTCAAACACACCTACTTATATTAGGACTGTGTGTCTTATGCAACTGCATCACACTATTACCACCCGTGGGAAAGTAGTTGGTACTGAGGTTTTTACAGTTTGGGTTCTATTATTTAATAATTATTCACTAATTAATTAAATGCTTATCAAATAATGGAGAAACGTGTTAACGCCTATTTTTCTATGCAGGAGTGTGGTGCAGTTAACAGCACTTTGTACTAAAGAGTTAAAATGTCTGATTCAGCAGTATGGATTCAGTAGTTGACAGATGCCATACAGTTCTGTGAATGTAAACTGCGCTTAGTATTTCTTTTTTTTTTGCATTATTACCTGATTTGCATAATTCTTTAGTTAATCGGTTTCTAAAGCCTCAGATAAATGCAAATACACAGGCAGAATTCCTGGCAAATTCCTCTATTAACTTTATAATAGCGGATTGGATGGGAAAATTGATTGCATTGGATTGAATCATTAATACATATTAAAAGCATCCCATGATGCAGTATTATATTGGTTGAGAAAATAAGAGTGCAAATTCAAAAAAGAACTGCAAAGCGTTACATGGACCGAATTAGCAACCAACTGTTTCTTAAAAAGTTGTTCAATTGTTCTGATTCAGCCTGTTTCAGTCACTGCTGAATTTTAGCTTTAGCTAAATGTCCGTTGACCTAGAGTGAAATGAGTTTAAATGAAACCTGACTTCCAGTCAAACCTTTAAGATAGACTTTCAAAGCCATGCCTGGTCTGTAAAACACTTTAGGCAGGCAATCAAGGGGAAAATAAAAGGACATCCTGTTTACACTAGTGAGTCTGGAGTCTGTCTGGAGTTTTGCCTCTGAGGTTTAAACATCAGGTTGTTGTAATTTGTCACCATTGAATTTTTTCAACATGCAGACAATTGTACACACAGACTTGGATTAATCTTCTAGCCACTTCTAAAAACAGATTAATGTGTTTAAAATACAAAAGTAGTATTAATAGAAGTTATATTTATATATTTTGGAATTGCTTCAAGGATGAGGTTGTGTATCCTGGTTCAGGAATATTTGTGAATCTTTGCTTTTACAACTGCAATATTTACTTGGATCTGAGCAGATACTTGTCAAATCCACACATGAATGCATTAACTGTAAACACATGAACTGCAAATGATATATGATATAAATGATAATTAACGATACAACCATAAATAGTTAGGATAGAAAATTTGCTTTCAAACTGTTTTACAAACTGGTTTTTGCCACAGGTTTACCTGTCACGCATTATGCCCTCATCCTCAAGATCTGTAATATTAATATATTATACTGTTTTGTTTTAAGGTTATTTCTGTTCACCTTTGCGCATTATACAGCACTAATTCTGCATGTTAAGTTGGCACTTTACAATTAATGTAAAGTCTGAACAAAGTTGACCACAAGGTTCACTAAAATATTTCTTAGCCTAGAGATTGCTTTTTGTAAACACAACCAATATTATCCAGTAATCATGAACAGTGGCCATAAAAAAACATAAAAGTTGCTCAAACGTTGACTAAAGAGACACACGTCACATTTAATATAGGCCTACTGAACATGTGGATGGATCAAGTTACTGTATTGTAGTTTGAGTCTAGTAATGCAATTCCTATCAAATCATATTTTGGCATCAGAGGTTTGGGAGGTCGAGCTTGTGCCTGTGGAATGATGTATGGAAAAGTTTTGCTCAGGAAACCTCCCCAACTTTGTAGATTTTCTAGGATATAGCCAGCTTTGTTCAACTAAATAATCATGACATCAGTCCAGGTCTGTTTCATGTAATTTTGACCACCTCTTTACGCTAGGAATAACTTTAATTGACCAGATGCACAGCAGAGTCCGCCCGGACCAAAGTGACTCTGTTCTTCCTCCTTTCCACCAGATATCCTCACTGGTAATGGCCATGGATAAAGCTTTCCATTATCAGCTCATTTGCAAGCTCTAGCACTTAGGGAAGTCTTAAAAATCCATCAGTTATCACTCTTTGCATATCTGTTCAGCTTGTCAAAGCACTTGCACCACAGAGAGGTTTGACCATATGGCCTTAATACAGCGCCTATGCGTCAAGAGACTTCAGAAGCTCCCTCAAAGTGAGCCAAATGCCCACCTGCCTCTTTACGCTTCTAATGGTCTTCTAAATCTAGATTGAGACACAGGGCTTATCTTTAGTCATACATGGGAACGCTATAGCCGAGACCTTTTCTCAGCTTGAATGAATGCAGCTAAAACATTTTGGTTAAGGTACTGCTCTCCTGGGGTTTAAAATGGGCCTGCGACCTCATACTTACATTGCTGTGTTTATGAGGGACCAACATACAGCGGCTTCACACATTCACTCCTTGTCTGAGACCGTGCTATTACTTTCCTGTGGTACAAGAATTTATACATTTCACAGCTTAGCACCCACTTTTTAAGTTTTTAAAGACATTGTTTCATGAGTTTACACACACCAGCTTTATTTAAAACAAATCTTTATTTAAATGAAACGTAGCCCTGTACAATATTCAATTTTGCCATGCCATTTTCATATCAACCTTTGTACTTAAGTTGTTCCATGCACACGGCGCTTTCACGTACGGTGTGCGACCTTCTTAAAGACACAGTCAGCAGAAAAGACTACAAAAAGTAGTGTAAAATAGCAGTACCATGGTACAGTGATGCTATTAAATAAAAATATGTTTTTATCCTTGACAGTATACAGTTACATAAAAACGTTTATGGAATTGTTTAAATTACATGAATACCTTTGTTTATTACTTATATTGTGTGGCCCAATCAGGCGTCAGAGAGTCAGGGGTTTTCAGTGGGGCCATAAGAAAGTTTGATGGTCACTATAAAATTTTTAATGAATAAAGAACTTTTAAGAATTGTTTGCATTTGTGTAAACAGATTTTGTTTCTTACCACAGACACCTTTAGTTTTTTTACTAGAGGGTTGTAATACAGCTTCCTAACAGTAAGCTGCTATAGGTTTATTGTGAAAAGTGATATACAAAACTTCTTTAACTTTAGTACAATGACAATATAAAAGATGATTATTTGATTTTAAAAAAACAATATGTTGTATTGTAATTTATTATGTTGTAACTTCTCATGTTTTATGTTGCATTTCCAGTTCTCTAACATAAATGTGCCATTATTTGTGCAAATAGCTGCCTTTATACTATAGGAAGTAAAGTTGTAAAGTTTTCTAGAGGGTTCTCAGTTAATTTTAGGTCTATAAAGTTACATCTAAATAGATACTGAGAATGTCCGCAGTGCAGACTAAAGCACTGTATATAACATAAATATATAACGGTAATTCAAGGTACTAAAATATGTTTGTCATTTTTCTATTCGTCAAAACATTTGACTCACAGATAGCATGCTTTGCAGTTTACTTCTTTGATTTAAACAACCATGCTAAAAGTAAAATGACAATACCAGTATTGCGATGTAACGAGGCAACAGAAAGACCCGTGTGCTGCTCATTCTCGTGTGCATGTAGAGACGTGTTAGAGTCTCTGATCAGTTTTGTTGTGTCTGTGAGGTCAGGGGCCTCACTGTGTGGCCCATGTGCTGTTTTGGAAGGCATGTTAAGTAGATGAACAAGAATGGCTTGTTGACAAAATTGTGGTTGAGATGAAAAGAAAAGGTTAAGAGAAAATTTGGTTGCACTTATTTCATGGTTTGTTTTTCTATGTTACAATCAACATTTCTAATTAAAATGTTCTATGACTGCAATTAGAAAATTTCAGCCCATCCATCTCAACTTTTAAATATGCCGTTCTAATTTAACATTTGTATATTATATAGGGATGCTGAAACGTTTCTTTTGGACTCCAAAAAGATCCATGCTTCTGATGGAGGATGGCTAGTGTTTGACATCACAGCCACCAGTAATCATTGGCTTTTGAACCCACAGCAGAACATGGGTCTTCAGCTGTGTGTGGAGACCACTGACGGTAAGGCAAAGACCTTTAACTTTAAAGTTTACACCACCGTAGTCAAATGCCACAAATGTACCATTTTAATGTGTTGCTTGTGAAATTTGGGTTCAAAAGTGGAGCTTGTGAAATTGACCTCAGAGATCACTTTAGTCTTGTTTGATTTTAACTACATTTACTTTTATTCATTTCGAAGTAACATTTTTTCCAAAGTGACAAGCTTAGGCAGCGTAGGCATATTATGTCGATTTAATAACTGAAATGTTAATACAGGGTTATATTTTGTATTCAGTGTACTTAATAATGAATGTCTGTCTGATTAACAGCACATGTTATGCTTAATATTTGTTTTGGAAATTATTTAATGATAACCATTTGGTCTCTTGAAAGCTGCTGTCATATTTAAGTGTTCTTTTCTTCAGAAAATGTTTTATTGTTTTAATTATTGCTGCATTCCCTGTTTACTGGAAATAAGGACCATCAGAAGCAGCTGCTTTCATTTCCTTTCACATGGTTATTATATTTGCTTAAAAACAGACACGTTTACCAATGTGAGATGCTGACTGCCAAAGTATCATTTCTGAGTTATGACTACACCCAGCTTTAACTTTTTCTTAAATGGGAACCTGATGCCATAAAGTTGTCTGCTATATAGGATCAGATTTCAGCCCTCTCCTTTTCAGTTTGACATGTGGACAATAACTACAGTGTCTGCACACCTTAGAAATGGTCATACAAAGTTGTGGTGAGACTGCCACACATAAAGAGGTAGTCATAAAGGGGAAAAATGATGCGATTTCTTGTCTTTCTTTCTCTTTAGTGTGTTCTGTTTGTGCACGTTTAAGATCTGCAGAGTTACAAAGCTCAAAGTCTCAAACCCAAAGAGGTATTCTTTGTAAATCTTAAGGGTCAGCCACGTCTTCCTAAAACACCTCGTTCAAACACGGTCCCATATTTCTACTTCAGTATGTGGGGGCAAAGTTTCCTAACCTCCCAAATGTATATGCAAAAAAAGAAGGCGTACCTTTTAGACCTCGTGGAGCATTGTTGCCGGCATGTCTTGAAGATGCTGTGCTTTTCAAATATAGTAAGGGCCGTAACATTTCCGTCACACGCTAGAGGTATTCGGGCCAATTACAATGCCCCTGAATCACTGGCCAATCAGAGCACGGCACGTCTTTCAGAACGGTGAGCTTTATAAAAATCTATACGTTTCAGAAAGGTGTGGCAGCAACAATAATCTACGGTATGTGTACAATAATGACCCAAAATCGCAAAAACACATTGCATTAAAACAAATACATGAAATATTGTTCTTTTTAGAACCGTCATATGACCCCTTTAACATCTCTAAAGCTCATCTCTATTATCAGATTCATACACCTGAGACTTGTTTTACAGGTAGAAGCATCAGCATGAAATCTGCTGGCATCATTGGACGGAACGGCCCTCAGTCCAAACAGCCATTCCTTGTTGCTTTTTTCAAAGCCAGTGAGGTGCTGCTCCGTTCCGTGAGGGCCACGGGTGGGAAGAGGAAGAACCACAACAGAAATAAAACAAAAACCCCACAGAAATCTTCACCGGCTCTTAAAAGTGGAGGTAGAGTTGGGTTTTAAAAACATCTATCAGAGCTATATGTGATGTTTTTACTAGCTTCTCTGCATCAGACAACACACCCATTAACAGAGCTAAAGGCACACATGGTTTTTAATAAGTCTGCTTAGAAACAAAGTTGTGTGAAAACAGATTAAGTTTAAGACCTTTTTTGTTCATAAAATATGGTGAAATACCATATTACCTGAATTAGTGAGTCTTTATTGCCTTAAAGAACATGTCAAGCCCACACATGCAGTTTAAGGACAGTTTGAGGACATATTTTTTTTGTTATCTAGATCAAAACACCAGTGAGCAGAGACAAGCCTGCAAGAAGCATGAACTGTATGTTAGCTTCCGTGACTTAGGATGGCAGGTAAATGCAGACGTCCATTTGTGCACATCATAAGTGGTTCTTAATCATAAATTCATTTAATCAGAGTAAATGCCTCTTACTGTCTCTTTCATTTCAGGACTGGATTATTGCTCCTGAGGGATATGCAGCCTTTTATTGTGATGGAGAATGTGCATTTCCACTGAATGCACATATGAACGCAACAAACCATGCCATTGTGCAGACCTTGGTGGGCATCCATTGTTTTAATATGTCTTTAGTAGACTTTGGGGGTAGCTTGTTAAACTACAGCTCATTAACTCAACTACAGTCTTACAAACACAATTTCATGCCAGTTTGTAACTATTTTACATGGTGGCTAATTTTGTTTGAATTTGTACAATCTGCTTTTACGCCTGTGACGTAATGTTTAACGGTAGGGTTAGGGGTGAGGCTTCCTTATTGCTTTTTACCTACATGGTGTTCTTGTAGCTCAACTGGTTTGCAGCACAACAGGTTGTGGGTTTGAACACACATATTGATCAAATTATAGCTTGTATGCAATGTACTTTGCTTTGGATAGAAGCGTCAGCCAAATGTATAAATGTAATTAGAGTAATAACAGTTACAAATTCATGTGAGATCAGACTGGTCTTACTACCTTTATGAAAATGTATAAAGTAAGATATTAATAAAATATAGCTACACTATTCATTTTGTATGCAGCAAAATAACTAAACATTATTTTATTGTATACAAAATTATAATGAGAAATAATATAATTTACCATCTGTTAAATTAAATTTTTAATCATAATTCATCACATTTATATAGTTAACATTTTAACACATTTGGTTCTCAAAAACTCCTTTAGTTGCTTAAAATTAAACAAGATTTGAGAGATGAAATCAATATTTCTATCAAGTATGTGTGATTGTTACGATTCACTGTAAAACTGGATATATATATATAATGTAATGTGACACAAGACTGCTAAAAGCTACCATGATTTGAGAGCTACTGTCACAATACCAAAAAATGTTGTTTAGTTAGTAGCATTGCTAATTACGTTAACATTTATGCATTTGGCAGACACATTTATACAAAGTGCCTTACAGAATGTTCAATGTAGATTTTAAAGGTGCAGTGTGTACATTTTAGTTGCTTCTACACTGTAAAAATAAAGGAACCATTTGGGGTTGTTCACATCAGGAGGACCTTAAGGTACCTTTTTTACAAAGGGTTGAAAACTGTTAATAGTCTTGGCAGTTCTTGCAAAAATGTATAGGAACCTTTGCACTATAAATTCAGTTCTGAAGTTCCTCAGGGAACCTCCTAATGGTTCCACCGGTGTGGCAGTGTGAAGATCCCCAAATAGTTCCCCAAGGGTCTTTTAATTTTTTACAGTGTAGCAGTGAAGTTGTGAATTGCAACCAACAGCTCAGTCCACTGCTCACTCCTCCCTTTCAAAGCACATAGAGAAGCTACAGTGGCTGACACAGAACAAACATTGTCGTCTGAGACAGAAGAGAGTAGCCAGTCAATGTGGATTTCAAATGAAGCTTATTTTAGAATTATATTCACTTAATTATTCAACAAACCGATATTTTATTGCGAATATTATTGTTATTTGTTCATAACAACATATGGGTGCCGAAAACGTAAAATGCATGACAAAACACCCATAACCTTTGCGCTGCTAACATAACGCTCTGCCAGTTGAGCCATATGCTGCGTCCCAACTTGCCTACTTATAATATGCCCTAATATTATGTACTGTTGTTCTGATAGGAAAGTAGTTACTTTTGAAGGCAGAACAAAAGAGTATGCACACACTGGGATATATTAATGCGAAGTGGAAGTGACGACTGTTGCCTGAATGACACTGTGATCCCTTACACAAACATGAAAATATAACTCCTCTTTGCATTTAAACCTTTCTTCATTAGGGACCAATGTGCGAGGACTATTGTTTTTTCTTTTTATTATTATTATTGGGGTTAGAATTTTTACCATTTCCAGGTGTCATACTTTAACAAACTCCTCCTAGAGTTTTAATCAGATCAACATCATATTTGGTCAGTCTCATCTTAAGGCCTTGCTATGCTAAATTGCATTGAGCTTGACTTTTCACTGATATTTTCGCTAAATTTCGGCGTTTCGCCATGAAACAGGAAGTTGTTGTTATTTAGACATACAATGTCCAAAATAAGTATAATAACAATAACAATAGATGAATTAAAGTAAAATAATATGATATTAGATTGACCATAGCAAATAGTATATGTATAATACTTTAATAAGAAGAATAAGAGATGAATAACAGCAAATACAATCATAGTATGATTATAGCAAATAAGGTAAAGGTAAATGAAGGTAAATATTGTGATATCTCATTAAGTCCCAACATTCAAGGCTAACTAGCGATATCGCTAATTATTAACACTCTGTCTCCAAATGGCTATTAAAATATTGTTATAATGACCAAGTATGACCAGAAACAACTGTTCATTCTTACTTGTGAAAGATAATCCCCTAAGACCTGTTTTGAAGTGTATGACAGTTTGTACACGCCCAAGCTGCACACGAATGAGGCATTATTTCTCTGAGGGTAATAGAGCAGTTGCCACAAGTAATATGGTGGCGCCTGTGACATACGATCCAGCGCCGATGGGCTAGGCCTGAGTTGAGCTACAGAAACAAAATATGTTTCTAAAACTCCTGTAGAGCAACATGTCCTAAATTTCTTCTCTTTTTTGCTGTTGTAGGTCCATCTAATGTTCCCTGATAATGTGCCAAAACCGTGCTGTGCACCAACCAAACTAAATGCCATATCAGTGCTCTATTTTGATGACAGCTCCAATGTGATTTTGAAAAAGTACAGGAATATGGTGGTAAGGTCCTGTGGATGTCATTAAGGGTCAAAGAACTTCTGTGATACTGCTGAAACTAAAAACCTAGTTTTTGACATTTGATGTACAGTATTATGTATATATTAGCTCATAATTTCTCTTATTTATTTGCCTATGAGAGCTGTAGATCAGTTATTCTTCCTCCCACAGATCAATGCTTTATTGTTTTATCCTGGGACTGATGTTAATAAATCAGGCCTGAGTTTCATTATAAATTAAGCTAACCACTTCAACAAAACAAAAACAACTTGCTGCTATTTTGCAAAAGAAAGCTCAATGTTAGGTACAGTACATAATCACAATTTTGCATGTGCACAGTTACGTCAGATGTTAGGTTTTATATTTTAAAATGATGTTTTTTGTTATTAAAATATATGTAGTGTTAATCTAAAAGCACTGAGTATGTGTCTTAGGACTATTCATATGTTTCACAGTCTGAAGTGTTGCAACCCACAGTTACTGGTTCATATTAGTTTGCTGTGGATATCAGTGGGTGGAAATGCAAAATATTATTCATCTTTTAATTATTGTAACGTTAGTATTATTATTTTGTTTGTTTTTGGAGAAAAGTGTCTTCCGAGATCCTTGTAACTTTTGTATACTTTCTTATAGGCTACTAGTACTATATATTTTATATATATATATAGTAATATATTTTTGGAAAATATTGCATTTATTTTAGAACCATGTTGATGTGTCATTAAATCTATTTTCAAATCTATTTGTGTGTGTCTTACAATGTGTTGCATTTCAAGTATGTTGTGGGTTCTGCCTGAGCTAAGACATTTTAATTATACAGTGGAAGCAATGAATATGATTTGTTAAAATTATTGTTTATCATTTGTCATTATTATCATATTACTACTAAAATATATATCTCCACTATGCATTTTTTGTTTAGTTTTAATGCCACAGTTGTTCTGCTCAAATGTGCCCTTTAGTTTGGCTTTTACCAAAATCAAGCAAACCAAAGGAATTCGTTTAAAGATGTTTCTTTGCAAATCCTGACCTTCTCTGCCAATGAGATATGTACACAGATATATCTGTTTCTAACCCCTGACGCTTTTGTTAAATGCCAGAAAATTGGGTGACTCTATTTGACTTAAAACCAATGGTCAGGTTATCCAGATGTGATGTTGTCCGGATTCAAGAGTGTTGACGTTGAATGAATAGCACAGGCCACCTGCTAACTTAACTACTAGCGGTGTGGATGATTTGCATTCCTACGCATGATTACACTCATTGCTTTACAATCCCATGTACTGTTTAATATCATGGATTCCTTCCAATTCAGCTAAACGATTTCCTTTCTGCAAAACCACAGCCAGTATGAATGTTCCTATTTGGAGGAAGTTGCCACTGAGTAAACTCTCTTAACATATGCTGTGCAGCCACATAAAAGCCCACTTTCAACACAGTATAAATGTATAGAGTAAACAATTGGTCCAGTAGTATGCATACAATTGATCAGAACGGAGCTCAGACCCTTATTTCCATGGAAAACACTGACAATGTTTATTTAATCATCAACATGTCTATTAGTATTCTAATTTCCATATACAAAAATAACGTATATTAATTTTTCACTTTTCAATTTAAATTTTAAAGGAGTCTCTAATCAATTAGAACCAAATGTGAGAACTGCTAGTGTGCGAAAGATGTGTAAACCTCCCTCTTTGTTAGAGCGCACACGTTTTCCTACTATGGCAAGGGGCACATCTCCCGTGCCTTTTTCCCCCAACTATAGATCTATGTGCATGCACACCATCTATATCCATGTATTACACAGAACAACTTTCACAGTGGTCAATAACGTTTTAGAAGGGATTTTTAGGGCATGTCTTTGATCGTACAGACTGTCAGTTATCTTTAAATAGGTGTAGGTGAATCTTTATCATCAGAACTAACAACAGTAATCAGAGGCTGACAGAAATAAAAAAAGCACTGCTTTAGTGAAGTGTTTCATCGTCATGACAACAATGCTCTACCGCAACGGCTCTCCGTTTTGGTCTACGAAGCCATGCTCCTTTTTCTGTACATTCCTGGACTGTGATATCATAGACATAGAGAATATTAGACTAGCTGAAGTGATATGTGACAAGTGGTGTAACTAGGCCCTTTTTAGCCCCCCTAAATGTCTGCCCAGCCTTGTAATTCCTATTCTGCACTACACTAATTTATGATCGCTTTGGTCCCCTTTAATCACATAAAACAGCAGGCATGTTTCCATTACAATTTTGCGGACAACATCTGCATTATTTTCAAAATGTTGCTAAAAATTATTGGGAAATGACGGCATTTCCATTGACTATATTATGCTACTAAAACTCATTCTCTCAATCCTCTCAACCCACAATCCTGTGCGTGTTGTAGCACAGTTTTGTATAAATTAAAGGTTTACTTTCTCTTTCAACAACATTTAATTGCATTTCTACTGAGAAATTAGTGGTGGAGTTTTTAAATATTTGACTGGTTATGGCCAAAGTGCACTCTGTTTACATTTCACATTACATTGCCTGTCCGAAAGTGATTCCAGGAGGTCACAGTGCTTTTGCTCTCTTTCCAGTGCTTTCAAAGTCATTGACTAAAGCAAAGCAACAAGTCAGCTGCCTAAGTTTTCGGACGCAGCCCTAGAAACACATACATGTGATACGGGGGAGCAGCGCTTTTTCAGCATTTAAAGCACAATAACTTTTCTCAACCAATTTGAAAGATTAATGATTTGTGTGGAGTACATAACTGTTTTGTCTACAGTTGCTTAGAATTTCAATAGGTAAGTAAATGATTAAATAGGTAGGTAAGGCAAATTATTGTTTTCCATGAATCATGAATCATGAAAGCATGTGCTTGTCATGGTAGGTAGGTTTTGCAGAGGCATCTCTAATGTAATTTAATGTACCAGTAATGCAATTAATTCATCTCATCTGGAAAATTCTAACCCCTACTTTATAGTTTTCTGTTGTTTCAGGTTAGAACATAGCTTATGTACTAATAATTAATCAGCATTGAGAAAATGAAACAACATCAATACAAATCAAAAACTAATACAGTGCACATCTGATTTCTAGATTTTTATTGCAGTAAAATTTCATGTGTGTGTGTGTGGGTTTGTGCTTTTGTAGAATGTAGATCTAAATACAAATACAATTCTAATACAAAATAGGGAAAGGCAATAGTAAATAGCATGTAGTATACATTGTAGAATAATGTAGTCAAAAACAAATATAGTAACAAACATACAAATACAGTAAATAAAACAGTATGACAGTCATATAAGTATATTATATAGTGTAGAATATTACATATAGTATGCAGTATAATAATAATAATAATAATAATAATAATAATAGATGAATTACAGAAAAAGAATGATATGATATTTATGATAGCAAATAGTTTATGTATAAGAAATAATAATATTAAGCAAATACGATGATAGTATCAATGCGAATAAAGTAAATGTAAATAAAGGTAAATATTGTGATTTCTCATTAAGTCCCAACATTCAAGGCTAATTAGCGATATCGCTAGCAATTAACACTCTGTCTCTGTTGGCCAAATTGAAAAAATATTGTTATAATGACCAAGTACGACCAGAACATGTTCAGTCTTACTTGTAAAAAGTTAATTTCCTGAGACCTGTTTTGAAGTGTGTAACTGTTTGTACACGCCCAAGCTGCACATGAAACAGGCATTTTTCCTCTGAGAAGTTGCCACAAGTAATATGGCGGTGCCTATGGCCAATGCGCTAGGCTTGTGCGATATCATGAAGCTGGGAATTAAATGTATTGCAGTTCCATTCAGTCGTTTTCTGTAGTCCTTAAAAAGCGATTTCTGGTAAAGAGAATATCTCCTTTTGCAGTGAACTTTGTATGAGCTTTGTATCTTTGTTATGGTTAAACTAAAACATTACAGACTAACTAAAGTGAAAACGCACACTATGACCCCTTTAACACAAACACAGTAGAAACAGAAAGAAAAAGACAGACGTTTTTCATTAACTTATTTTAAAGTGATTAATAAGAAAATGTAATATATCTGAAATATTCACTGTTTACGGTCAGTTGTGAATGCTAAAAAAGTAATTATGAGTGCTATAAGACACAACAGTTGTGAAAAAGTCATGCATTAACAGTATTTTCAGAGTAAGGACATGACTGATTATTTTTAACCAACCGTACACTCTTGAGTGGTAATGTCAAGGAGAATTATGAGCTGGTTGTTGAAATTGTGAAGAGTTTGGATTCTGTGTTTCTTAAACCATAAAACCACCCACCACCACAAGTCTGTGCCTCGTAATTTCATTTCCAGCTCGAATTATGTCTCTGTTTAGCTCTTTGAGGTCATTGCGTTAAATGAACTTCATATGCTTGTTGTTTTGTGTAGTCAAGGGGGCGATTGTCAATCATTATCTCTGTGTTACACTGCACTAAAAGTTGACATGTTTGAAATGACTACAAGCTGCACACCTAACACTGCTTAAAATGCAGTTCCCAAAACAAGAAACATCATGAGTGTGTTTTATCTAGGTACATAAATATTTAGGACACTACACTTGAGAGAACACATATTTTTAACCCATATCATGTTTATTTTCATGTCATGTATTTTTGTAAATTTTTTTGTTTGAAAAAACTTTAAAATTACTTTAATTATGGGTAATTAATTTTGTGGATAATTCATGTTAACAACTTAAACAGTAAGACAAATAGGTTAATATTACCTTTGTATTTATACAGTATCAGCACTGTCGTGTTTATTTGTGAAATTCTTTTGTCGTTACTTTATCATAAGCTTGAACATTTCTCCTGTCTTCATGCCCGGCCTCACAGTTTATTTTGAAAGTGTCAGCTTCCAGTCAGTCCACAAACCTGCTGAAACTTGATCTAATCAAAATGTTTTCCAGTTTACTTTCTTCATCTTTCCACATGCACATTTTCCTATGTATGTTTGGTGGGTGGGCTGTGGACCTCTATTACAACTCAATCAGGCTTCCCGGAGCAAGTCATCCATCTGGGTCACATTTTTTACACGCTAGCTCCCGGGACAAGGCTGTTGTTCATAGTACAGAGGATGTGCACCAAGTCAAATGCTATTTATATGTGTGTGTGTGCATTTGTTTTGCTGTAATAGAGTAGAGAGGAAGACTGCATTTGGGCCCAGAAGTCTCGTTCAATTTGTGTTAAAAGGAACACCTGTATAGTGAGGCATTTACCAGCCCATATCATCTGTGGAAGCCAAACCATTACTGGTGTTTACAGACAGCACTGCGTTCTATTAAAGCAATATGCCAGTTGAGGTCCTGCAAGTGGTTTCAAGAAATACACGCCCATCGTTAATATAAATTGTGTGTTCACAGGTGTGCAATTATCTGCATTAAAAAATGGGTTCAAATGACATGCGTTGTTTGTTTTATAATAAGATTATGGTGGTGCTGTACTGATATCACATAGTCTAAAAATAATAATATTAAGCTTTTGCAGGTTATTCATCCTGAATCACTTTACAACTGACATTGATCATTTTAGCTTAAGATGTGCTATTTATTTTAGACGTGTGTGAACTTTATTCATCCAAACATGTAAGATTACATTTAATAAATCTCCCAGTGACCCCCAAAAGAGAATCTAAAGGCTGAAACATAAGTTAAAACTATTTTTATAGCGCTATGAGCAATTTTGCACTGTTGCAAAGCACCTTTACAGTAACTACACATTAGCAGTGATGACATAAAGAAAACAGTATAGAAATAATAAAGAAAAAGCAGAAACATTCTGAATTAAATACAATACATGGTATAATTGCAGATTTTGATTTGAATAATGATGTACATCAGTAATGCTATCCAAAAACAGGGAATCGTTTCTTAATGGACTGTTACATTGTTAGTGCTTTTCATGTTTTTATCTTAGCAACATGGTAACTCTATTAAAAACAAGTCTGTCGTGCAAATTTGTGTGATGAGCACATGCAGAGCTCCAATTGGTCAATTATGAGGTTCATTTAATTTATAATTAAAAAAAAAAAAAAAGTTGTTTCTGTAGGCATTAGACAGGTCTTTAAACAGCTGAGGTCACAGTGTGACAACAATGAAGCGTCTTTCTTTTTAAGGTTTGCAAACAAGAAATGCAAATCTAGTTTCTAGTCATCTATATTCATTATAAATAACAGTTTCCATGTGTCTATGGCTTTTGCTTTGCATCTTGAGAGGAAAGCCATGGCATCAAAGACAAGAGTCCTTTCAAACAGGGCAGACAGACAAAAATATTACCTCACGTCCCATGTGGACAGGGTTCAGGTTTTTGCATTATTTACTTTCCCTCTCGTTAGTCTATGTTTTCACTAAGTATTTGAGCTTAGCAGGACTTTCCATGAAATTCTCTGTGACATGCTTTAAATCTTTTGGTTAATTTACGCAAAATCCAACAATTAATCAGTTAGGTCAAACCTAGATTAATTGTGATGGCTCCAAATTTCATTAGAATGGGGCTGTATACTATTTTTTTTACTAAAAATTACTCCCTAAAAAGCATGTAAAAACCATAAAAACCAGTCTCAAAATCAAATTCTGAGATAACGAGCATCAAAGTTTGATTTCACCTATAAATATTACTATGAATTTAATCTCTTTAAGTCATTACTATCACCCTGTCATCAATATTAAAGATTGTCTCAGGTTACGTATGTAACCCTGGTTCCCTGAAAAGGGAACGAGACGGTGCATCAGCGTAGCGATGCTATCATGGCAACGCCTCTGCGAGGTTACGTCTAAAGCACTTTCATCAAAATTGTCCAATGACAGGCTGCGACATCATAGTTGGTATGACGTCAGGACCAGGAAGTATAAAGCACCTCGAAATGATCGCATTCTAGCTACTACCTTAGAGGCTGCAATACCCCTAGTGGAATGAGCTTTGACAGCCAGAAGAGATGGCTGTCCAGAGGCTCTATAAGCTAGTGAGATAACCTCAACTATCCTTGGAGGTCCCCAACTCTCTTCAGAGAAGAAACTGCCAGTAAGAAGACTGTCTTAATGGTGAGAATTTTGGCTGAGATGGCCTCAATGGGCTGAAATACAGCCCTCGATAAGCCCTCTAGTACTATTGCCAGGTCTCAAGTCGGGACTCCGGCGTGAAGTGCATGCTACAGCCTTAGTGTTCCATGGAGGAAGCGTGTGACCAGCGGGTCTTGACCCACAGAGTGGCCATTGAAAGGAGTGTGGTAGGGGGAGTTGTGCTAACCAGACAGTTAACTGGATCCTGCATCCGACCTTCACACCACGAAGTGAATACCTTCCACTTAAGTGCATACAGCTTTCTCATGGGAGGAGATCTGGAGCTGAGAATAGTCTCAACAACCTCAGGTTGAAAGACCTGCCTCAATGAGTCGGGCCCCTCAGAGGCCAGACCCACAGTTTTCACATCTCTGGGTAGGGGTGAAATATGATGCCCTGTGGTTCAGACAGGAGGTCCCTCCTGATCGGCAGCTCAACATGGAACCATACGCTGGCGTACGCTTGAGCTACAGATGCCTCTCTGTGGCGACCAGGGCGGCCATAGAGCGACCGACCATCTTGGCAGGGCCATTTCTAGGCATAGGCGAACTAGGTTGTTGCCTGGGTCACCACCAGCTGCATGGGACGCCAAACATTAATACATTAATAATAAATTAATCTACTTATTAATCTAACTCTTAGTTTTGACTGGCAACGTTACACTATGTATGGTTCGATTTACATCCTTTCAGCGCTGCGTTTGAGGTAGGATTTTGGGCCAGAAAAATTAATTTGATGCAGTTCAATCAAAGTCCAATAGATGACACTATCTGAAGTTCGGTTTGTTCACTGAATGTTGCTGCACTGACATGAATGAGTGGAAAATGAGCACGCCAGAACGACAACAAAACAGAAAGATAAACTCTGAATGTCCCACGTTTAACACAGAATGGACAAAATACTTCACCATGCATTAAACACGTATGTGTGATTTGCCAAAAAGTATTGCTGTTTCTAATGACCACAACCTTCTTTCCTTTAACATAATTTAATGGTGACTTATGTAGTCATAATTATCTTTCCCTTGAATTTGAATATTTACATGAACAGTTATGTGTTTTTGTATGTAATATTATATGATCTTGTTTGGGTGGGGGCACCAATAGGGATTTCGCCTAGGTCAAAATAGATAGAAATGGGTAGCGTTCGTCCAACCTACTCAGTGGACGAGCGCTCTGAGCCTCCGCAAGTCGAGTTTTAGTGGAGCGACTGCCCGCATCACCAGCTCCTCATACATGGGGGAAACAGAGGACGCATTCTCACGCTCCCCTGCTTCCATGCTGAGCACACCCACCTCCTCAGAGGAGGACAGCTGCAGTGGACTTCCACCCTGGGTGGAAGAAGACGCACCACATGCTTCCTGTCCCGGGGTGAAAGAGGACATTGCAGATAAAGACGGAGATAAGGTGCCGCCCGTTTCCAACTCCTTGTCCATTTTCCAGTTTCGAGTTCCTTGAAACATGCCGCCCAGGGGCGGAGAGTGCAAAGCGACAACGCCTCACAATGCACGCAGCCAGCACCCTCGCTGACCAGGCATGCACCACTCCCAAACACACAACGCACAAGTCATGCATGTCCCTGCCAATAATATAGCACTGGCAGGGAAACACACATGGAATAAACTTGCAGTCATGTGCAGAAAATGCAGCCAAGGAAACACACAACATGCAGCTGAACCACAAGCTAGAATGCGATCGTTTCGGGGTGCTTTATACTTTCTGGTCCTGACGTCATCCCACCTATGACGTTGCAGCCATGTCATTCGACAATTTTGATACACATGCTTTACCACGCAGAGGCGTTTCCATAGCGTCGCTACGCTGATGCAGCACGGGTTGTCTTAGTTAATATTTAAAAGGTTTAGTAAGCTACCTGCCGTTCAAGACTACAATTTGTTGCAATCAAAGTAACGCAAGGAGGCATTTAATAGGCATAAAATAGGGAGATCACATATGCAATGTTCATTTATATCTGTCTGTCTGCATTGGCTATATCTCTAGACCAACACAGATCAGGAAAGTACGTAATATTAGCTGCAGTAGATAATTGTTTGTTATTACACTGTTTAAAATTATAACACAGAAAAAAAACCTTTCAGTTACCAAGATATCTCATGTTGGATATGTCAAATTACTATTAATTTCTTTAGGCACCCCAGTGCACCAATCACTTTGTAAAACTTTGTTGATATAAATTCAGTTGAATTCGTCACAGCAAACAGTTCTCATGTGTCCTGTTGCATGCAATGTACAGTACGATACACAGAAAAAAATTAACGTTTGATGTTGCAATCAGAGCTTGAATCTATCCTAGCAGCTTCTACGGAACAATTGAAATCGTATGGTAAGAAAAACTGAATCGAATCTGGCTTGAGTTTTTTGGACGTATCTGATGGCTTAAACCTCTTTGATGCCTCATCTGAAACTGCTTCCACTAAAGAATATTTCTCACATATGCTTTCATCCCGAAGATGAAAAAGAGGAGAGCTAACCTTTTAACTGACAAAATGTTACAGATTACAGCAGTGCTAAGAAAAAAAAACATCACCACATCCATCGTTTATCTTTTCAATTAATTCACAGAATGGAGCTCTGATTGCGGTACCAATCAACATAAAGCATGTGACATTAAGCTTGGATTTGTATGAGTATTTGTATTTGGAGTTCAGGAAAATGGAATTCAGAAAAGCCCCCACACCAGCTCACCTGTGCTGTGTTACCTTATGTTATCCAGGATTGCCCTGAAGGTGTAGCTCAACTCTTTGAAGTAAAGCTGACAGCTGGTATTTGTCAAGATGAATGTCCAGTTTTTGTCCTTTTAGTTAAAAAGCATTCAAAGAAAAGAAACGCTCAGTGGTTTGGTAGGCAAACGGATCTAATGCGGCTCACTCCAGCTGAGGGCAATTCACAGTTACACACAACCCCACTGCAGAATGTTGCCGGAAACTCTGGCCTTAATAACAGCATTGGATTATGCACGTTGACGTCTAAAACGGTTCACTCAGATTAGTATTGTATAGAGTCCATACCTGTTAATGCAATTAAGAGAATTTGTGTTTATTCTTTACATTTATCTGAATAACAATATACTGTTATGATCTCTGTCAGTGTCTCCCTCTTGTTTTAGTCTTGCCCTGCTCCCTTGATCATGTTTAGACTATTGTTCTCACTACATTTCCCATAAACCTTTGCCTAACTCATCATGTCTCATCACTCACACCTGTGTCTTGTTACCCTTTTTAGTCTTTATTATACTTTGTATTTATACCTCATGTTTCAGCCCTGGGGGCATTCTTCATACGTCGCTTACTTAGTTCGCTGGATTTGGCTGTTGACGAATTCGCTTGATCTTGGATTATTTGGTTCTTCTTCATCCTGGACTTGCTGTCATAGTAACAGGTCTTTAAGCTTAAACCTGCTTGGGAGCAGGCTTATTTCATGTAAACAAGATTATGGTCCCTTTATAAGCGGAGGTGATACAGGAAGTATGTTGAAACCATGTCCTGCCCATTTTTGCGAGAGAGGTTTTTCCAAATAAAAGTATAAATGTGCAGGTGAATTACTGTTTTTTAAGATTTCTTATAATACAAAAAGAAATGTATTCAAGTATAATAAAATCTCCTACATGGTGTGTATGTGCCATATCACCAATGTGGAAGCCAAATGGCCAGGATCTGTGCATGACTCGAATTTTTAGAGAGTCACGTTTATTGTTTGAACGTGGTTAGAAAAATATACATGCCTGGCTCACTGTATTACATAAACTTATTTATTTAAACATATTTTTCCATTACAGGTGATTATGATGGTATCCTGGTTGGAGACAGGGGCTATTAAAACAAATTACAGTGACAAATATGGTTTCCAGAAGTTTCATTTTTAATTGTTTTTTTTTCTGAAAATAATAAACACCAGCCATAAGTCATATTTTGCCTGCAAAAAATAAATAAAGAGATGTATGTAGTGTATTAGTACCTACTCTGAAGTTCCTTTTCAAGCAACTCTATCTCAGTGCAGCTTTTTCTTCATTAAAGCCTGAAGTTATATTTATCCCCTCAGTTTTTGCTTTTTTAATTCGTAGTATTCAACCGCTTGTTGTAGTTTTCTTTTATAGAGCGAACGGATGTCCCCCTGTGCCATTTGCGCAGAAGACATTAAACTGTCAATACATGGTCTTAATAATGAAGTACACAGTAAAAAAATCATGGCAACACTTTCACCCGAAATGGGTTTAGCAGTTCATTTGATATTAATGCAATTCATCATTTCTCAAGGTTTAACATAGTTGAAACAGACATTTGGATTTTAGTAAATGTAAGGCAGCAACCAATTATTGTATAGTGTGGAAAGACAAATAAATGCTTATTTACCAGTAATGAAGGTACTGCTGCTGGTCCCTGTCTGTGCGTCTAAAGAAGAGCTGAAGTAGTTATACAATTTCTAAAATGTAGATAACGCATACTTTAATAACTAATAAAACATGTATTTACGGTCAGTACTTACTTAATTTAATTTGTCTGCAACTTTTTGCCAGCGATCTCTCCTGGCTTTTGCAGCTTTGGAGGTGTTCCCTGGCGTTTTAATTAAATATTGGAATTCAGCATAGCCTTCCAACAAAAGCTCTTGCTCTGCTACAGAAAAAAACTGAGCATGCTCTTTAGCCATGGTGAGCGGCCAATAGCAGCGTTGACGATCAGTTAATATTTTTTGAATCTAAAGCTAATTTTTTTGAATCCCTTTCCACTGCCTGTTATCTTTTAATAACTGTACAGCTGCTTTGGTACAATGAACATTGTAAAAAAGCGCTATAGAAATACAATTTAATTATGTTGAATTATTCTACTATCGACACATATCCTCTTTTAAACCAACCCATGAATGCGCAATTATCTCAGATATTGCAATCCAGCCATAGTAATCATCAACAACAGGTGCGTTTGAAGAACCTAATTAAGTTTATGATTAGCGCGATGATATCATCTTGGATGTGTTATTTCATCTCGTATCTAATAAGCGGCATACAAAGAACAGGCCCCAGGTTTGTCTGTCATTGTTATTGTGTGTCTTGTTTTGTGTAAAGTTGTGTCCCAAATGACATACTATAGCCTACACATTGCATTTAAACTATGCACTGTGTACTTTACCATCCAGTGCATGATTTTTAGAAGAGAGTATTGTCCCTAACGGAATGCTTAACAGCTTTTTTACTGACTGGAAGTATAAGCGGTTTACCAGACGAGGGTAAATTACGTCAGACGGGTAACACAATGCGTATCAAAAAAGAAAATATTAATTAAACTTTTGATGTAATTGTTATTTGTTTTGTCCAACATTACCTTAATCACCATCAGATTGAAGTATACTCGTCTGTGCAGGTGAACTTGTAGGCAAGTAAACTTCATACTACGTCCGTAATCGTGTACCGACCGTTAAAACATTACGTTCTATATAGTATGTGTGCATTATGGATACATTTCGGACATAATTACATCCACCAAGTTTATATTGTCATTTTAACAACAGCCATGTAAATGTACATGGGCATTTCTTAAACTAGCACAATGAATTCTTGTTACCTCTATCGCTTACACTTAAAAAGAGCTGCCCGCCTTACAGTTTTACTGTTTTTCATTTATTAACTTTTTGAATTTGGTGGTTCGTCAGCTCCCGTTGCATCATGGGATAGAATAGTATCCATCCAATGCATACTGACAAATCTTGGAGGAAGTAGTAGACCATCCAGGTATTTCTCACCTACTGTTTTTTGCATACTGAGGTTTCAGACATACTACTCTTGTCACATACTGTACCTACTGCAGCCTGCTAGAAGCCGATTTTGGAGGCATATTTTCGGTTAAATGAGAGCACCATCCGGGTATTTAAAGTGCACTTATTTTTCCGGAATTTCCAATGTGAACACACTATTTATACTACAAAATAATAGCATTAGTGCACGATTTAGGATGCACCTTAAGCCTTTGCCCTGGATTATCTCTGTCATAGTAGTCAGTACATTAGCAGCATGTGGATTCTTTTGTCTCAGCCATCTTTACAAATACACAGGGTCCAATTTTATTATCAAACAGGAGATTTATTTAAAATAAATCTAAGAAGATAAAACGTTTTTTTTTTTTAAAAGACATTTGAAACTATATTACTATATAACTATATTGAATTTCTATTATCTTTTATGTAACTTTTCAGTACAATCTGTCCAGTGATGGTTAAGTGGTAGCTTCATTCTTGCTTTTTTCTAATAATCGTAAATTTTATTGCTACCTCATAAAATATTTGACGATTTAAGAAAAGTTCACGTTTGACAAACACCCATATACATTTTTGTAATCACATAGTAATAGCTATTATTTTGAGTAAAAACAGATTTTATCAGAGAATTGTTTAAATCAAATCATCTGAATGAAAGGGCATGAAAAAAATAATCAAACTTTATTAGTCAAAAAGTTGAAACTGCTGTTGTTATTTACTTTTTCAAAACATGTTGTTATGTTATGTATCAACCAATTCCATGCGGGAAATGGTGATACCTAATAAATATGGCCCTTGGACACACCAGTCACATTTTCCTCTGTGTGAGAGAGGCCAGACCCTCTGACAGCACAGCTTATTGTGGAAGACCTCAACACAAGAGCTTCCTTAAACCACTCTATTGTAAGCACATGGGCCAGGAAGAATGGCTCTTTCACAAGTAAATTGCAGCCCGGCTTTACAGAGAGATTTTATAACACCGCACAGTTGACATTGGCAGGAGTGGCACAGTCAGTCATTGAAAACGTTCAGTTGCCTCAGTCACAGGAGATCAATCAAGGCAGCGTACTTCCCCGAAGCTGCAGATTTCCGCTGGGGAGGGAAGCCAAGACTAGCAAAATGAGTAGCATGTGGTTAGTCTTATTGTAAAAGCCCAGAATCCCAGCGGGTCCCATATTTTACACGAAGCTGCCAGTCTCAAGCTAACAGAATTAGCCTGTGAATACACCCGGCCCTCCTCCCTGCATCACTGTGCACAGCCAGGGATGCTGCTGCCATGGTAACAGCTGAGTCATTCCATGTCCTTTGATGCAATGCTCTCTTGGTGCTTGACGCTTTTCCGGTAGCTCAAGAATCAGTGTGAGGAAGCGCATATTAACTCTGATCTCTACAGGTGTCATAGAGGAACAACACTTGGCTAGTAGACCGTGCTAGCCGGATGGGGAACATCTCCACCTTGGTCAAGCACTGCCTGAGCTATGAGACTCTCTTGCGGGATTATCCTTGGTTGCCACGTCTCTCGTGGGAAGAGAAGGTGGGGGTTTGCTTCTTGCACGTGCACAATTTATGTAGGAGATATATTTATATGAGAAAATATATAGTAGAATATCTAATGTGGAAAGAAACAATCAGTGAGGGAATAACTGAAATAAAAATTTAAACAGTTGATAATCGACAAACATTTGTCTTTATTTCCTCATTTAGCCTGTAAATTTCATTTTTTGTATGAAGCACAAAATGAGATTTAAGTTTTATTAAAGACAAAGAGCACTACAGTAGTCCATTTGACATTTTGAAAGGTTCATATACACAATCTTTGTTAAACCAGGTACACCATGCTGTACCACTCAATGTAAAATCTCCACCCCACCAAGGCAGGACTTCCTGTACATGTTTTCTTTGTTTAATATTCTGTTTAAATTAGACATATATATATATATATATATATATATATATATAACAGTCAATTGGTCTGCTAACTCCCTTTCAACCACCAAGCATAGAATAAATGTAAATAAAAATGTAAATACTAAAAGAGGACTGAAACTTAATTAAGGCTGTCTCAACTGTACCATTTCATTTATAAAGTTTCCACAGATAAATGCAGTATAGAAATGTTGAGCTTCTATTCTGCTGAGGAAGAAATGAAGATGAACTGCTGTGGTTGTGAACACTGTTTTATGTTAACTGAAAAGTGTCATAATCGATGATCGTTGTAAACTCTTCTCAGCCAATCTGCTCCATTTTAACTTTAGAGAAACTTTATGTGCGCTCTACATAAAGCTGAGATTTTACAGACGATCAAATTTTCTCTAAACAGGTCATTGACTTTTAACACCAGTACCCAAATTCAAAGATTAAACTTTGGCATTGCAATTGAAGGTAAGAAAATATTTGTTTCCAGTGCACATTATGTCATAAATAACCTGCCATGGTTCTGCAAGAGACCAGATTCAAAACGCAAAGTTGTACGCACCATTTTACAGGAAGCGCTGCAACAGAGGATATTTCTTAATCCACTTTTCAGATTTTCCATGTAGCCCTGTAAAATTGTTACTGTATATAGTCCTTCCTTATTGGTTTTTTTTTTTTTTTGAATTTACAGTGCTCTGAACTACCTAAGCTTCCACATTTTGTCAAAATTGTGGAGGTCGGGCCAAGAGACGGACTTCAAAATGAGAAGGTGGGGATTTCACAAGTTTGTTTCTTGTCAGTTTATTTTCTGTGGTCTATACTGTAGATGTGAAACCTCTCTTGATTTGTCTGTGGAAACTGTTATGTGAACTGTTGTATTTCTGCAGGAAATAGTGCCGACAGAGATCAAAATTCAGTTTATAGACATGCTGTCTCAGACCGGCCTGCCTGTGATTGAAGCAACAAGCTTTGTGTCTTCAAAGTGGGTAGCACAGGTAATATGCTAAGTACTATTTTAGGCCTCAAGAGTGTGCTGATTAACATCTGGGACCTTCACAAAAAACATGAATACTAACTAAGCTCAAAAACTGCAAATGGCATTTGGATGGCCAATAGTTTTATTTATTTATATCTATTTTATTTTATATTACATTATATAGTACAGTATACAACATATTTGCCCATTCTCTGTACAGTATTTGCTATTAATGTCTTCTCAGGTTAGATGAAACTATAAAAATATGAGATTCAAAACATTCAACTTTAAGGATATAAATTGGACAAACTTATGTTTAAAAGAAAACTACAGCATATCAAGGCAAATATGTGTTTTTTTTATTGTAATTTTCAAAAAATGCATAGAAAAATGTTAACAAATACATATTCCAACGATAAGAAAGGTTTCAACAGTAACATTTTATTTCCCATACCAAAGATGGCAAACGAGAAAAATCTTAAAAATAACCTGCTTCCCAAAATCTTGTCTTCCTATTATATAATATAATCACAATAAAATATATGCTAACATAATTGTTTTTATTTGTTTTATTTTGATAGATGGCTGACCACACAGCAGTTCTAAGGGGAATTAAAAGGTCTCCTGACGTTGGATACCCTGTTCTGACGCCCAATTTTAAAGGCTTCCAGGAAGCTGTAAGTAAATATTTGCATTATTTACATTTATTTAAAAGTGACATTTGCAATTTGCCTTTCATGGAAGGTCAATGATGTTCGTCTTGTGTAATGAAACTCTTTATTTATGCATGTTCTTCACCTAGGTTTCACTTTACCTTACATAAGAGTACATTTTTGGCCATTTTTATTTGTAAATGTTTAGCTCATGTTTTTAATGGCTTTCCTTGTTAATTAAGCAAGCAATGCCTATAAGCACAAGCCTGATCAAATGTTTCCTGTTACAGGTTGCAGCAGGAGCGACTGAAGTGGCAGTGTTTGCTTCAGCTTCAGAAACCTTTAGCAAGATGAACATCAACTGCTCTATAGAGGAGAGTTTGCAACGGTTTGAAGAGGTCATCTCTGCGGCCAAACAGGAGGGCATACCAGTGCGTGGGTGTGTGCCATAAATGTTAAAGGATTTTTGTCTATGTTTAGGCCAGCATTTGTTTAGGTGGCTTCCCACTAGTTGAATCAAAACAAAATTTTGGTCGGAATGATGTCAGACATAGACAGGTGAGAAACACTAAGACTTTTGAGTAAAAGGTATAGAAGCATATTCTCTGCACTTTTTGTCCCATGAATCTTGCAGAAATAAGTGTAGTCTTGTAAAAAAGTAATAATAAGGAAGCAACAGCCATTATAATGCTTTAGTGAAAACAAAATGTTTCTGTTAAAGAAGCAGAATGTTTTTGCCTCTAAAGATGTTGGCCCATTGCTTTTGTGAAGCTTATTACCCCAAAAGAGTCCATCACAGCAGGCACATGCACAGATAGGGCTCAACCTGTGCAAAAATATATACAGTATAACTACAACAAACTTTGTAACCTGTTGATGAAACGTAATGTGATGTCGCAGCTGTTTTAATAATGATCATAATTTCGACATACTGACAAAAGGTTGTACAATTATCTTGAGGCAGTTACTGGGACTATTGAGTCACTGAGTTTGAGCACATATAACGACTGTCTGTGAGTCTCACATTAAAATATAATTTAACTTTACAACTGAAAAATGCCAGCTTTATATACGCTTTGATATTAACTAAATAAAGATCTGGACTAGTAACTATGTGGTTGAAGGTTCTGTAGGAGTCTTGCATAAGACAATCTGTGTTATTTCCAAGAATCTGTGTGAGTCTGCCAATGAACTGACACCACTGACTACCCTTAATAAGTTGCTTCCTCTGTGTAACTGTACCTGCACCAGTGTGTTAGTAGAGCGCTCACTTTGGAAAACTCTATTGCTACAGTATGAGTAGTTGAACATAGTTTTATACATTAAAAAATACAATAATGTACAATAATTAATTGAATTACAATTATGTTTAAAATGATTGAAATATAAAAAATTAAATAAATAGAAATAGAAATGAGTAATAGAAATATAAAATAAACATATATTGAATTATCTTTATCTATTTAATCAAAAGGTCAATGGTTTCTTTTATTTGAGTACTTTCATATTTTTGGACTGTTTTCAAGTTAAAATTATTCCAGATTTAATAAGTTAATAATTCAAGTTCCAGATGTGTATGCAGTGTGGTGTTTTCTATCCATTACAAGTCCAGAGTGTCCAGAGTTTTCAGGCTGTGCTCCTTTATTGAAGAAATCTCTGATAGAGAGCAGCCGCCTCACAGCTACCTCAGCCTGACACACTCTTTCTGGCAAAACTGACTCAACGCCTGCTGTTTCAAGAAGACGGAAATTCTGGTGGCAAACAGCAGTATCGTCTGACGACCGCAGACCCAAGAGAAACATTTTCAACTTTTCACTTGTTTGCTCACTGTTTTTAGCAGAATACATTTCCTTCACATATGGAAAGCACATATAGCCTGTAAGCCGCTCTCCTGCAATATTTCTAATTTCCACTGGTGACACTATTGGTTCTTTTGGTCACCACTGTTTGACACTAACCATATGTTTTACCTGCTGTTGAACATTTGTTTTATTCAGTGATAGACGTAATCTTCTGTAAAGGCAGTTCTAACTGGCGTGCATTGTTCTATTTGTGGTTGCAATAAATCAGCACTTGGTACTTTGCCATGCTCAACATTTCTTTTATTTGCTTTCAGATATGTTTCCTGTGCACTCGGCTGCCCGTATGAGGGAGAAGTAAAACCATCGCAAGTGACTATCGTAAGAGCCTTGTTCAATCCCAATTAAACTGTTCAATGATAAACAGCTACCAATAAATTGACATCTTAAAAATTAATATCATGATTGTTAAGACTGGTACGGTTACATGGAGAACTGTAACTTTGTAGTAGAACATAACACTGAAATACTCCAGAAATAGTTGACAAACAAATGAGACTTTGGATCTTCCAGCATATGAAGAATCTCAAAGCGTTGAGCACTGTGCAGGTTTATTCTTACCACAATTTTATAATCTTTATAAACTTTATAATGAGGCCCTTATTATGATGTTTTCCAAAATCCTGCATGATGTCGTAACACTGCCTTTCTGTCTCATGCTTAGAATAAGCTCTCTGTGTGCACTCCCTCAACTTGTTTATGTTTCCAAGGGCAACAGTGTTTTCATGGCTTTCCTCTCTTCCGGTCCAGGTGGCAAAGCAGTTGTTTGAGCTAGGCTGTTATGAGGTGTCCTTGGGGGACACCATTGGTGTAGGCACTGCGGGCTCCATGGCCAAGATGCTGAGTGATGTGTTGACAGAGGTGCCCACAAGCGCACTGGCAGTGCACTGCCATGACACCTATGGCCAAGCACTGCCCAACATTCTCATTGCTTTGCAGGTACGGGCCTCATAGGCTACTGTGTTCATACTCTGAATGAGGGGTTGGCAAAGGAGATGTTGCAACAAATCATTTACATTTTAAATGTATGGATTTTGCAGGAGCTTTTAGACAAGTTATAAAAATTGTGTTGTACTGGAACAACACAAAAAAGCTTACATTAATAAAAATACAAATCAACGTTCTGTTTATTGTATTTGGCAAAACACATTAATGTACAACACCTTAGTCTTTTAAGTCTATAAGGACCTGTTCCGAATAGATAGTGAGGACAATTGAGAACTGTGTGTGTGTGTGTGTTTTTTTTCTTGATATCTTGAAACTAAGATAATACTTAATAAGTTCAGATGTTGCAGATTATACCCTTAATTTACAAAGCTCTGGTAGCAGAGAAACACACAAACTAAATTCACACAGAGCCTTGATCACATGTAACTGCCGTTAGACTGCCCGATTGCCTTGTGTGTGAACACAAACTCGCCCTGGGATTTATTGCCAAACTTATACTAAATGGGGACCTAGTAACTTTTCCATAACGGTCCAGTAACGCTACTGTGTGACGGAAAGTAGTAACAAAGCCATGTGTGTCGTGGTGATGACGAGCAACTCTGACAGGTGGTTTAAGGAACAGTATGCGATGCGCTGGTTTATAATAGAATCAGGAAAAAAACGTTTTCTAGGTTACGTCTGTAACCCTGGTTCCCTGATGGAGGGAACGAGACGTTGTGTTGATGACGACACTAGGGGTTCGCCCTTGAGAACCTATTACATCTGATTTGAACTTCAAAGTGCAGATGAACTTGGCAAATGGAATATGCATGCCATTCTCCTCCCCATACAAAAATATAAAAGGGAGATGGTGTGCAGGTATAAAAGGGAGAAACAAAGGGTGTGAAGAAGATATAAAGCATTTATGTGCTGTGTTTGACTAGAGATGCAGAACAATTACATCTTGAGATGTATCTTGAGATGTATGTGCAAGAGCATATAAAGAACAATTCTGAGTAGTCAAATAACAAAGCAATAGAGTAATGCTAATAATGCTAGACAGAACATGGGTGTCAGCAAAAACTTTGGTGTAAAAAAGATCTCTCAACTGAAACATTAAACACTGGAATTGTTACAGCCAATCACTTGCTAATTGTAATCATTTAATGTGATTGTGTAAGTCAATGTTTGCGAGAAGGCTTCGGCAATGACATATAAAGGCAACACCCACCAGGCAGTGTACGAATAAAATGACTTAATATGTCTGAAATTCTTATTTATTTGCACAGTTAAAGGAAGATCTGAATGCTGTAGGTGGTGCTCAGACTTATTATATGTGTGTAAATGTACTCATTTAGCAGATACTTTAACCAATTTGCAAACCAGGGAGCAACAATAATATCATCATCTGCTCCTCCCCATGGACTCCAGTTCCCATCATGTTCCCACTTCACCTGCCTCCATCTTTGATTACCGTCACCTGCACCTCATCATCTTGGACTCTATATCAGTCACGCTGTTTCTTTGTTCTGGGTCAGGTCTCGTTTGCATGTAGATGTTTTACCCAAACTAATACATGTACCTACCTGATCTCCTGGCTTTGTTTTACTTTGTTCATGTTAGTGTCATCATTAGTCTGTATTTTGGATTACTCGCCTGTCTCCTCTGTGGATTGTATTTGGATTACTCACCTGCATCTGTGTTTGTCTACGCTTCACTCAAGTAAAGTCAGTTTATGTTATCCTCTGGTCATTGTGCTTCTTCGCCCCAATGCCACCCGTAACAAATAAACACAGTTATATAAAATTATATTTACAAATAAGAATAGAGTGGAAACTAGAGGAGAACAGAACAGCAGGAAATAGGGGAGGTTTCAAATGTTTACAGTACATGGTTAAACAATCAGGTTAAAGTGTTAAAAAATGCTAAAGACCGTTAAAAAAATACTCAAATGTATATAGAAAAGGTGTGTCCTCTGTTGTTACTAAAGGCAAATAGACGAGGAGACTGGAATCCCACAAAAACTAGACTTTTAATAACAAATGATCTCTGAAACATTAGCTTACATGCAGGGACAGGAGGCAGGGACAGCCACTCCATTCAGGAAGAGATAGTTCAACATTGAGATGTTGTCCTCGCACTTATGAGGAAAGTGTGCTTTCTCCAACACAGAGAACAGTTTTCTTAGCATAATTTGTGATTCCACAACGATGCAGGCATGGTTATCTTCTGAACGTATCAGTGCAGTCCCATCAGTGATGAATGACATCAAGACATCGCCTCAAGACATTTTTGAGACTCATGGCAGCAGCAGCCAACGTGATGCCTATTGGCCAGTTGTTTATATGGCAGCTACAGTGGTGGCTCTAAGCGAAGGAGTTCTCTTCAAGAAGCAACCATTTTTTACATGATCAGGGTCACGCACAGATGTCTTCATGCCCTAGTCATATGGAGGAAACTATGTTTTCTTTATCAAGCGCAGCACTGTCGCCTGACTGTGATGACGTATGCGTCTCTCACAGATGGAGGAGCTGTGTAAAAGGCCATTCTGCCCATGGCCTTTGTGGAAGGGATCATCTCGGGTAGCACATCAACTACCTAAAGATTCTGACAGTCTTTTTAGCACTGAATAATTCTTCTTGGCTCTCAGGGACCATCATGTGCTTGTCCACTAAGACAATACATCTGTGGTCTCTTACACAAATCATCAAGGAGGTCTGAAGTCGCGACCGCTCTACAGGCTAGCCCACCAGGCGTGCCGCACTCCTCTGGGCTCAAGACAAGTTTCTCTTGCTACGAGCCATGTACATCCCAGGACATTCTGTCAAGGCAGGGGTTGCCCAGGGGATGGAGACTGCACCCCAAAATGGTAAACATCTGGAGGAAGTTTGACCAAGCACAAGATATTCTGTTACGTCTCAAGAGACAAAGCACTATCCTCTTTGGTCTTCCCTCATGTACCCAGAACTGCTGGGAATGGATGTTATGGTTCTGCCATGGCTGAGGCTATGGCTGTATGTCTTTCCCACTCCTAGGAGTTCTGGAAAGAGTCTGAGTACAGAGCATCTATCTACCGCTGGTAGCCCCATATCGAGTGTGGTTCTTGAATCTGGTATCTCTTCTCGATGGGTCCTCGTGGAAGATTCCGCTGAGGGAGGACCTTCTGTCTAGGAGCAGGAGGCACGGTGTATCACCCCCACTCAGAGCTATGTAAACTGTGTGTCTGGCCTCTGAGGGGGCCAGATAACTTGAGTCAGGTCTGTCCACCGAGGTGGTAGACACCATCCTACACTCCAGAGCCCCTCCACTGTCTAACCTTTGTCTATTTGTTAAACTCTATATTGATTATAGCTCAGCTTTTAATACAATCGTGCCCACCAAGCTCACATCAAAACTCAAAGACCTCTGCCTGAATTTACTCTGTGACTGGATCCAGGACTTCCTCACCGACAGACCTTAAGTAGTGAAAGTTGACCAGTTCACCTCCAACTCAATCACACTGAGTGTAGGAGCTCCACAAGGCTGCGTCCTAAGTCACATCCTCTACTCTCTCTACACATACGACTGTGTAGCCTCACACAGCTCCACTTCTATCTTTAAATTTGCTGATAATACTGTGGTGTTAGGCCTCATTACTTAAAACAATGTGACCGCATATCTGGACGAGGTACAGTAACTGTCATCATGGTGTCAGGACAACTGCCTCTCCCTGAATGTAAACAAAACCAAAGAACTAATGGACTTCAGGAAGAGACAGCAGAAGACTTACAGTCCTCTTTCAATCGACAGGTCTCCAGTGAAGAGGGTGAGTGACTTCAAGTATCTAGGAGGGCACATCTCTGAGGACTTGACTTGGACTGCCCACATCCAATCCCAGGTGAACAAAGCCAGGCAAAGATTGCACAATAAAACAATTCACAATTGTACAATAAAACTTCTACCATTAACGGGCAATTTATAACCACAAACACATTCAAACTACTATTACACACACTCTCTCCTCCTGTTCTCTTCTCTCAGAAGCAGAAGTCAAAAAACGTCTAGTCCAATCATCCAACTACGTGTCTACTGGACCCCATCTCCTTCATGCCATTTCTCCATTGGTCCCTGCACTCACTGATATTATTACTCCACTCTTCACAATGGCATATTTCTCACAGCACTTAAGCAGGCTAATATAACCCTACTGCTTAAGTAATCAACCCTTGATCCTGCACTCATAGAAAACTACATGCCAGTGTTGGGTATGTCATTCCGGATGTCCTTGTGGGTTGAGGTATCTAAGACTCATCAGCTTGCTACTGGGGTACCTCAGGGTTCATTGATTAGGTCACTTCTCTTCTCCATTTACATGACCTCCTTAGATGCTGTCATCCAGAAACATTTTCCTATCACTGTCATCTCTAAAGGCCTGAGTGACACTTCTGTCTGGATGAAGGACCATCACTTGCAACTGAGGCTTGCTAAGACAGAACTGCTTTTGATCTTGTCCGACTCCAAAATTGAACACGACCTCTCCATTCAGTTTAGATCCTGTAGATTTGTTCTGTACAGCATTAGGAAAATCAGACCCTTCCTATCTGAGTATGCTACACAAGTCCTTGTCAAAGCCGTAGTTAGACTGGACTACTGTAATGCCCTCCTGTCTGGCTTCCCAGCATTTACTGTCAAACCTCTACAGATGATCCAGAATGTGGCAGCTAGAGTTATCTATAACAAACCGAAGTAGGTGCATACACACCGCTTTTCATCAGTCTGCACTGGCTCCCTAAAGTTGCCTTTATCAAAATTAAAGGCTCTGCTGCTTTCCTACAAAACAACCACTGACTGTGCACCCACATATCTACATTAATTAACCGTATGTGCCATCAAGATGCTTATGTTCGTCTTGTGGTACCTTCCTAAAAAGGAACAAAATCATATTCATACACCTTTTCTAGACTGCCCCCGGTGGTGGAATGATCTGCCTGTCTCTACCAGAACAGCTAAATCTTCAACAATCTTCAAGAATGAGCTAAAGACTAATGACAATAATAATACTTACTTCTGATTCTTTTCTTAGTCTTGTTTCTATTCCTTGTATACCTTTCGTAAATTTGGCTAAGTATACTGTGTTTGGTAAACTGAGAACAGTTTTACTGCACTTGCACATTTTGCTCTATTGTTGTTCAATTGCTTTTATTGTTGGCCTCATTTGTAAGTCGCTTTGGATAATAGCGTCTGCTAAATAACCAAATGTAAATGTAAATCTTTCATGATATGCTAGCAGAGAAGGCTTTGATAGCCCAAAGAGTTGATAGCTGCATAAAACATATTCTACACAGACATGCAAGCTCAAAATGCATTCCAAGTACCATTCAAACTGTAGAACAATGCATTGCATTCCCAATGTTAGAGCAAGGGTCAAAGGGTTAAAGGGTGTTAAAGGGTGTCATAGTACTGAATATTATCGTTGACAGTCTTTTTCAATGTCAATTTTTCCCTTCAGATTTACTACTGAATAGTCATAGCATACTGTCAGGAAATAGAAACGGTATGAGGTAAATATACTTAAATATATCTATGCAAACGTTTGTAATTGTCCAGTTTTGGTTTTAATACGTTGTTTTATTCTAATGCACTAGTATGTATCACTTACGATACTGGGGGCAAATACAATTCAGTTAAGTACAGTTCATGGAACTTGCACATGCCAATTAAAAAGCATTTATGTTTGTAAACAGGTGGTGCTTACTGACCCTTTATTTACTTTGTTTTGCTTAGGCATGTCTTTATTAAATAATGAAAAGAGTACCTGGAGTTGCCACTACTTCAATTTCTTTAAACCTTTAAACCACAGAGCACATTGTCAGTTCAGAAATAACACTGGCATGGCTTTATCAGCTATCGAGGGCTCTTTGTGAAGTCGTTCTCAGTTTGTCTTCTCTCGCGCGGATGCTCTTTGGGGGCTGGGCGGGTCAGCAGATGTGAAGGGGTGGACACAAAGGCTTGCCTATTAGATGTCTGTTTCATATGACAGTGGCTTGGCCCTTGACAAAGCCCATGAGATGGAGGCCAGAGCGGGGGCCTCGGGGCTTCAACTCATCTGTCGCTATGGCCACTGAACTCTATGACAATGCTGCGCTTTCATCACTTACTACTAAACAGAGAGGGACTGGGGAAAAGGAAAACCCAATGCTGTAGTATATTCTGTTCTGCGCTTCCATTCCTTTCTAGCCCTGCCTGTCTGTTTATCCAGGCAGACCTGTAACCGTAACTCTAATCTCTCAACTGTAAAAATTAACATTATTTTGTTTGTGTGATTTATACAACATGACATTACATACTTTCTAAGACTGAAAAGAAGCAAAGTTATACCATTTAAAAAGTCAAAATATCATTTAAAGAGTCAAAAATATCATTTAAAGAGTAAAAAATATAGAAGTTCCCACATGAAATCAAAAGGTGTACAGTAAGGTACAGTCTCTAATTACAAGGGACTTTCCAACTGCTGGAAAAGTAACTTTTGTTATGCATGATTTAAATAGCTAAAGAAGTTTTTATTCTTTTAAATTATCCAGTGATAGTACAATATAGTAGACATATTTAGAGTTTTTAACAGATAAGGCAAAGTAGGGCCTACTAGTATCTGTTATTTGTATTTGCATATAATACACAAGTGACACGGTTGGTCAATAAAGAGAAAATCCCCTTTCTCTCTTCTTTGGGACAGCCTGTCTTTCAATACTTGTAAAGCTGCTTTGGTACAAAGAACTTTACAAAGTTCATTGCGCTATACAAAGAAAAAATGAATTGAATTGAATCAATGACATCATATCCACATTACCATTGGTTACCCTTGGAAATATTAATCAGCCTTTTTGCAAATTATGTGTATACGTTGAAATGTACTTTTACTATGATTGTTTTGAACACATAAAAAAGCCATTGAATTCAACAAATACAGTAACATCTATTACTACCAATTTAGTATAAAAACCTTACGTTACTTGCAGCTGATTTATTGTAATGAAATAAAATCATGTCGTCAAATGCAACATTTATAAAACTTTATTACTTACCTCATCCATAAACATGATTTCTGATTCCTGCCTGATTGAAGACAACAGTTCATTCCACGCTCCTTTACAGTGTCATGAAGCTACGTCGTTGTAATTGTTTTAAATGTTTCTAGTGACGAAAATCGTTAAAAAAAAAATATTGTGCTTTAAAGCTGATTTACATCATTGGTGCTAAAACCTCTTCTAAAAACAGCCCAGCCCAGTCAGCTTGGTCAGAGTGAGAAACAAACACCTTTTCATGTATTTATTTCACAAACTATTACTCGTAATGGTTTGGTAATTTATAGATGTCAAGCTTGTTCCAACATGGGTTTGCTTATGTAGGTATTATGTACAGTGTAGGCCAGGGGTGTAGCAGGCATTTTAAAAGTAGGGGGACACCCTAGTGGCAAACTTTAATTTCCATATTGGTATGCATAATTTCACTTTCATTTAATTTCATTTTCAAGTTTTTCATTTAAATTTATGCTTATGTAAAACTATTGGAACACTGCGTTTACCTATATAAGTTACCACTTTTTTTTAACAGTTTAAAATAATAAAATATAGTAATTTAAACAGCTTAAATTAAGAAAACACTGCTTTAACATAGTCTTTTTTTAGTATACAGACTTGCCTGTATACTTCCCACAGAACAGTTAAAGTTTTAAACATAGCTGTCATTACTAAAATGTGTATTTTAAATCAAATCATAACGTAGATTATAATTCAGTTGCGACATAACACATACTTACAGTTTGTGTTTGAATGAAGGCCCTGGTGTAGGCATTATAATCATAAAGGTAGAAAAATTTTGGTACTTCATACAAATCATTATGTGCCAATGTGTCCATCTGAGCTAAAATACTACAAAAAATAGGTTAATTAAATGAAAACAATAGAAACATAAACTAAAATTTAAAACCCTCAATAGGAAATTTTAAAATAGGTCAGGTGAAATGAAGGCAGCAGTTGTTAGTTTGAAACATTAAGGTGTTCTAACATCTTTAATATCTTTGACAACAATAAAAATAGACGGAAACCCAAGTTCCTAGAGTTGAATCTGCATTGAGACGATTTATCATAGACACCCCATGAGCACAGAAAGTATTAACTGTCAGCCTTCGTCTTTCTCCACCGACCCCCCCAAAGATTTCATAGTCAATTTTCATTTAAGGCCACCAGTGGTGTCCACCACCAGCTGAGTCAGAAATGAATTTCGGTCACTCCATCAGCTTAGAGTCATCTCAGCTTTTGTTCATGATAAAGACATTGTATGCTCTTTGCACAGGAACTTTTTGAAAGGAAAAATGGTTTACCTCAGATGGTAGCTCAAATAGATGGCCTGGCTATTTATTGAGTTTCTCAATGAATTAAATGAACAACAGTGGATTTATCCTGTCATGACTAGAACATTATTTGCCCAGACTGTTGCCTAGACTGTAACTGCTCAACTCCAAAGCCAGAACAAGCCATGACATACCTGTTCCTCTCATAACTCAAATCAAGCCTTGGACAACCTGGAAATTATGGCTAATAGATGGTTCTAAATAAATTATCAGGCACTGAAACATATCATCAGTCACTTTTCTTAAGAAGTTCATTCAATATATCAACGCAATATTCAAATGATGAGGAAATGATGCCAAGTGTTTGGCTGTTTACTTTTTCAATATTATATAAAATGCCTGCCTGTGATTTTTACAATAGCTCCTAGATAGCAAAGAGATTAAATGAAGAGCAAATTTTTGCTTAAACTTTTTCTCCTAAGAAGAAAAGTCCTAATTATGCTCATAGTTGTTCTCACTATTTGGTCAAATTTTGTTTGTCCTGCCAAATTTTTAGAGAAACAGTTAATATGCCACTGAATCAACCAAGAACACCTTTCAGACCAGTAGGCATCAGGTTATATAATACAGCATAATGCTCTGTTTTAGAGACCAGCAGTTATTTTAAATAGGCTTTGATGAGCGGTTAGCACAGCTCCCACACTGTCACGCACAAGACGTGCCAGTGAAATTATTTTGAATGGGGGATAATGCAAAGCTCAGTATGGACGCTCTAGCGCCTTCGATCAGAGGTCAATCAGCAATCAATAATATTAAATATAATATTCTTTGGGGGAGGGTCTGTGTACAGGTTCTCGTGAGGTGCTTGCCAACCTGTGTGCATGGAAATCATCTGAAACGACTGAAAAAGATGTTTTTTGGTGCAATGTGAGCTTTAGAAAATAAGATTGTAGATGTTGTTAATATGTTATAATTTGTTATAATACTGTTACATGTAGATATGTAAATAACAAAAATATGTTATTGCATGGCCATTGAGTGCACTGACTTCCCTAAAGAGACTTTGGATATACATATATCTGACCTTCCTGGTACTGCATGTGCCAGGAAGCTGCTGACCTGAGCGTGGGGGAATGACCTGTCTTTATGCAACCATGATCCAATTGTGGAAGGTCAGCACACAGATTGTAGTCTGTCTGAGAGGTCCTGTGGTTATGTCTACCCCCTTCTTTATCACAGTGTCAAAGAGATCATGACACTTAATCATGGCAAGACGCTTTGGCCCTCAGAGGCTTTGCTGCATTCCATTCTGGGTTCCAATTATTTGATCTCCTCTGAAAATATATAAGAAAGCCAACCTGTTGTCCTATAGACAGGAATAAATGAAGCATAATACAACAAACCGAAAAACACAGAAGGTCTTAATACAATCAGAACCCATGATTGTAACATTCTTTCAATCCACGTAACCCACGTAACATTCTTACCTGTCCAGTTCTCCCAAAAATAAAAAATAAACAGAGTCAGAAAAGGGTCTGAGGTGGCTAATTTATATACATTTGTACTGTATGATGTGAATAATATGATTGTGTGATATATGTCAGGTGACGTGACATTCTTACCTGTCCAGTTCTCCCAAAAAATAAATAAACAGGGTCAAAAAAGGTGGTTAATTTATATACATTTGCATGATGTGAATAATATGATTATTAGAAATAATAATCCCACCCACTCCTGAATTTAACATCACTGCGTAAAAAATAGATAAACTAAAAAAAAGACTGTAGCATTTCATACAAATTAGTATTCTCCTAAAATGTTTGTAAATTTTCTTCAGATGGTGTTGGTAAAATTGTACGCTATTTGTAATCAGACTCGGCTCTATACACACAAATATAGTCTGTGTAAAGTCTCTGTTGCAGTGAAAGAGGTAATTTAAAAGGTCATTTCTTCCCCCGCAGGCCTAAGGGCAGGTCAGCTCTCTATAGTGTCATTTCAGGCAAATAATAGGTTGGTCAGTGAGGGACCACATATCTGTGGGTAACAACAAATATTATTTACCAAACGTTTACTCTATTGTTTTAAGTAAGGCAGCATTGTGTGGTTGGCAGAGAAGTGGATTTTAGATTTAAAATGTTTACTTTTTGGTAAAATTAAAATTTATTTAAATGCATTTCCCATTTCTGTCGATGTTGTGTTGATGACAACACTAGGGGTTCGCTCTTGAGAACCTTTCATGTCTGATCTAAATTTCAAAATGCCAATGAACTTGATGCTTTTGTTTTTCGGAGCCTATGAAAGCTTTATAATTTGCTTTACAGCTCAACTGCTGGACCTACGCCACAAATCAGCGGATCCGTTATCCAGTATGACATCATCCTCTTGGCGCTTCAGCTGTCAAGCCAGAAGAGTCCAAAAGAGCAATTTCCCCCTGGCTTGTGTCTTTTTCAGGATGTCATTCCATGCTTGTATCCTTGAATGCGACAGGCTCATCTCCACTTCTGATGGGCACGATACCTGCCTCAAATATCTGGGCTGCCAGCATGCCGAGGACATGTCTCTAAAATGTTGCGGATGTGGCTTTTATCCTTTTCGAAAACAACCTCATCGGCTTCCCAACCGGGGCCGTCTTGTGCCTAACAAGCGGCCAGTTCAACGAGCAATGCGGGCGATAAGGGGACTGCCATGGAAGTCACACCACCGGGTGCATCCTCACGGTCCTTCCATGCCCTGTCATGTTTGTTCTCCCCATTAAAGCTGGGAGATGAGCCAGGAGATCCGCCCCCCTGGCAAACTCTGTCTGACTTTCTCAACTCGCGCAGAAGATGAGCTGTCTGTGTCATCAGAGGGAGATCAGATGCAGTCTTTAAAGACTCCGTTCTCTGATGGTCAAGCTCAAGATGAAGCTGACGCAGAGATTACAGCTGTGTTATGTCGTGCCGCCACAAGTATTAAGCTACAGTGGACCGCTCCACCTTTCCCCCAGTGCTCCCAACTAGATGATTGGTATCTGGGCTCTGGCCACTCCCCAAGCCAGTACCATTCTTCCTTGAGTCTTCCATTCCACCTGGCTAGGTTGACCCAGACTCTCACCCAGAGCCTTTAGATCCTTCCCATCCTGCCCTCAGGTGGACCCAGTACTCAACTTTTCAAAAAAAGAGCAGTTTCCACGTCCCCTGAGCCTTTTTTGCTTTACTTACAGTCATCTTGTTTCTCGAGCTCTTAACGGACAGACACTGTGCATCTTCCTTTTAGCCCCCTTTTAGCCCATATTCCTTTTAGGATAATGGCATGCAAATTTCATTTACCAAGTTCATTGATGTTTTTAAATTCAGATCAGACTTGATGGCTTTTTAAGAGTGAACTCCGACATAGTTGTCATCGACAGCATCTCATTCCCTGGTTACAGGGGAAAATTTTCTTCAGATGAACCGTGGTTACATTCGTAATCGAGACATTTTCCAATCAAAATGAAATGTACACGGTAACTATTGTTATTTTGTGACGAATGACAACATATACACTTAGGTGTATATGTTAAGGTGTTTACATGAGTCGTTCTTATTCAGGTGGTAAGTTCTTTAACTTGGCATTGAAAGCATGCTTCTAAACCATAGAAGGTATTCTATGGTAGCCTTATGAAATAAAATTTCTATTTTTACCTAAAAGTAAATCTTTTTTTTTTCTTCTTTTTTTTTCTTCAGATCACTCAGAAATAGCTGTGGCTTGGCTTCATAAAGCTTTATTTATTTATATTAAATATATTTATTTAACCTGTCACCGTTCCTCAGCAGAAACATCTATGTTATTTTCCTATTCACTTTAATATTTCATAGTTAAATTTTAATCTAATCATGACAAACTATAAATCGGTGGAAAGATACAAGACTCAAGATGAAATATTTTCATAACAATAAATATAAACAAAAAAATCTATAAAAATACCTAAATATTGAAAAAATATCTAATATCTAAACATTTTAGTTTAGATTTTCATGTGTATGCTCAATTTCTGCTGTGACAGTTATCAGGTTAAGACTGCACGCTGGATTCCCAGCAAAAATATTTTTTTTAGACTGTTGAGGTTTTTATGGGGAATAAAAGAAGACAAGTGGTTGGATTTTTATCGCAATAGGGACGTTGTGTAGACAAACTGCTGACACACATTAATGTCGAAAAAACATATAAAAGTTGATTTTGCATAATAGTTGTACTCCAGCAATATGTGATTTCACCAGCACATCTGTTTTTTAAGCCAAGCTAATTAAATGCCTGCAATTTGGAGTTCCTAACCACCATTTGCTAGGCTAACTTTGTGTCCTTGCAAAGTATTAAGATTCAGCAAATCTGAACAAGGTTGCTCTGCTGTCACCCTTTGTGCATTTTGGTTTTGCAAAAGGGAATAGATGCGAAAAGGACTGGTTGGCATAGCAAATTACAGTTCAGTGTTTATGCAAAAATGTCTGCCCTGTACAATATCTGATGCAATATCTGCTCTGATGCAAAAAGTCAAAAGCATAGGTCTGGAAATCTGAAGTACAGTGCAAAGCGGCATGGGTTCCTTTCCTCTCGCCAACAAAAACAATAATTATAAGCGACTGAGATGGCCTAACTATGAAACAGGGCCTTGTCGCTGAGGAAACATGGCAATTAGAAGGCATTGTTCTGCTAAGGTAAGCAGCATTTTTTGTTAGCTAGCCATGCCCCAAAGGTTCACATGAGCCAGAACGCAACTTCTTATTGATACTGATGCTACATTGAGGTCAAATGCAGGAGAGGAGCGTTAATTTCACTGCTCTGTTGGACTCCACTCCCTCCCCCAACATCTGGCTTTGAATGAGAGCTGGAAAATGTCTTTAATATTCTCATGACAGTCAAGGGGACATATGGAAAACATTGTAATACCTTAATCTGCAAAAAAGGAGAGGGAGAGAAAGAGATGATTTGCTTTCCAATGATTTGCTTTCCTTGTAGGTTTAAGACATTTATCTGAGTACCCTGAGGGTTTGAAAGACCAGAGACTTTTCAATATACATCATACGCTCATTTGCCACACCTGTCTATAACCAGCAAGTCAGGACACCTTCTGGAAATATGCCTACTGAAGAATGGTTCACCCAAACATGAAGATTCATCATCATTCACTTGGTCTCACAATGTTGTGAACAGGGTTATCCTGGCTATGTAAGAAAATTAAATGAGGATAGGTGTAAAACACTAGCCAGGTAACGTTTGCTGCATATTCTGTTGAAGAGCTGCTTATTGATGTAGGAACACTTATAGGCTAGTGACAGACCAATAATAGACTGCTGTGGAAGATACAGAAGAGCTTTCTTAATCAATGGCAAGCCAAATGAGAATGCAAAAGAAATGAGCAGAATTGATTAAATTTTCTATTTGTCTAAAAAATTGAAAAAGATAAAAGTTAGGCACTAGGCACTATATTTTAACTCTTCTCCATACAATAACTTTCTATAAGGTACAGAATGGATTTTAACAATATAAATCATGGCCTCTGCTGCAGCTCTCAAAAAATATATTTGACTGATGGAAGACAGTTTAATGACCAGTTCCCTGTCTTTATATGCATACATCACTGATTGACCATACAGCAAGGTACAGCCTTCAACTGACTTTACTGACTGATATCAGCAAAATAAAGCTCTAAGCCTTTGCTAAGCAACAATTCCTGAATATTTGGTTTTGCGCTCCAACTAAAGTGCAGACATGCAAGACCGGCCCAAAACGCATCATTAATTCTCATATGGAAGCCAGACACTTGTGGTTCACAGTAAAATGCCTTGTTTTACCCACACCCTGCAAAATTTCTTCAATTACACTGATTGTGAACATTGTGCAATCCAAGCTGATGCTGAGAAGGTTAAGGGCAGACAGGGGGCACATTTACAGGTGGTTTCTTTTTTCATATGTTTGAGCTGTATTTATACAGCACTACGTGAAGACTGAGAAATTGTACTAAAGGTATAGTAAATCTGCACAATGAACATTGAATTATTACATTCTTAGGGTTTAAATCTTCCATCTGCCAAAACTAAGTATCTTTGATCTTTGAAAAATAGTTTTTTTTGGAAAAGGAAGCAATGTCCCACCAGAGGTCTTTAGATCTAAGGCCTGTTGTACGGTATCTCTTTGTTTTCTTTTATTCGCAGTCAGTTTATTCTGTTTAGGAGTCTGTGGCAGAGAAATGTTTGGCAAAGATGATTTAATTGATAAGACAGAAATAATATACACACATACAAACAAACAGCCTTGTTTCTCCACAATTGCATAAAAAAGCTCAAGCCATTGAGTAACAGGTAACTGGTAACAGGGTCTTTTTGTGTTGAGGTTTCTTTGCCGGAACAGCAACGTGACTGGCAAACACTGGCCAATTTTTGTCTACTACTGTATTACTGTTACTTTAATAGTCTAAATTTCTTGTTAGTATACTGTAAAAAATGTACGTCATTTTCACAGAAAAATACTGTTAAAATGCTACAGTAAAGGCCTGTTAACTGATTAACTGTGAAAAATCTTCACATATACAGTAAAAAACTGTAACAGATTTAACAAAACATTACATTTAATTATACTGTAAAATATACGATTTTCGAAAGTAAATGGTATGAATTAACATATATTTTACAGTGAAAATCTGTATAATATTCGAGAAGATTATACAAGCACTTTCACAGTAAAATAATGTTAAAATTACAAGTCACACTAAAATTTATGGTGAAAAACTGTTAAAGGAAGTTCCCATAATTCCCTGCGTGACTCTTAACATTTGATGACATTTCCCTTCAAAAAGTAATGTTTTTTCTTATATTTGTTACCGATAATGTATATTAGGGTGTTTTAGCATTTTGTATCTGTCACATGTTTGACCCTCATAGTGATTGTTGTTTGTGTGTATGACACTGGGTGCCATTTCTAGACAGTTAATAATGCTTTCTAAGGACACTTGTGATGAACTCTGATTCGTCATGTGGCCATCCATTTAACCACTTGTATTAGGGTGGTTAACTTAAGTAGTTTTTTGAGATACAAAGCAGATTTATGACAGTTATTTCTTGTATATCAGTTTATGAAAAAAAAGGTTAAAAATGGTAATAAACTCAACACTTTGTGATATATTATATGGTAAAAAACTGTAAAATATACAAAAAATTTCAGCAAACCATAATGTTTCGAAATCTTCTGCGCACACTTATCTAATTTACTTGTCTCCACTTGTCTTTAATTACTAGAGTTACAGTATAGACTGTTATTGTAAATGACTTGGTGGTTGTTTTTAGTTTGCTTATGTATTAAAAGGTACCTGCCCAAGAGCATAAGCATGTTTAGCTTACCAGCCACTACTAAATTAATGGTTACTACTAGCCAAGAAACAGTGATAAGACAGACTTACAAAGTCACAGTTTATATATAAATATGCTTATTATAAAATCTGTATTTTATTATTCAAAATTGACAGTGATTCTATATCTCCTCTCTTCTTTTTTATCCTCCTTCATATTTTTCATGACAAATGAATTTTAGCTCAGTCTCTGCTATAGCTTAATGCAAATAAACGAGCGTGCCATTTTATTTATGCTCTATTTAATAAATCATGATTAATATATTATGATATATCAAGATTAAAGAGTTAAGTATTTGCGTTACATTTGCACAGGTTTGGTTTACACAAATTTTTCCAGTAAACATAATTAATAAAACACAAGTAACCTGCTGAATCGTGTAGTGATTTGACAGGGTTAACTGCCATGGTTGATTTTTATCAGCATTTTGCAGATGTTAATTTCAAACCTTGAATGTGACCATATGTGAACAAATCTGTTTTCATCTACATTTATATATTAGGTTTCTGTATGGGATATTCAAAACATTTTTTAATGTTGGCTGGCCCACTTGACTGGGTGGACCAGAACAAGAGCACTATTGCCTATAATATGTGACAAAAAGCTGTATTTATTAGTCTTTGAACCAATAGTCAAAATTGCTGTTAGCTACATTTTACAATTACCTATACAGTTTTTGTGTTATGTCATGCAATAGCAATGATAAAGGATCACATTTGATCTTGAAAGAACAGACATACTACATTAAAATAAATCCCTCATGTTTTCTTTTACATGCCAATAATAGACAAGGCAGTATAACCACATCATTATATCCTGGTTCAAATTATCCTTGGTTAGGCAGGACATCCAAGAAAAATGTATTCAAACAAAAGGTACTTTACAGGTGCTTTGCTATGTACCAGATGTTCTGTATGAACGCCAGTCTCCATTACACAGCGCGAGACAGAAACTGCACAAATTACCTTACGATAAAGGATGCTATTGTTCTCAAGTTTTACACTCCCTAGTCTCATAGGTTGATATTAACTGGCCTTTTCATTTGTATTTAGCAGATGGGGGTTTCTGTGGTCGACTCCTCTGTTGCAGGCCTTGGAGGCTGCCCATATGCCAAGGGAGCATCTGGCAATGTTTCTACAGAGGATGTTCTATATATGTTACATGGACTTGGAATTGACACTGTAAGTTTCATTTTGAGACCATTCAGAATAGTAACCCTCAAGAATGTTCCACTAATATATGTTGGTGTTATTTTGTGTGTAAAAGTGTAGTTCAATTTGTTCAAGAACTGCTCCCTAGATCTGACTAACGGGGTAGAAACCAGTCAAAGTTTATTTTGTTTTTACATGATGTTTTAGTGTAACTGTTAAAAATACTGTACTCTTAGTTTTCCTGCAACGTTTCTTCATTTTGACGGTAGAACAATTAAGCAAATTGTTTTTGTCACAATACAGAACATATATGTCAAGGTGTGTATGTCAAGATGTGTCTGGTGAGAAGGTGTTTGCAAGGCATTATTTGGGAAAATTGTGGATAACATTCCTGATATACCTGATATACTGGTGGTTGCAGTAATTATGTTCTACAGTTTCTCTCACAACCTCATCCACACCCTACTGCCTCTCCTTTTAACTCTTTCACTGAAAACTCTTAGCAACATATACCAATGCGTTTCTTTTGGTGTTATGACCCCTGGTGTCCATTGTGCTTACTGCAACTCAGTCTCTGTTGGTTTTTGATGCAGGGAGTGGATCTCTTGAAAGTGATGGAAGCAGGAGAATTCATCTGCCGATTCTTAAACCGAACGACAAACTCCAAGGTCACCAAAGCCACTAAAACGCATTAACCTTTGCATTGTAGGTATTATAAAACAAATAAGAAATATTTCAAGTTTTTTTATTTAAGCAAACGTGTGACATTGACCATGTAAATTTATGCAAAGATTTTAATGAAAGTTTTCACACAAATTGTTCTGCTGATGATACAATTTGGAATTGAAAAGGTGGACCTGAATATTTGTACACAGCCTTCTAAATGCCTTTCACTGGTTTGTTTTTCAAGAGCTACTGATGCATTATGTTTTTTTATTAATGTCTTTAATATACATACTATAATCATACAGGGAACATGGAAGATATGTTTTAACACCAAAGACATGAGCCTATTATTTTTACTGTACTAAAATAGCCAGAAATATATTTTCGATGAGTGAGAATGATTTTCTGCTTAACATGGTTAGGTCGGACCAAAGCTACTGCAGTAAGCCAAGGGAATCAGTGTATTAACGATATTTAACTCTTTAAAGGGGTCATACTATGCGTTTTCACTTTTTCAACTTAAGTTAGTTTGTAAAGTATTAAAAAGATTAGCAAATTTACAGAGCTCAAATTTCACTGCAAAGGGAGATATTTTCTTTAATAGGAATTGCTTTTTAAGGACTACTTGGCTGAAAAAAAAGAAAATGGCTGAATGGAACAACAACCCCTTTACTTCCCGGAGTCATGATATATCCCCTAGTGATGTACGTTCGTGAACGACCCGTTTATTTCGAACAAATCTTTTAAGTGAACAAATCGTTTTTGACTCAAAACTCTCCCTTCCTTCTTGAGCATAGAGAATTAAGCGCTGTTATTTCTCCTTTTAGATTTCCCGCCTTAAAAGAACGACTAAAGCACGAGTCAATGGCATTCAAGCGGGAGCTTCGGATCATATGATTGGTTGAATGTACTGAACGATTACACCCTTCACTGAACGAGTTGGCATTATTAATCTGAATAAGACAGGTTTCTTGTTCGTAAACGACACAGTGCTTCTTGTTCATGACAGAAATTATTGTGCTATACCGCAAGTTTTACCAGGAAGACTATGCTACATCATTCATTAGTCACAGATCTAACCAATCCCTACTCGATACTATATAAACTCAGTACTCACCCGTCTTTGCTTTCGCAGATACTGATGTCGGCATTCACAACCCACCTTTCCCATCACCACCAGGTTGGTCCCTGTCCATCCACTGGGGGATAGGCTCCACCCCTGCCTTCATCTTCAGGCAGAAACTGCAGAATCTACAATCCCCTAGACTCAAACTATGGATGGGGCCTACACCAAAGAACTTCATCATATCATTTTTCTGCTTCAAATAGCTAATTACTTGTTGAATAAATCCAATGTAAACGTTTACTTGCCTCTTGAGTCTTTCTGGTAGAAATAAGTGAGATGACTCTTGTTAATAAAGTACAGAAAGTGAATACAATGCAAAGACCCTTTTGTAAATTGACCATGGTTATAATATAGAAAAGGTGTAGTAAGCTTATGCCTTTGGCGAACTTATCGCTCTTTGTATTACCATAGTAAAACCCTATGGTAAAACATAGCAAATTTGTGGTTACTGCTAAATGCCATTGTTAAACTGTGGTTTGTAGTAAAACATGGTTAATGGTTAATGAGGGTTTAGCAGTGCTATTGTTATGCACATATTTAAATAAACATATTTAACAACATTTTAAATTCATGAATGTGTAGAAAATTGACTAAACAGTTAAAATAATGTTAATTACGAGAGCAAACCCTAACCCTAAACACTTTACTTACTCTTTATCTACATCTAATCTACTAAAATTCTATAATGTATTTGTTTTTTCACATTACACATTTAGTGATATTATGTCACTAACAGTTATATATTTGAATGTTCTTACTGGAACAATAAATACATTTTAGAAAAATGTTGGTTGGTTGTCAAAGTGCTGCTTAGTTGATGTTTTTTTTTTTAAGTTCATGGTACATTATTAACACTATTGACATTATTAATGGATCTCCACCCACATTTGACACTGCCAGCATATATCATGCAGTTTAAATACAGGTGGCCTGGACTCTACAAACACATCTTGATTTACCTGTAGAAATACATCTCTCATTATCTAGACTGTATTTACTCTTCTTTTGCCATGGTTATCAGTGTTCTAATTGTTTGCTATAATCGTTAAGGCACCCCTTTGTTTACCTCTATATTGCCTGTATTTGAGATGGTAATAGATATTAAGCTCTTTTACCCTCCGGGTTATAACAGAAAAAGCAAACGGACCCACACAGCTGTTTATTACAGCACCTTAATACGAGTTGCTCCCTGGGATATTTACCAAGCTAATGCTGGTCAATCTTATATAGAAAACACTGCGTTACGTTTACATAGTAAAATGATACGCATGTGTATAATTAAAAAACGATCTTTTTTCCTGAACGATGTTTTCCTGTCTTTTTGTGTTACTCACCTGTCCACCTCCCAATTTCTTTTGCATTTCTGACATTTACAATGCAACACAAAAATACAGTTCTAATAATTTATTTAGAGAAATTTAGTTTTGGGCACAGAAGATGCATAAATGTCACATGGAGATACAAGACAGATACAGATATATAATATTCACAGTAACACTATACATATACAATTCTAATGATAAATACATATAATCATAACTATTATAATTATTTATCAATAACAATATGTATTTTAAGTATTTTTAGAAAATATTTTATAATGTTCCAAGAGTTTCAATAGTATGTAATGTAAATTTTATATGTTTCAATTCAAGTTTTATCACAGAATATTGTATTAAAAACAGACTGTAGTTACATAATAAAAATGCAATAGAAATGATTGGATAATACAATATTGTAAATGGCATATCAACTTAAATTAAAAGAAATATACTATGAAGCACAAGCTTGTAAAGAAAATCATCTAAATGTTGTGACAAAATTGTTACCAAAACAGCAGCTTATTGAAACATCTCATTAATACCTGTGTTTAAGTCTCTAACGTTGCTTTAGTATGGATTCGTGTGGCACAGACAGTAAGGTTCAGGAAATACAATATTAATCTTATAAACACATGGATTAAGGTGTTAAGTGACAGGAGGAGTAAAGAGAAGATAAAGTAATGTATCAAAATATGATGGGTTGAAGAATAATTTAACTTTGATCAAAGATTGTGTTGGCTATTAATCTTTTTAAAATTATTAGCTTTAAATAAAACAATAAAACTTATTCTGTATGTCACACATTAGCACTTCATGTATAATTAATGGCACAAATATATATATATATATATATATATATATATATATATATATATATATATATATGCACAAGACAACTGATAAAAATCAAGCTTACACTGCTCCAAAGAAATCAGCAAATGGATATATCCACAGCTATAACCTTAAATGCTGTAACTACAGTAGAATGTGGAAAGTATCAGAAATGTCTCAGGGCTAAAGCACACTTATATATTATCAGACACCTGCATCAGAGATTTTGACTGATGGGGCTGAAAACTTTGTTGTTTACCAGCAGCTTTGTGCAATCTCCTAAAAAAACAGACAAATAATAGTAGTGCTGTGCAACGAGAAATACAAACATTGTTTTTTTAGGAATTAAATGAATGAGAACTTACCTTAGTCTCTGCAAAACAAGGCTGACTGCGAACAATACTACCACCATTAACACAGAAATGTATATTATTAGGTAAAACAGCTGATCTAGTAAGAAAAAGAAAACATTACATTACAAAGCATGTAACAACTACATGGAAATGTGTGAAAAAAATCCCACATTAAGAGCAACTCACCACTTAACACCTCAGTGCTTAAATCCTTGGTTGGTTGTTGTTCACTGCTTGATTCATTTGCTGCTTGCTTCTCAACACTTGATTCATCTAATATTTTCTGTCTGAAGTTTTGTTTGGTCCGTAAAAGCTCTATAGTTTGTGCAGTAAACAAAAGTTCAGTCAACAAATACTAATCCATTAAAATTAAAGAAATGCATTATAAATAGCATTGGCTGACAAAGATAGCCAGCCAAAGACCTGTGCTTACTGAAAAGGGACTTGTTGTGGAAAATTTGTTGCAGCTGAGTACATTTATGCAGATCATGATAATGTAATCCATCACAAATACATGGATGGTGAAGTATTGAACCCATTGTAGCAACAAACGCCACCCTGCATTGCTGCTGTTCTCCAAGAAAAAAGTCAGGATCTAGTAACTGTAGCCAAATGTTGGTAGAATGTTCATCATGTGGAGCTTCCTCAGCACCAAAACAGTCTGACAAGTACCTGTTAAATTTTTGCCTGTGAAAGAGTTGGTTTTGTCAGCAGTTAGAACAGAATAGAATAGATCTTAATTTTCATTGTTCAAAATTGTCTACTTGTATGGTTCCCTGTATGCTGGTGTGTTGGTGTTCCCACTATTTAACACGCTAATCTAAACCATAAGGCCCCTTTGGTCAGGTAGGATCATTAGAAAATTCAGCACTAACCATGAAAATAGTCATGTTTGAAATGTACATAACAGAACCACTGACTCACCAACTATCTTCCAAAATAATTTCATGCAGTTAGCTGCATACCTCGCAATACTTAAAAAAAAACCCATGCTAGGTGTTTTCTTTACTTTTACTTTTCTCTTTCTTAACAGGTTTGTCTAACATTGTTGAAACCTGATAAATTGTGGTAGCACTTCTAGCACTTCCTATTGTTTCTGTAACTGTATTGTTAAATACAGTTAATAGAACTGTAGAAAAAACATCTTTGCTGTGTAGGCTTTGCTATCAAGACTTAGGTCTAACCTGCACAATGCATCTCTAGAGCAACTGTCCATCATCTCCAGGCAGGTCCAGGGTGTCTGTGACTCATCTGTCTCACAGGAGACGGTGTGTAGAGAGTCCTTCATCTGCTGGCATTCCTGGTCATCTCTATCACAGTCACAGAACGCCAGTGTCTCAGCTATATTGTGAGGAAGAGTTGAGTAGAACTGACCCAAAGCCTGCCTGCATTGGTGGGGGTTGCACTGGTGAGCACTGCAGGTCTGGACAAACGGCACCATCTTTCTGTTACAGACTTCCTCCTCAATACACGCCATTATTGCCTCAAGACAGTTTGTGTGACGTACTAAATAAGGGCATGAGAGTAAATTATAAGTGGAATCAAGTTTAATGTCATTTGTGTATCACGTTTTAGTTCACAGAACAAGGACTTACCATATCCTTTTTGATCACCAGCCTGCAATTCTGCCTCAGATTCCTTGTTATCTTGTGCTGGAAGACATTAAAGGAAAGGTTCACAACAAAAGAAGATTCTGTCACCATTTATATATTCTTTCACGCCTTCTCTTTGTTAAGTTACTGTTGGCATTTTGCTAAGCTACAGCCTTTGTTACACATTAATTTCAGGTTAATTTCAGGAATTCAAGATTGCAAATAAATGATTCTCACAGTGTGCACTTCTTTAGTTTATTTTAAAATTGCAAAATGGCTGTGTGTTTATCTGGATACCTTGTGACTAAGAGCCAAGGCAACACATTTTAAAGTATGTGTTTTTCGTATAACACACAAAACTATATGGAATTACAGTAGAAAAGAACAAATGCTTTTGTGATGTGTGAATATGGAGGAGCACAAAAGTTGCTACTTTAGTAACTAAGCATTAATATTGCTATGAAAACAAAAGTTCGATAATAACAATGGTATAAACACAAAAAAATGTTTCTGAAGTTTGTAATGTATAATCTAAATTTAGCAAATAGCAAAAATTTTATGGTTCTCTGCTGAATTCTATTCTGTAAAGGTGTGTTTTGTAAAGTGGGCAACTTGTAAACAGCATTATATAAATAAAAAAGAATTGAATTAAGGTCAATAACAAATTTAGGCTTAGTGAAAGCTCAATTGAGCATATTGTTTTAGCAATATTTAAAGTGTGATAAATACCCAAATGGTTCTGGCATTGAGAATATAGCTGTTGCACAGTGCTGCATGGATCCGCAGCATAACAAAGACACTCTCCCAAAGTTGGTGACCGGGTCAGTATCATCTGAAGAGTGCTGTTACAGACCTTTGGATCAGTCAACTGGCAGCTTCCATCTTACCGCAGAGATAAAAGGAAAAAGCAGCAAAGCAGACTTTACTGGACGCCCTTTCACAGAGTGCATTGATCTATCCAACAGGTGCTTTTAATGGAAGCTTTTCATCAGCCTTTAATGTGTGTAAACTCCAACACATTCATAGTCTGTTTATGATTTTTATACATTGAGGTTGATGGCTAATGTATGTACCAATACTGACTGTTTGTAAAGTGTATAATTGTTTAATTGGTCACTGAATTGACCTATTAAAAGCCTGCTAATTCTCTTTCATTTTTGAAATGGTCTTCCATTATTAACTTATCAACAGATTAGTCAAAACCATTTTTGTCAAATTGATTGATGCTGTCATATATTTTCTCCTTAGGCTCCCTGAGGCTAATAGTCTATTTAGTTTTGCTTTATTTCATATGGGCACTTCCAATACACAATTTTGTGTCCCCTCAAGCTATACCTATTTCCTCACCTGGTGTTCATGCACCACAGGCTAAGGCTATTGCTCTTAAATCCAATTATTGCCAATACGGTTGGTTGGCACAATATGTGTCTTTTGTTAAAAATCTCTGTTTTACTAAATGCAAATTATGGCTTAAGATAAATTATTTATTTTGAACTAAAATAGAACAAGTCTAATTCAATTGTCTGATATAAAATCTTTTAAATGGTTAGGTTATACATATGACCAATCATCCTTATTCCACAATGATAATATAAATGTTATTTTATATGTGTCTTTTGTACTAAAACTAACAATTAAATATCTTTTTATAATAAAATAACATTTGAAGCTTGAAGAGATCATTTCTGGTATTTGTTTTGCCATAGAAAATTGAAAAGATGACCTCAATAGGATATTTTAAACTATCCATAAAATCAACTATGAACTAGAAATCAACCAAATCTTTCCAATCATCAGTGCATCAATGCATCAGACATTGCTTTTTGTTTGCTTTACAAAAAAATAAATATGTACCTTTAAAATCACAGATATGTGTGAAGAAACCTTGTTCATTTTGGCAGAAGTGTGAGGAAACACAGGCACCCATGTGTGAATTGCAGACTGTAGATCTTGATGTGAAAACCACCTGGTACAGCAAATTAAACACTGAGGGGGAAAAAATATGACTTTAATAATACAAATGATTAATTATTTTAATTTAAACCAACATTGTCTTTTAAAAAGAACATACTTCACTAATTTGTATTGCAATTGTATTGCAACTAATTTGTATTACACCTTCAGAATGAGCTAATATGACAGATAAAATTTATTACACATTATCTGAAACAAAGATTGAACAGGTTTCAATCTAAGCACAATAGAGAAGCCCATAATCGTTCAGGCACTTAGCAGGTAAAATATCAATTCAGATCAGCACATCAGATGAGTTTTCAGAATCAGTGTAGCATTAAACTGCCATGAATGTATTAATTATAACAACAGACTTTACTCACCAGTAAGAAGTGCTGCTTTCATTGCTCTCGTACAGTAAAAGCGGGGTGTTGTATCAGTGTTCAGCACCTGAGCGAATGGACAGCCGCTAGACTTCAGTGCTCTATTCAACCACAGTGACGTCAGGATGACAATTAATAACATCTCTCAGGTGTTGAATATCACTCACCTGCTCTGTATCAGAGTCAATACCCAGCGCTAAACAAATACAGCTCATTCACATTAAAACCTTTGTCATGTTTATGAGCTCTGAATAGTTTATATTAATAAGACCAGTTTAGACCAGCATGTATTTCTAAGGTTTATGCTTGCTGGTTTGATTTGGTCTGGGTGGTATACAGTACCAGCAATTTATTAAGAAACAGTTATTCTCCACTTAGTGGTAAAATATTAAGATCTTTACAAAATCATTTAGGGTGAAAGTATCTTTTAAAATAACTATCAAAAATGGCACAAAAGTGCCAAAAATTACAATATAGGGTTTTACAGATTGAGATGACATACAAACATACAAACATTTACTTGCAGACATTGCAAGACATATACAGTTAGACCTTTGTTTATTTACAAATGTAAATAGACTACATTTAATCTAAGAAAACATAGTTTCAAACATGATGGAAATAATTTACACATATGTTATGCTAAATCCCAAAATAATATTACTATTAAATATTTTGAATCAAAATCAAATCAAACAATTTTAAAAAACATAATTTACTCAAAACAATAACAATATCATTACTAATGACATTAGCGGCAGCTGGTACACACTTTCATAAATAAGTAAGATCTCAAACACCTTAGAAATAACAACAAGTAGTTTTGTGATGCTGATTTAATGCTCTTTACATGCTCAGAACCATCCATCTTCCACACATGAGCAAAGATGCAATATGTCTGCCATTATTTTCTAGGAATCGTCTGTGATCATCTGAATTGGCAGACATAATCAGTAGTGCTCCAAACCTCTTGACCCAACAAGGAAAACAAAAAAAATCAGGTCTGGGCAAACTAATAAGACGCCACAAAACATTGTAAATCAGCACAGTACTGCCTAACACATACAAATGAACATTTTTGACATTTTCTTCTAGCATCTGTCTGTAATAAAATACATTATTTTAAATTTTCTGTTAAACTGAAAAGAAACTCAAATCTGGTTCACATTGCCTCAACAAACAGTGTTTTAAACATTCATGGCAGCTGGACGTAGAATGCCGGGAAACAGGGGAGTTCATACTGCTTCCAGAGAATAACAAACACCTACATCCATCTGTTTTGGGTTTTTTTTAGATAAATGTGTAAACATTGTTGCTGGTTGTTTTTACAATATTTTCTGAAAAACCTGATTTTGGTGTCAGAATGTTTAAATACTAAATGCTTCTAAAAGGATTTTCCAACAAACTCCAAATAAGTTCAATACAACTGGACAGAGTTGCCTTAGTGGAGCAGGAGAAATAAGGCTGTCAATTAAAATGTATACAGTATCAGGGCTTGACATTAACTTATTTGCTCACCAACCACAGTAAGCATTTTCACTGGCCACAGTTAAATTTGTTGTTGGGACTGGAAAAATACACTGCTCACTCGTACGGCGTGAAACCGATGTAATGGAAATTCGGTTTATATTTGATTTATTTCTTCTTTTAACACACTACTGTTTTAGGTGAATAGGAATAAACTCTGTACTGCTGACATACTACCCTTTTGCCCCATTGAGATAAACCAACTGCTGAAAATGTGACCTTCTGACCCGCCTGTTGACGAGATCAGAGTTGCTTTGTATGATAAACATCTCGATAAAGAGCAAAGGTTACAGAAAGCAGTGGTTAAAATGGGTATAAATGGGAATGTGTTTTTCCCTTCATTGTCTTCTGCCTGAGAACTGCTGTGTCTCTTCTTACTGAGATGATCTTCTTGCAAGAATAAAACCATCAAAAGTCCTTGGCTCTATCTTGGCTCTCAGGTTTTGATGAAGTTCACAATGATACCTTAGAAAATCACTTGCAATGTTTACAGTACATTAAGTCACTGAACAATTCACAGTACATAATGTCTTAAGATGACTTAATGATCACCATGCTTTACTGTAAAATTCAATATTGGGCTTTAATGCCAATCACAGTACTTTGACATACTTTATTACTGACACTCTTGAATGCTTTAATAGAAATTAAGTTACAATGTACTGACAACTGTAGTGAATTCACAGGTCATACAAGTTTGAAATAACATCAGAGTGTTTAAATAATATCAGAAAATGAATTTTCAGTAAAATTTTAACATTTTTTATTGAAATATTGTTAGTTATTATCTGTAAAGCATACTCTTTTTATTATTGTTTCATTCCCATTTCCCTCAGAAGAATTCAGACTTGTGTGTTTCAGTGATTTAATGATGATTATAATGTTCATCCCCTCTGGCTGCAACCACAAGTCACACTGTGAACTGAAAATAACTCTCAGATCAGAGGGTAAAAATTTCAATTCCACCTTAAGACAGAAACGTGTGGGTAATTCACTGAGGCTAATAGGTCTATTCAATGCTATGAGCCATTTTCATTTCCCAGGTCAAAGCATATGGCACTTAGATGTTCTATCTTCTAGCTGGTGGTCAGCAGTCGTGAACACTGAAGTGGCACCCTGTTGGATTAACCTTGCCGGCCCTCCCCGCAATGGAGCTAAACAGCCTGATCAGAAATCCTTGAGATGTTGTCAAAATTGTTCGCTTGAATGAACAGAGATTTACGGCTATCGGTGCTTGTTCTTCCTCGATTTATCTCCTTGTGTGTGCCGTCTCTACTAAAGCAATTACAGATAAATGCTGCTTTAAACTCCTTACGAAACTTGGCTGTAAGGAAGAAATAATAAAATCTTTTATTAAACATATATTTGTAGCCAAATAAGCATGTAAATGTTTTTTATAAAAAAAGAGAAAATATGGATTTCAAATCGATAGCTACAAACAGTAATTCACAATTTATTATTTATTGCTTTATTAGGGTGCAACAATCAAGAATTACACATATTTTTAATGCAATTTAATAATCGTCACCATTAAGATCCAGTGTAGATTTTACTGGGTCAAATTGACCTCACAAGATAAAAATCACAGCACAAGATCCACAGTTTGCTGTTTGTGACTGAGTGTGTATATGTGAGAAAAATGTTGACAATAAAAGCTTATTATATTGACATGTTCAAATCACATAGAGTATGTGGAGATGTGATGCTATGAAGTTTTAGAATGAAATGCTGCCGAGAAGTTGATCTGTGTCAGAAACAGCACACATTCTAAATACTTTGAGATGCATTTTTAAAATCTTAAAACTTTTAACTTGAAATGAATGCAGCACTTAATAGAGTTTTCTGTACTACATCATTTAAAAAGGTAATAATTGTATCAGTTCTGTTCTGCGGTGTGCAAAGAGAATATTTAAAGTCTAATAATAAATGTAAATAAATGTAAATTTCTCTGGAATCAAGGGTGGAGGACATTTCAGCAGGGCAAACAGAGTTTCAAACCTTTGAGGTTTTGTGTGCTGGAAGTAAAAGGTGTTATTTCTCGTTGTAATCAGCAGAGGGAGGAAATGACATGTTATTCACTTACCACTGAGAAAGTTGTAGATAATTGGGTTGGCAGCACTATTGGCATAAATAAGCCAGTGTGAGAAGGTGAACCAGGCATAAACAGTCTCTCTATTACCTGTGTTCTTGAAAGCACCAAATATTCTGAAGTTAAAAAGAAAACAAAAATAATCAAAAACTGCTTCCAACATTCCAATATATAAATTGTGTAAATATTATAAGAGAAATCAATGTAGTGGTGGGGATTTTTCCATTACAAAACAACAGTGACCACACATCAAGTGCAAGTTCATTTGTGCGATTCCACATGTTTCTTATTGTGTAATGAACATAATCTTGTCAATGAACTATATTCAGTGTATTTACTGCAATGTTCTTACAATGTTGTTTATTTGGTTAGTTTGTGAGGTAACTAAATCTGTTCTTGATTTCTTGCATTTTCTTTAGTGCCAAAAAATAAATACATTCTTATGGCATGTTTTTAGATGTATTTTGTATTTATCTCACACAGTTTTACACATAATAATTAAGATATTCTAATTGTCTGTTAACTATTATTACATTTACGTTTTTGCCTTTGGCTGACGCTTTTATCCAAAGTGACTTATGTGCAATAATTTGATCAACATATGTGTTTCATTGGTTCCAATACTCCAAAGCAAGAAATGCTCCAACACAACTATTATTATTTTTAGTTTAATCACAAGCTTTTTAAAAATATATGAATAGTACAGAGTAAGTATAGAAGCGTCTTCTAAATAATATGATAATACAAATAACAATAAAAAATAAAATAAAGAAAAGTAAACCTACTGTTAGATGCATTTACGTTATAGGATTATTATTGAAATGGCATGTAAATGTTTTTTGACAGGTTTTAAGTAGTTTAGCTAGAAAGAAAAACGGATCATACTGTATGTTAACTTCTGACTAAGGGGATATTTTTTGTACCTTTTCATGATGTTGAGGACACTGATGGGCAGGTAGCAGAGGGCAAAAACAAACAGCACAACCATCAGCATGCGTGCTGTCTTCCGTCTGGCTTTAACCTGTTTGATCTCAGCTGACATGGTACTGGCTCTGACTTTAACTGATTCTCCAGAGCCTGTAGCCTGGGTGGAACACTGCAGTGACTTCCATCGCCTCTGAAGCACCAATGACGTTCCAGGAATCTGCTCAGAGATAAAACATTGTGAGAAACAGGCCACATTTCGTATGAGAAAAAAGTTAGACTAGTCAGACTGTGGCACACTGTATATTGTATTGTATACTGTAACCCTAGCCCTTGAACTAACCCTCACACAAACCTTTCTGCATTTTTACAGAAAGAATTATTTTTAAAATAAACATTTAGTATGATTTATAAACTGATTTCCGTATTGGGACCAAAAACAATTATGCCCAATGTTGAAAAGAATACTAGTGTTAGTATCTTTGTTCCCCCCAAGGGGGGAACAACTCATTTGCTGAATGGTATGCACGATCAGTGTTGGCCCCCCATCCCCAACAATTTTAGCAAACTCTGTTTTTCCGTCATAACTGTATTAGTAATTGAAAATGAATTAATACATATAATATTTAACCAACATTAGGCCCTAACACACGCTGGTATTTGTGGTTTACGAGGACTCTCCATAGACATAAAATATTATGTACTGTACAAAATACAGCTGTCCACCCCCCCCTTATGAGAAGGTCAAAAATAAATATTGCGACGTCGCCCGGTATGGCGCAGCCGGGGCCCCACCCTGGAGCCAGGCCTGGGGTTGGGGCTCATTATCTGGGCGCCTGATGGCGGGTCTTACCCCATGGGACCCGGCCGGGCCCAGCCCGAAGAAGAGTGGCGTGGGGCCGACCTCCCGTGGGCTCACCACCTGCGGGAGGGACCGTAAGGGGCAGTGCATTGTGGTTTGGGTGGCGGTCGAAGGCAGGGACCTCGGCGGCCCAATCCTCGGACATAGAACCTAACTCTAGGTACATGGAATGTCACCTCGCTGGGGGAAAAGGAGCCTGAACTAGTGCGAGAGGTTGAGAGGTACCGACTAGAGATAGTCGGTCTCACCTCCACGCACAGTTTGGGCTCTGGAACTCAACTTCTCGAAAGAGGTTGGACTCTCCACTACTCTGGAGTTGGCTGCGGTGAGAGTGGCGGGCTGGAGTGGGCTTGCTTATAGCCCCCAGCTTAGCTGCCATGTGTTGGAGTTTACCCGGTGAATGAGAGGGTCGTTTCCCTGCGCCTTCGGTGGGGATAGGTCTCTTACTGTCATTTGTGCTTACGGGCGAATGGCAGTACAGAGTACCTGGCCTTCTTGGAGTCTCTGGAAGGGGTGCTGGAAAGCTCAGACTGGGGACTCCGTCATTTTGCTGGGGATTTCAACGCAGCAGCACGGTGACACCTGGAGAGGCGTGATTGGGAGGAGCGGCCTCCCTGACCTGAACCAGTGGTGTTCTGTTGTTGGACTTCTGTGCTAGTCACAGCTTGTCCATAACGAACACCATGTTCGAGCATATAGGGGTGCTCATCAGCACACGTGGCAACAAGCCCTAGAGGCGGAGGTCGATGATTGACTTTGTGGTTGTTTCATCTGACCTCCGGCCATATGTCTTGGACACTCGAGTGAAGAGAGGGGCGGAGCTGTCAACTGATCACTACCTGGTGGTGAGTTGGATCCGTTGGCCGGGGAGGAAGCTGGACAGACTCGGCAGGCCCAAACGTTCTGTGAGGGTCTGTTGGGAACGTTTGGCAGAGCCCCTGTCAGAGGGTCTTCAACTCCCACCTCCGGCAGAGCTTTGAACAGATCCCGAGGGAGGTTGGGGACATTGAGTCCGAGTGGACTATGTTCTCCGCCTCCATTGTCAAAGCGGCCATTCGGAGTTGTGGCCGTAAGGTCTCTGGTGACTGTCGTGGCAGCAACCCCCAAACCCGCTGGTGGACACCGGAAGTAAGGGATGCTGTCAAGCTGAAGAAGGAGTACTATCGAGCTTGGTTGGCTTGTGGGACTCCTGAGGCAGCTGATGGGTACCTGCAGGCCAAGCGGACTGCGGCACGGGTGGTTGTGGAGGCAAAAACTCGGGCCTGGGAAGAGTTCGGTGAGGACTTGGAGAAGGATTATCGGTCGGCCTCGAAGAGGTTCTGGCAAACTGTCCGGCACCTCAGGAGGGGAAAGCGGTGCCCTACCAACACTGTTTATAGTGGAGGTGGGGCTCTGCTGACCTCGACTGGGGATATCGTCGGGCGTTGGAAGGAATACTTCGAGGATCTCCTCAACCCTGCCAACACGCCCTCCACTGAGGAGGCAGAGGCTGGGGACGCGGGGATGGGCTCGGACATCACCCGGGCTGAAGTCGCCCGAGGTAGTTGAGAAGCTCCCGGTGGCAGGGCTCGGGGTGGGCGAGATCCGCCCTGAGTACCTCAAGTCTCTGGATGAAGTGGGGCTGTCTTGGCTGACACGTCTCTGCAACATCGCGTGGAGGTGGGGGACAGTGCCTCTGGACTGGCAGACTGGGGTGGTGGTCCCCCTCTATAAGAAGTGGGACCGGAGGGTGTGTTCCAACTACAGGGGGATCACACTCCTCAGCCTCCCCGGGAAAGTCTATGCCAGGGTACTGGAGAGGAGAATTTGTCCGATAGTCGAACCTCGGATACAGGAGGAACAATGCGGCTTTCGTCCTGGTCGTGGAACACTGGACCAGCTCTATACCCTCTTTAGGATACTGGAGGGTTCATGGGAGTTTGCTCAACCAGTTTACATGTGTTTTGTGGATCTGGAGAAGGCATTCGACCGTGTCCCTCGCGGTGATCTGTGGGGGGTGCTCTGGGAATATGGGGTCCGAGGCCCTTTGCTAGGGGCTGTCCGGTCCCTGTATGACCAGAGCAGGAGCATGGTTCGCATTGCCGGCAGTAAGTCAGACTCGTTCCCAGTGCGTGTTGGACTCTGGCAGTGCTGCCCTTTGTCACCGGTCCTGTTCACTATCTTCATGGACTAGGCGCAGCCAGGGACCGGAGGGGGTCTGGTTTGGTGACCACAGGATCTCATCTCTGCTTTTTGCAGATGATGTTGTCCTGTTGGCTTCATCAGGCCAGGACCTACAGCGGGCACTGGGGGAGTTTGCAGCTGAGTGTGAAGCGGCTGGGATGAGAATCAGCACCTCCAAATCTGAGGCCATGGTCCTTAGTCGGAAAAGGGTGGCTTGTCCCCTCCAGGTCGGTGGGGAGCTCCTGCCACAGGTAGAGGAGTTTAAGTATCTTGGGGTCTTGTTCACGAGTGAGGGAAGGATGGAGCGAGAGATCGACAGACGGATCGGTGCAGCTTCTGCAGTAATGCGGTCGATGTACCGGTCTGTCGTGGTAAAGAAGGAGCTGAGCCACAAGGCGAAGCTCTCGATTTACTGGTCAATCTACGTTCCTACTCTCACCTATGGTCATCAGCTTCCGCGACCCGGTCCCGGATAAGCGGAGGAAAATGGATGGATGCATTACTAGGTCATAAAATGTCATAAAATACTCTTTTTTACAGTCTCAGCTATACAAAAACACAATGTACTGAAGCTAACAATACACAAACAAATATAATTCTCCAAAGTAAGAAATGCCCCAATGCAACTGTAATTATTTTTACTTTAATCATGCTTTTTAAAACTATATGAATAGTACATAGTAAGTATAGAAGTAAGTATAGAGTATACAAGCGTGAATGTCATGAAGCCTGGCATCTTTAACTTTGAAATAAAATGATAATACAAATAATAATAAAATTTCAAAAAGTAAACTTACTGTAAGATGCAATTTTATAATGTGAATATTAGTGCTTAAAAATAACAAACTTTTAATCTAATTTATTTTATGAACATTCATGTAAAAAACAATAAAACAGTTTTATTTTTAAAACATTAACTTTAATTCTTGTTATCTCTCCTATTATTTTAATAGAAACTAATCTGCATTGACAGAGGATGAATTGTAAATGGTGGTGGGAGGCTCAGTTAACAATTCTTAAAATCTCACCAGATTCTTTTGAATTTAAATCAAACTCATCACAAATGAATAGCAAGTTTTTTCAGCAATGGAGATACTCAGCAAAGAACCAATATTGTTGTTAATATCTTCCCTCTCAGTCAACAACATTAATGTTAATTAAATTCAAGGTTGACAGTGATAATGATGTCCCTTTGTTTATCCTCAAACTTTTTATGTACAAATTTTGTGCTGAATTGACCTGTCTGCTGGTATTTTAGCAAACAGTGATATTGAAATGTGCACATAATATTAAAATTTTTATATAAAATCATAGATGTCCTGGTCTAACAATTTTTTTTCTCATTTAAAAAAAATGCCAAATTGCCACTTGTTATCTTAATGATGTAGGGGTAGATAAAGATACTGTAAATATTTATGTGTATCTATGTGTCACGGTTTTCACCTGTACCTCCCAATTGAACTTAATTTTCCATCATCCCTTTTACTATTGGCAGCCATCTTTAATTTTCACTACACCTGTACACAAACACCTAGACTCTTTAGAAGTTTTTTGTTCTTTGTCAGTTCTTGTTTGATGTTACGTTTTATTGATGTTACGATGCTTACCTGTTACCTACCTGTGGATGTTATACTAACCTGTTATTTATCTGTGGATGATACCTACCTGTGGATGTTAATTAAGTGTGGATAATATTACCTGTGGATGTTTGTTACCTGTTCTGAGAATTTGTGTCTGTTGTCTCCATAATAAACCTTGCACTTTACTATACCCTCATATCCCTTCCATCCTCCCATCCATCATCATCATCACCCGTAACACTATTAGGGTTGCCCTAATATTATAATATTTTAAAATAAGAAACTATTGAGAACATACATAATGTAAATCCTCTCATCATGAACGTAGAACAAAGTTACTAAATTTGCCTTTCCATTCAATCCATATTGATTTTATCTCTATATAATTTTCAGATTTAATGTAGATAAAAACTAGTTGATAAATGTAGATAAAAACTAGGCCCTAGTTGAGTCATATATAGCAAATTGACTGACAGATGAAATTACTCTTGATTTGCTTTATTTTCATGTTAACTGCTTACCTTCAGAGAAGGTAGTTCGCTGACGCTGCGACACATTGGTGGGTACCTTGGGCACGTAGCCCTGTCTTGGATACAGAAAGGCTTTAGCCATGCCTGGGGCAAATTCCAGGCAGGAAGGAGAGACTGACAGAGCTTGGAGATCCCCACCTCTCTTCAGTGAAGAAATCGCCAGTAAGAAAAAGTCTTGAAAGTTTGGCCGACGCTGCCTCAATGGGCTCAAATGGAGTCTTAGATAAGCCTTCCAGTACCACCACCAGGTCCCAAGCTGGAACCCTGGTGTGGGGTGCAGGCCTTAGCCTCAGTGTGCCACGGAGGAAGCTTGTGACCAGCGGGTCCCGACCCACAGACTGGCCATTGAGAGGGGCGTGGTAAGCAGAGATGGCTGCCATGTACACCTTTAGAGTCGAGGGCATCAGCCCCGAAGAAAATCAGTCTTGCAAGAACTCAAGTACTGCGCAAAAAGGACAGTTACCTGGATCCCGCATCTGACATTCGCACCACGAAGTGAACACTTTCCACTTCAGTGCAGAGTTCCTCATGGAGCTAAGAATGGTCAACACAACCTCGGTTAAGAGACCTGCCTCTATGAGTCGGGCCCCCTCAGAGGCCAGACCCATAGTTTCCACATCTCTGGGCAAGGGTGAAGGATTGTGCCCTGCACCTGAGATAGAAGATCCCTCCTGACCAGCAGCTCAAGAGGGGTGCCGTCTAGGAGTGCTATCAGGTCCGAGAACCAAACTTGGGCCGGCCAATGCGGTGCTACCAGTAAGAGGCGTACCCCGTCCTGGGCACTATCTCCAGAACTCCCGGGAGCAGAGCGATCGGGGGAAAAGCGTACAGGCATAGCCTTGGCCACGGCTGTACAAAAACATCCAGCCCCAATGGGAAGAAAGTCCACCTCTGCTGGGTAGAAAGTCTCCCAGATCAAATTAACGACGACAAGTTGACCCCAACACTAGGCCCTGGGATAAGAACACAGGTTTCTTCCACACGGCCAGTGCTCGAAGACATTTGTGCGAGACAATGATTGTGCGGCGGGGTTGCACCTCGGGGAAAACCCTTTCGACTTGAGCCACCACTGTAGAGGTCTCATGTGCAGCACGCCAAGAGGTATCACATTGGTTGCAGCTGCCATGAGCCCCAGTAGACGCTGAAATTGTTTCACTGAAATACGATGGTGAAGCTGGATCCCATTCACGACCGACAGAATGGATGCTATGCGAGCTGATGACAGCCTCGCTCCCATGACCCTCGAGTCCCATTTTACACCGAGAAAGGTAGTTCTCTGAACTGGAAAAAGAATATTTTTCTTGGCGTTCAGCCGCAACCCCAACTTGCATATGGACCAGCACAACATCTCGATATTGGCCAGATGTTCTGACTGGGCTAAAATCAGATAGTTGAGTATGCGGATCCCCCAGAGACACAAAGGTGCCAGAGCAGCATCCACACACTTCCTGAATGTGCAGGGTGACAGGGTCAGACCGAAGGGGAGAACCCGATACTGGTAAGCTATGCCCCCAAAAGCGAACCTCAGGAACTTCCGGTGTTGAGGAGGGATGGAGACATGGAAGTATGTGTCTTTCATGTCTACAGTGACAAACCAGTCCTCGGACCTGATTTAAGTTACGATCTGTTTGAGTGTAAGCATCTTGAACTTCAGTGTCTTTACTGAGCAGTTCAGTACACGCAAATCTAAAATAGGCAAGCCCCCATCCTTCTTTGGAACAATAAAGTATCAGCTGTAAAAGCCTGCCTGCCTTTGTGCGGGGGGAACTATTTCTGCGGCCCCATTTGTCAAAAGTGTCTTCACTTCTTGTTCCATGACCAGAGCCTGCTTGGGGCCCACCTTGGTGGACAACACCCAGTTGAACCTGGGTGGTTTTAGCCTAAACTGAATCGTGTAACTGTTTTCTATAGTTTGCAGGACCCAACCAGACACATTCGGCAGAAGTTTCCATGTTCCAAAAGGGAACCAGCTGCTCGAGGCTGGTGTCTGGGGTAACTTGGTGCCCTGGTTTGTGCTGGCTGCACGTTGACGTCCGCAGGAGACGTCATCTATTCCCCAATGCACTGAGCGTGGGGAAACCAGAGCCTCCCGTGATGGACATCGGGGGGAGCTGGGCACCGTGTAGTGAGGTGAACCCCAGCTCTACCCTGGGGGGGGCTAGTGAGGACTTGAACCCGTGGGAGTCAGGACCTCTTTTTGCCCGTGGCCTTCTTGACCTGAATGACGGCGGTTTAGAGTGCCGCCTGGTGCCCCACTCGTGCCATGGTGGAGAATACCCAAACCCATACCCATGCCTGGCCGCCCCCTTGATGTTTGAGCACTCAATAGTACGGGGAAGAGGACGCGAGGCGAGTATGGGTGGTTCCAGGACCTCCACAGCTCGCTGTGGAGGTCTGGAACAAAGGGAACCCCCGTCGTGGAGGAGGCTGTTTTGGCCTGAGATAGCGCTCGTCTAGCCTACTCAAACGCTTTAAGTCTCCGCGGGCCAGTCGAGCTTAAACTGCGTGACTGCCTGCATCACCACCTCCACCAGCTCCTTGTACATGGGGCGTGAGTACGTCTACCTCTATATATATATATATATATATATATATATATATATATATATATATATAAATTCAACATAATGTAAAGAACATTCTGTGAAAATACAACCATGATAACTGAGGACCATGTCAAGGCTTTAATTCAATGTTGGTATTGTTGAAAACTAACTTTTGGCTTCTTCTTTTTTTCCGAAAAATCATAAAATGTGGTTACAATAAATTTGTAATTTTATTATGACTTAAATGTATGGCATAAATTTGAATATGACTTGAGTATTTTGAGTATAAATATGGCTACTTTGATGCAAGTTATCTCATAATTAGAATTTGATCTATCCTTACAGGATACAGGGTCACATACTGTATATTCTCTTTCTCTCTCAATGGATGGACAAACAGACACATTACATGACATTAAATGTACATGTAAAAAATCCTTACATACCTGTTGACACCAGAGTTTATGACAGATTTGAATGTATGCCAGGACCATCAAACATAATGGAGCAAAATAAGTAACAATAAAAAAGCAGGTGTGGTAGAGTTTTGGGTAGATTTCATCTGTAAAAGAACAATATAATTTCATGAATAGTTAAACAGAATCAAATGAATCAGCTGCACAATATTACACTATGTACTGTAGTTAAAACATAGGGGAACTAGAATTAATGTGATGCTATCTTTAGGGTTTGGTAACAGGTTTATTAACATTGCCATAAACATGCCCTTTCTTAAGCACTTCATTAACTTTGTAATACAACAGGCCTAGGCATTTTTCAACCTTTTGAAATGATTTCAACGTTCTTATTAATCTTGGAATTTGATATTTAACCCTTGGAATTTGATATTTAACCAAATTACTGTATATATGGTAATCTGTTACATCTATTGGATTTTTTTGGTCCATGATGTCTGATTTCATGTTTTATTATCATTATTGTATATTTTAATATTTAGTTTTTTAATAATACATTTAATAAAAAGGTGATTAAGCATGTGTTATCTAATCAGTTTAATCACTGGGTCTTCCTGGTTCTATGGTCTATAAGACCATGTAAATTACATGTATGTCTTAATCATTAGCTACAAAAAATATTTACAGTTGTAGTGTCTTTTATTTGCTCTCTAGCTTACTGTTTTTCTAAAATGTATTTTTATAATATCTAGATTTTACAGTGATTTATTATTAGGAATGCTCATGCTTTAGCACTATCAATATAAAGATACAATAGAAAGTTATAATACAACAGATAATCAATAGAAATATTATGCAGATAAAAACAAAAGGCACAAATATAATATTGTAGCAATTTTGAGTGATTGGATTATTTTTCATTTCACAAAAAGCTTTGAATGATAACAAACATTAGCAAACAATAATGTAATGGAAGCCAACTTGTTTTGAAATTCACTCACCCTACTGAGACAGATACATTTCTCAATCTGCTCAAATGTATTGTGACTGTCAGTGCCTTTTTAGTTATTATTTCAGACCCCTGTGGCTAAATCCATATGCCATACTGGCACCTAAAGGAAACATTTGATTCATTACAGCCTATAGACAGCAGTTTCCAAAAATATGTGACAGAAAATCCCCAAATGCCTGCAGCGGCAAAGAATTCTTTAAAAGACATTGTTTCAAATACCAAATGTGAGCAAAAAAATTAGTTCCCTGAAAAAGGTTAGATATTGATTTAAGATCCTCTACCATGCTCTCTTTGATCTTATATGCACTAAGGCATACACAATGATGAAATCAAGTTTAAATCTTTGATCTGGCTTAATATGTTTATTTAAAAATAAGTTATGAAAAGATTGAAAATAAAAATCTAGAAGATATATTATTAAAACTGTGAAACATTATTTTTACAATTATTATCATTTAATATATGTTAATGTAACAATGATATATAATAAGCATACATTAAAGGTGCCATAGAATGCATTGATACAAGTTTAAGTTCAAGTTTATTTGTATAGCGCTTTAGCAATATAGCACTGTTTCAAAGCAGCTTTACAGCAAAATAAAACATAATGACACAAACAGGCAAATATAAAAGCTAGCTTAATAACTAATATCTAATATCAGCAGTCTCCTAGTGAGCACACCAACACAGCGACGGTGGTAAGGAACCCAAACTACACTAATGAATGTGCATGTGTGTGTATATATATATATATATATATATATATAACGACCCCAAACACACCTCCAAGACAACCACTGCCTTGTTAAAGAAGCAAAGGTGTAAAGGGGTAAAGGTGATGGACTGGCCAAGCATGTCTCCAGACCTAAATCCTATTCAGCATCTGTGGGGCATCCTCAAACGGGAGGAGCACAAGGTCTTTAACATCCACCAGCTCCATGATGTCATCATGGAGGAGTGGAAGAGGACTCCAGTGGCAACCTGTAAAGCTCTGGTGAACTCCATGCCTAAGAGGGATAAGGCAGTGCTGGAAAATAATGGTGGCCACACAAAATATTGACACTTTGGGCCCAATTTAGACATTTTCACAAGTGTACTCACTTTTGTGGCCAGCGGTTTAGACATTAATGGATGTGTGTTGAGTTATTTTGAGGAGACAGCTAATTTACACTAGTATACAAACTGTACACTTACTTTACATTTTAGCAAAGTGTCATTTCTTCAGTGTTGTCACGTGAAAAGGTATAATAAAATATTAACAAAAATGTGAGGGGTGTACTCACTTCTATGAGATAATGTATATATATTTGTGTCAGTGAGAATATAATGAGAATATAATGAGTAAAAAATATAGTAATGAAAATAGGGGTGTGTGCCAAAATAATAAAGAAAACACTGTAGTGAACAGCACAGAACTAGGTACTCCAGGCCCAGTCTTATTGCAGGGTCCCCCTCTAACCGCCATGATTGGGAGAAAGGTTTGCTACATTGGGATCCCAATCCATCAGATAAGACTACTAGAGTAACTGCCAGACACCCTCTATGAACCCCTTCTGACATCATCAGCCAATCATGGCCCTGCAAAGGACAAGCGCCAAAATGCAATCTCCTCCTTATCTAAAAGGAAAAAAAGTACCCTTTCAACATGAATTCTTAGTTCTGAGTTTCTGGCTGTTGTGCTAGGAAGCATAACAGCAACAACCGTTAAGAATTTCTGGCCCCTGTGCTAGGAAGTTTAACTGATCACCCAGTTCTCAGTTCTCAATTCCGGCCTGTGTGTTAGGAAGCATAACAGATCACCCATCGTTCTGTGTTTCCAGCCTGTGTGCTAGTGTAACCGGTCTCGCTTTCACACTGTTACGGTCTGCATTGTGTTATAAATGAAGAAACCGTCAGAGCCTGTGGGTGATTGGACAGTGCTCCAGACGCATGTGCCGCACACTTTCGGTGTGACGCGAGTTCGAATCCCGGCTCTGGTGTCCTTTCCGAACCCGTTACCCTGTCTGTCCTCCAAAATCACTTCCTGTCTCTCTACACTTTCCTGTCAAAAAATGATAAAGGCAAAAAATAAGTGAAGAAACGGAACACGGGAACTGCTGCTGATGAAGTGTTTATTAACATGAAGCATGCAGATGCTGGATGGAGTAGAGAGAGAGAGAGAGAGAGAGAGAGAGAGTACAATGAGTAATGATTTCGTTCTGTGACTTTTTCCACCTCTCCCTAGTGTCCTCAACTCTGCAGCTCATTTTAGATCAATCATGTATTAGAATAGAAAGCAAATTGATACAACATGAATAGAAAATCAAATGAACAATAAACTATACCTGGATGGAGTAGAGAGAGAGAGAGAGACAATGAGTAATGATTTCGTTCTGTGACTTTTTCCACCTGGACAAATTAAACACCAGTTAATCAACTAGTTAAAATCACTGTGTTCTGCTGACAAACATACATATACTCAAACAACTGTACTCTGTAATAAAACTGTTAAATCTCACCCATCCACAAATAAAATGCTTTCTATTACATTTATAACACTCTTAACAAGAATATTTTCACGTGTTAGGTACTTAATAAAACTTCAAATAACTTTTATAACTTAAATTGAGCACCTCTAACTGCTTACCTATCCTCAGCGTGCTCAATGCAGTCTGAGGATGCAGTGCGGGCCGAACAGAAATGACGTCACGACGTAATATGAATATAAACTTGTTTCCAAAAAGGACACGAATAAGATACAAAACAGAATTATAAAGTTTTTGTGAACAAACTAATATAAAATAAATGCATGAAAACTGAAAAGAAGGATCATAAGTGAAATACATTAAATCGTGAGTACACACTCTTATTAACATCCGTCACACTAGGAAGCATAACAGCAACGCCAGTTCTGAGTCTCCCCGCGAGGACTGAAATAGAGAAACCACGTTCAGAGCCTGCTGTCCAGAAAGGCAATAACAAACATCTGCAACAACGTTAATCCCAGGAGAGCAACCTTCACTTTCAGGTAACTTCATCTGCGTGTTCCAGATGTCAAGGACCTTCCGCACCAGCTTCAGGGCCTCATCTGCGTATTCCAAATCGCTAGGACTCTCTCGGTGCTCCAGGAGATTAGCATTCCACAGCAACAAGGCCCAGCCTTACCAGTGGAAGACGTCGCCACCATCGGACTGCTCATGTGAACGTAAATATCACTTACCAAACCTCTTGGCATTGGCATTAGTGTATTCTTTCAGTTCACATATTCTTTCAGTTATGTCTTCCTTGTGTTAATACTACAGTAAAAGGCTCTACAAGTTAGCACGAATCTCACGAAATCCTTCAGATGCCCCAGGTGATTGACTCCCTCCAATTTACATAGTTTTTGTAATCATATTATTTATGATTTATGTTGGATTATTCCAATGAATGTTGAGGTGGAATTACTCAGCTGGTGCCCCGAGGTAAAAGGAGGGAGAGGTCATCTGACAAACACACATATAGTGACGTGGGATCAAGTCTCACTAACACCTCTAGTGCCCTTTGTGAGGCGTACTATTAATTGGTGCCACGTGTGAAGATCACTACAACACAAAAAATCTAAATAACTGCCTAAGCACTAAGCACAAACTATATAAACCTAACTAAACTACATTTACCTCTACAATAAATACAATTAAATACGCTTGCCTATATGTCCATAACCATAGTGAAAAGTTAAAAAGAAAATCAGTGGCACTCCTGTTATGATAATTGTCACGATTTCTCCTTCACCTCCCCATAGACTCCATCTCCCATCATCCCTTGCACCTCCAGTCAGCCTTGATTTTCACCGCACCTGTTCACAATTACTCAGACTTTATTCAAGCTCCATGTTTCCTTTGTTCTCTGTCCGTTCTTGTTTTTTCATGGATGTGATGTATGATGTTATCTTGCCTGTGGATGTAATCTTGCCTGTGGATGTAATCTTACCTATGGATGTTCTTTACCTCTGGACGTACTCGCCTGTTTGTTGTAAATACAGTGGCACTTTTACTGTCTGCCTTCTCAATTTTCCGTCCATCTACACCGTCACCACATCACACCCCGTAACAATAATACATTTGATTAACAGTTTCATAAGTATAATTGTCTAAATCATTATCAGCAGTCAGCATATCAAGCATATTAATTCGACAAAGTGGTTTAATAAAGGATGTAGCTACCGATGTTTTATTGATTAAGTTTTATATAGGACGATACACACAAAATAAAAAAACAATAGTACAATAATACATTAGTACATGACTACATTATGACAAAATATTGTTGGAAAATCAATATTATTGTATTTTTATAATTCATATTTGTTCATGTTTGCACTACATAGCTCCTGGCTCCCTCCTCCCTTTACTACCTATATAAAATTTAAATATTTGTCTGTTAAAATACTCATGGTACTTTACAATAAGTAATGGCTTTTAGTATGTAGTATTTAAGGGACGATAGGGGCGCTGCCGCTAATATTTTCTAACAGTTAAATACTTGCAAAGCAAAAAACACAGTACAGATGAAACTGACCTGCACTTGAAGCCCTATACAGAGAGGAAAATTTTGCAACATTTCCCTGCTTCTTCTTGAAGTGCCTAGTAAAAAAACTACCTAAAAGACCAGTGGCCATCTATACCCGTCATTGAAGTAGAACTGGACATTAGTGAGTTAAGGAAAACTGTATTCATCAGCACTGTCACAGTTTCCTTCTAGACCCCAGTCATTTCAACACATGGCTGGAGCTTGTTCAGGCCACTGTCAGGTCCCTACACGGGGTGGCTGCTGCGGACAGTGTCTCTTCCCTGCAGGCTGATGATTATGTCAAAGCAGAGAAACTTATCCTAGCTCAAGCTCAACAGGACACATTCTCACTAGAAGTTCAAGCTTTGAAGACTGGACAGCTGATTCCACCTAACAGCCGATTAGCATCCCCTGCACCAGAGTATGATAAAGCAACAGGTCTCATCAGAGTAGGGGGACATCGAGCCAGAAACCTTGACCTGGATGCCATCCACCCAATCGTGTTGGATCCTAGTCATTCTACAACGAATCTGTTTGAATCTGTTGATTGCCGACTCCTGGATCTGAACGAGTGCTAGCAGAATTGTGTCGCCAGTATTGGATACTTCAGGGCAAAGAAGCCCTCTGTACACATCAGCGCAGATGTCAAAAATGTCAGTTTTGGCATGCTCCTCAAAGTTCCTCAAATGGCCGACCTTCCATCAAGCAGGCTTCACAAACCGCCAATTTTTTCTAGTGGGTAGATTGTTTTTGTCCTTTTTCAGTCAAAGTCGGTCATTGGCACGAAAAAAGTGGGGTATCCTCTATAAATGTATGATGACCCGATGTGTGCATCTTGATCTGTTGAAGCATCATGACACTGTCTCTGCGTTACTTTATAGCATGGCGAGGCAAGTCCATGGAATTGCTCTGTGACAACGGTACCAACTTTTGTAGGTGGAGACCAAGAACTGTGTAAAACTTTCAATGCCATGGCAGCCAGTGTTGCATACCTTGTTTGTAGAGTTTGAGGGCATTCTAAATGCAAAGCCACTTGGCTACGTTTCCTCAAATGTCGCAGACTTGAATCCAGTGACTCCGAACCTACTCCTTATGGGCCATCGTGATGCCTCCCTACCTCAAGCCTTATTTGACTCGGTTGCCTTATACCAACCTGCTCGGAAGGCACAGATGGACACACAGCCAGGTGTTAGTAGACCATTTCTAGACTGCCTTCATCCGAGATTAACTTCCAGGTTTACAGGATCGGCATAAGTGGAGAAAGGATGGCAAAAAGCTGAACGTAGGCAAAGTGGTTTAATGGTTGATCCAAAACTTCCTCGTGTGGAGGATGCATGATCGGCTCTCAAAGGGGGCCAATTGCGTGCACTATGAGCTTCGCACGCTGCTCTCCTGCCTCCCGCTTTGAGAAGGGTCCAGGTTTGCGTTTGACTGCATTCATGGAGTGCCAGGTAATTTTGTGAAGAGGTTTGGAAAGGGCTTCTTCCTTTCTCTGAGGAGGCAATCAGGCTCGCATTTACATTTATTTATTACATTTATTAATTTAGCAGTTCTGCTGATGCTGAGGCAGCGCTGCGACTGCAATTGTGGGGTTCGGATGTGATATTATTATGGGGTTAGAGACCTATCTCAGCATTCATGTCATGCTCTGACAAGGTGACTGGGCTCGCGTTCCTCACATTTGCGTTTCCTTTCCAGTTCCGTCACTACGGAGGCAGGACAGCATCTGCACTTGTGGGGCTCACATATGATGTTACAAAGGGATTAGAGAAATATCTCTGCCCTCAACTACAACTTTTATGTCACGCTCTGAGGACGCAACTAGGCTTTCGTCATGATGTCTTCTTGCTCAGCAGGCCAACAGTCAATGCAAACAGATATAATCGTTTTATGGGAATATGAGGCAAAGTGTAATATAGAGCACATATAAACATACAAAGCACATATAAACATTTGATTCCACTTGATTCTTTTTTGCTAACATAGCTCCAAATGTGATTAAAAATGGTTATATTACCATTTAGTCATACTTTTTTTACCTTTTTTAATATTTCCTTGTTTGCAATGTATTATTATTATTATTATTATTTCTCCATAAAGCTGCTTTGAAACAATGCTACATTGTAAAAGCGCTGTACAAATAAACTTGAACAAAGAATAAATACAATGTTTTTGACAGCATTTATGTGTGCTCACATAGCAATAATAAATGGAGTAGTACATAATCCCCCACTCCTGTGCCCTAATAGAAGGTAGTGCAGTTGTGGACAAATCACTTACCTCTCCATTGTTCATCACACACAGTAAATAGGCTGGTTTTATTGGTGAGTTCTGGGAGTAGACTGCTGCATTCCATAACTATAGCTTGAGGAATCATGATGACACAGGACACCAGCCAGATAAGAACAATGCTCTTGCGGGCTCGTTTGGCAGTGCTTTTGAACTTCAGTGGATGGCAGATAGCGTACCAGCGATCTTGGGCAATGCAGCTTAGTGTCAGGACTGACACAGACACAGAGATTGTCTGAAAGAAAAACAGACAGGAAACGGAGACCCAGAGGTGAGACATGGGGCAGGAGTGAGACATAAACAAAGTATTTTATATAATATATAATCATATATATATATATATATAATAATCATTTCTGTAGTATTGTTAAGAAGATGTACTAAAATGGTTGCTAAAATGTGAGGAGTGTACTCACTTTTGTGAGATATAAGTGAGTACACTCTTCACATTTTAGCAACCATTTTAGTACATCTTCTTAACGATACTATAGAAATGATTATTGTCAAAATAGCTGGGAACAAAAGTAAGTACACCCTTAGTGATAGTGGCTGTACATGGTTTAACCATGCAAAGCCATAGGTCTTATTCATCATGTTCATGTTTTTGTCTGCTTGAAAGGACCATAGAAATTTGTGCATCTTGTATTAGACCAGTTACAATTTGGTGCTTTGAGTACAATTATCTTATACTGACCACTGGATGTTTAACATGACACCTCATGGCAAAGAACTCTTTAAGTATTTAAGAATTAGAATGTTGCTCTCCTCAAAGATGGCCTAGGCTATTAGAAGGTTGGTAACACACTGAAACTGAGTTACAGTACAGTGGCCATGGTCATACAGAGGTTTTTATGAATGATTTAGTGTTTGCACATTGGTCTGCTATTGTGGGGACATGGCACAAAGTAAAACGTGATTAGTTGCTTTACCTGTCAGTCATATGTACTCTTGGGGAGGCCTTTGCCACTAAAAGCTGCCAAAGATCCCAGACCTTCAGTATAAAGGTCTGGCTACGCTAGACTAGGCCTGCACTGGACAAACTAGATTCAGCTTATTAAAGTCTTACCTTATGATCACCTTTGCTTCATTGGATTCAATTAGCAATCACTTAATTCATTAAAGGGGTAGCGTCGGTTTCTTAACTTTGGAAAAGTTTAGTTTAATTAGTTAAAGTTTAATTCGGTTGTTATCTATACTGCTATATTCACATCACTTCACATATAGCATGTGATGGTGGGATAATAGCTCTGTTTCAGCGTTTGCATGATAATGTTTGAGGCAGGTTGCCAGGTTCACAGAATCAGCTGGACAGACATTTTCACCTCATAAAATGCTGTGTCGTGTCTCCACCTAAATCTAACATTGAGCCATGGATACAGCTTGTCCTAAAAAAATACAAATTATATTTACACAAAATAACATAACTCTGATTGATGCCCATGCATAGATGGCCTGAAATAAATGCTCTTGTACAAAAAATGTTGTGATGCTCAATTTTCTGAAGCACCTGCCATAGGGCAACAGGTCAGGAAATTTTAGATACCCATTACAGGTACACAAGCTTGAAAGTTGTGGAGGGTGGCCAGATGAGCACCAGTAATCATTGCAGCATTCTAGACTTTCCCTAGTGGTTTTATTGTCTGATTTGGTAGCTGATCCAAACCTGACAGTAATTGAAGTGTGCAGGACGAATTGAACTGCTGGTGAGTAGAACTCAGTCAGCGGCTCCTGTGGCAGCCAGAGATGCAAGTATATCTGCTGTGGGGTATTCTTCACAATGAAGTTAATGTGAATGTGCCACTTCAGATCCTGATAGAAAGAAGTGACCAACAACCTAAATAACTTCACAGCAGCTACAGTGATATATTATTACATATGTATTTTAGTATGTTTACCATTATTTTAATCACACAGTTTTAGTGTTCTTTCAATAGAAGTGATAAGATCTACAAGATGGCCACACCTCTGCAGCGGTCAGTGAATAATTGTCTGGACCATACCAATCATATTTATTACATATTTCCGTATTTTTAGTATGATTTACCATTATTTTAATCACAATCAGTTTTATGTCGTTCATTTCAATAGAAGTGATAAGATCTGGACACTTTTCTATCCCATGGCCACACCTCTGCAGCAGAGAGAGAAGACGGAGGCTGTGGCATTTTAGTGGGATGTTCTATACCTCAGGAAAAAGCGTTGTGCTTGTGCTTTTGGACCATCGCTAAGTGACAATCGATGGGATATGTTTGTAAATTGGCTGTAAAATATGTTTATGGAGTTAACATGTCACAGCTTGTTTCCGTGAGTAACAGTCAACACAGCAGAGGAAATAACTATAAAAGATACTATAAATAGTGAGGAGAAATACTTATAGTAATAACGATAACAAATGTATGTAATACAAACATAAAATGCTATAATTTTCAGTCCGTGCCTTTTCATGGACTGTGCATGTTGACAATAATTAAAAATGTATCTGATGTGAGTTTGCATTCCTTATATGTATGCCTTATGTATATTCGTTTTAATAACCATCACACTACGTCAGTTAATAACTAGGTTACTTAGAGATTAGTTTCTTAAGCTAAAACATCTAAAACCAAAATTAAAGTAAATAATAAATACTACTATATTGCTGTTACCGTGCAGCAGACGAGACATACACAAGAGCTCTGATCAGTCTTTACTTTTACTTCATCAGAGCAGAATCAAAACAGGTACAAACCTCACTTAAGAGGGGCCTCAAACAGGCAGAAATATCAGCGGTAAACCACACACTGAGCAAAACTTACAGCTCTCAGGACCAGACAGCACACGGTCAAACCAACATAATAACAATAATACCAGATGATGAACTAAAGCAAACAAAAGCTTTTTAAAGAGTCCAGGTAATGACATAAACAGGTGAAGCTGGTGCGGGGCTGAGTGCAGGTGATAGGGAACAGGTGAGCGGAGTGCAATGAATTATGGGACATGTAGTTCAAAAGTCCGGGGATGCAGACCGGGTGAAGTGTGGGATCGAATCCAATGCTGGAAGGGATTGTATTTGACTCTGTGGCAATTGCTATATATCCCACTCCTAAAAAAGCCAAATCTCGAACAGAGAGAGCTGACAAATTTTATGCTAATTTTAAATCTCCCCTTTTTGTCGAAAATACTGGAAAAAGTTAGAGAAAAGTAGTATCTATGAACAATTTTAATCAGGATTTAGGCCCCACCATAGCACAGAAACAGTTACAAATTACCTCCTTTTTAGCATCTCATCGTGGTAAAACCTCTCTTACTGGCCCTCAGTGCAGCTTCTGACACAATAGATCATACAATTCAACTTAATAGACTAGAAAACTATGTTGAAATTATTGGTCAAGCGTTAGCTGCCTCCACAGAGTTCTTTTAGAACTTCAATGGCCTCACACTCTATTATTTCCCACATCAGGTCAGTTTGGAATGCATTTTGGTAGATGCTTTTACTTAAAGTGCATTCAAGGTATAAACATTTGTCAGTATGTATGATTTCTGGGAATCAAACCCATAACATGTTTGTTGCTAACAATGCTTTTCCATGTACTTCTCTCCACATCCAGATAGAAACAGAAACTGATATATAATGCTTATTTGGTTACATTTAGTCAACAAATATGTACAGTTGCCTAGAAACTTACCCACAGGCTCATCTTACCCTAGTAAATCTATATGAAGTATTGTGTTTTCATACAGAAACATTGCTATTTTCAAAACGAATAATAGGTAAAGTGATTTGGTACTGTATGTTGCTTTTTAAAAACATAGTAAAGTCCTCTTAGTAAAATAATTGTTGTAAATTGTGTCCTCCAAATAAAACTCAGTCATCAAATTGGCCAAGCTCTTGGGTAACTGCCCACAATAAAACAACATAGCATGCACACAAGGGCCTGCGTCCGAAAGCTCTAAAATGCTGCCTTCTCAAGTTCAAGTTTCAAGGAGGGTCATTTCTCCTCTGACGCATCACAGCTGCAGTCAGTAGTTTGATCAAAATTATTTGAGTTAAAGTCGTGTACTAAATTTGCTAAAGTTTGAAGCCGTGTAGGTCTGAGTTGATCTGGATTATTAGTTGTGATTGAATTTAACAATGTGTTTGTGTGTATGGTAAACTAGGTAGTAGTTAAAAGGCTAATATTATACAATAAAGGATTGTTTAGCCGGGGATGACTGAGTGCAGCTATGAGTGCAGCTATGAGTACAGCCATTCCAAAGTAGAAAGATCAAGGCATGTCTGAATCCAATATTTGCTTCACTTCCTGTCTCCTGAGATACCTTCATCTGATCGATTTTTGAAGGCAGCATAGATGTATCCTTCGCTGCCTTCAATGTCCCACAATCCTGTGCATGCGCATCTACCGTGAACGTTATTGGTTGAGCAGGGTTGGGCTCGAAAAAATAAAATGGCTTTTGGATGTAGCCAAGGACTTCCACAGAAACTGTGTGTACCTGATCAAAACAGTAGTTTATATTTTTGCTATGTGTTGCATTTAATTGTTTGCTATTTAGTTTTACTGAAAACAGGCAAAATAGGCTTTTAATAGGCTGTATAACTTTCCTGTATAACAATAACACTACTGGGGCCGATAATGTTTAAAAATGAATATGTGTTTAATGCCTTGTATCTTTTTTCTGAGTAATATCTGTGGACATTTACAACATTTATAGTGGACATTTATTGTGTCCAATAGCCATACTTTGAGAAGTATTTATTGTAGTAAAAAGTTAAAGCTTAGCAAGTGTTGGCATAAACTGTAAAAGATGCATACATTCTACATTGTGTTTCAAAAATTAATCACAAATGATGACTCTCAAAAGGCATGATTGTGAATAGAAACAAATTTTTTTTTTAGACATATACCATATTACCACTTGATGCGGCACACAGCTGCTCCTTCAATCCTGAAAACTTCACATCTCTCATTAATATTCAGCTTTCCTACTCACAAAGATAACTGTGCTGAAAGATGGGGAAGAAGTGACTGCAATTGTAGCTTTCAAAATGTGGTGAATATAACAGCTAAAAGTAGTCAATTAGAGTCAGATCGATTATTCTTCAAGAATGGCTGAGTGGCTTAAAAATGACACAAGTATGGCATGTTGATATTCACATTTTTAGGAGATCCATTAGCTCCAACAGCCGAATGTCACCACTGCCTGACAGAAAATTAGACAGAATATCTCAAAATATTTTCTTTTGTGTTACACTGAAGAAAGAGTCATATATACAGGTTTTGAATGACATGAGGGTAAATTAATGATGACAGAAATTTTATTTTGGGGTGCACTACTCTCCAAGTCTAAAAACTTTCCAAACTTTATTTTAAAGTTGTGGACTTCCTACTACAACAAATAGGAAACTCTCGATTCTGACTGAATTAATAACAGTACATGCATTAACAGTTCACCTACCTGTAAGTAAGGTAAGATCTTACAAAGGGTCTTTCCAAAGAACCAGGTTTCTGTAATGTCAACCACAAGACTTGCAGGAAGACACATGATTGTCACCAGGATGTCAGCAAAGGACAAGTTCACAATGAAGTAGTTGGTCACTGTGCGCATGTGATGATTTTTCCATACTGCAAAACAAACTGAAAAGAATAGTCCATCAGTATTTTTAACAATTATAGTTGGCACTATATCATTGCTATTGGAGAAATCTTCATGTACTTCATAAGACACTATTAAGACTATAATGGAATGTGACTGAATGTACTAATCTGCATATCATCAAAGGCCACAGCTAGCTCTTTGTAGTCTTGATTTATATGTTGAATCATCAGATGAAAAATAATTGTTATTAAAATACTATTTGTACAGGTGGTTTAAAATGTTAGTGGTTTTGGTTAGATACCATTTAAATTTAATGTGAATCTGTCTTGAATGTGAATCCTTTGCTTCACAGACAACAAAACATGTTGTATTTTTTTATCATAAACAATCAAGTATTTAAAAACTATAACACTTATTTCTCAGTAAACACAGTCACGTTGTTGAAAGTGAAAGCTGCATACAAAGGCCGCAAAGAGCTTTTTGACGCTCTCTCCCTCCACAACATGCATCTCTGACTGCATTTTGCCTACAAAATTTTATTTTAAATAAATAATAGTCAAATAAACACACACATACAAGCTATTACATATCTTTGACAGTCTCAGAATAGTCTAAAAATAAGAATCCTAGAGAACAGTCAAAAACATTGTGTATGTATGATTCATTTGAAATACTTAATATATAAATCAAGCATTAAAAATCCCATAATTAAGGTGTGTTCAGATTTTGCGCTTTTTGCATGCTCGAATTCCCTAATTAAATGTAAAGCTCAAACGCTCAAAGAAACAGCGACAGTGTTGCCATGCGCTCCTTTTTTCACGCGCAGATTATGGTTGCTTAGCTACATAAGACGCCGCGGGAGCGCAAACTCTGGAGCTTTTAAAAAATAAAGAAAAAGTGGAGCGGTTCACATTTTCCACAATTTGAACGGCCTCAAATACAGCTAAAACAAATTACAGTAACAGTAAAATTAGACTGAACAATAAAATCAATACTTTTTTCCTGTGTAATGGACTGTTGTTTTCAGTGTCAACTATTGCAGCTGTACCGTTTAGTGTGAACATGACGTCACGTTGTGTTGCTTGCTGTGGGCGGTGGTGCCATTTTTGAAGGATATTGGTTCTTTTCTGCTTTTCTTTTAGTGCGTTCAGATCAATGTTTTGTGTTTAAACTGTTCGTGAGCTTCCAGGATTCTAAAATTTTTCAATTCCAGCAAAGTGTATGCACTTACTCCAAATACCAAGTAGTTCACAATGTTGGGGTACATAAGATGAGGCAGTTCTTGGTTGTTCTGGGTAGTTCTCGTAGCCATTCCTTGGCTGGCAACTCGTGTGGATCTTTGCCTTTTATAACCTTTATTTCATCCAAATATATTTCCTTTGAAACGACATTCAGTTTGTCGTGATAAACCCCTTTTCCTACTCTCCGTATTTAGCACCGCTGCTTTCAAGCGAAACAAGCAGCAGTACAAATGTTAACAACGTATAATCCTTCCAAAATGGCAGCGCTGCGTCAGCATACGTGACATCAATTGACAACCTCTATAGTCTCACGGACATATATAAGAAAAATGTTATATGCTTTACATGCTAAAAGAAAAACTGTCCCTTTCGATACCACCTTTAAATTTTCTTTTAATTTCTGTCTTCTCTTATTGTTTGGCATTGGCTTTACTCTAGAGCTGCACAATATATCGAAATTACAGAAATTTGCATATCGCAATGGTTTGCAATAAATGAATGATTTAATTTGAATACTTTAAAAAGTAATTTATGGTCAACGAGTTAGGTCGAAGTGGATAATATAGTATCTGGCACATGGATGTTAGTTGTGGGCATAATAGTGTGCTGTGCAAGTGCTCTGATGCAAGACAGTCAACAAGCCACAAAGCTTTTATAGCCAGCTGATGCTTTCTTTTCCATAAAATATGAAACGTATGTTGCTTATATAATTCTTAAAAAATACATTTTAATATTATTTAAATGAGCTTTAAAACTATAAATATCATATCGAATATCGCATTATTTAGCATGCTGTGGCATATCGCAGTTTTTTACAATATCATGCAGCCCTACTTTACTCCCTTTAAAACATAAAGATAGAGCTTGCTTGCAAACTCGTCTGAAATGTAATTAACAACTTTGTTGAGCAGGTTACTTACCAACGCAATATTTTAAAATCTACCAATGGTGACCATATAAAATCGGAAGCAAGAAGCAGTGGCGATTATGGCGCACTCAAGTGTACAAAAGGATAACGATCATGCATGTTCAATCACACAGCACACTACGGCAAAATCAACTCTAATATCTAATACCTAACATCAATAGAACAATGACATGCCAGATTGTCAAATGACATTTATAAACGGGGGAGTATGATGATTTACTAATACAATTGATGCATAAAGTTTTCCTATGTATGTTTTCTTGTTCTCTGTATCTAAGTGTATGTATTCAACTCTGTATTTGAAACTTTACATGTAGTTTTTCTTTACCTTTGTGTTTCCTGTAAAGGTTCTACAGTTTATCTTAATGTTTTAGTTTATGCAAAATAAAAAAAATAAAAACAGGGATTATCCTAATTCCGAGGATTATTTCGAGAATTTTGAGTTATATTAGCTACTGTTCTCATATTAATTATAATTCAAATGCATTTTACTCACCACAATATTTGTATTAATTATTATTGCAAGGTGGGCACTTTCAATTACTTCTGAAAAAGGACAGGGGCTCAAGTCCCCAAAATCCCCCCCTGCAAGCTCAAGCATAAGTAGTCACACAGTAGTCACAGAAATAGTGAGGGAAAATCGGATTTAATTACAAAGATTTAATTACAGCATAAACTCAGAGTAATCCACACATGACAAATGACTGAAAACTACTTAAAAACATCTGTGTCCAGAATGTTAGGTAGTCTCTCAAGGCTAATTTGTATAATATGATGACGTGATTGTGCGTTAGGTGTTCTGGAAATAATGTCTCATCGCACATGCTGATGCTGAAAAGCTTGTGGGTGATCTGTCTTACCTGTGTGCTCTTGTCTGTGTGCATACTGTCTCTATGTATATATATATATATATATATATATGTATATATATATATATGTATATATATACATATATATATATATATATATATATCTATATATATATATGTACTATATATAGTACTATATGTATATATATATATATATATATATATATATATATATATATATATATATATATATATATATATATGTATATATATATATATATATATATATATGTGTATATATATAGTATATATATATATGTATATATATATATATATATATGTATATATATATATATATATATATATATGTATATATATATATATATATATATATATATGTGTGCTGTACTATGTACTAGCCCCAAAACTCTGGAATGACCTTCCCAGCAATGTTCAGGACTCATCTCTTTACCCACGCATTCACCTATTTCAGCTCCTAACTCATTTAGGCCGCAATAGTTAGCTGAACCGGAACCGAGCATACAAACACCAATTTTACTGTATGGCTTTAACATTACATGTGAACGGCCGCTACGCTAATGATAGTCTGTTTTGTCTCCTCTCTCCTCTCTCTCTCTATTCCTCTTTCCTTCTCGCTCTTTGTCCCCCTCTCTCTTCTCCAAGGGACTCTGAGGAACACATATTACATTCCAGCTGGCATTATACAGTTCCGGCCCGCCTGATGCCCATCTTGGTGATGGTCAATGGATGACTGCCCAAGACAACCGGCCACTACCTTGCACCCACAGCTCTCCTAAATTAAAACGTCTAGGTTACGTCTGTAACCCCTGTTCCCTGAAGGAGGGAACGAGATGTTGTGTCGATGGCAACACTGTCGTCATCGACACAACGTCGAGTGACTGACAGAAAGGCAACTAAATTTATATAATTCATTTTTACTTATTCACTTCTTTTAATTAGTAACTATTCTGTGTTCTGTAACGTGAGTTATAGATGCAATTAATGGCACTTTGTGTCCTCTATTACGTATCGCACATGTGCTATGGATTGCAACTGTCAGGGTTTTTTTTCTCTCTTAAGGAGTTTTTTTTATCCCTGACCACTGACTGTTATCTTTCAATACCTGTAAAGCTGCTTTATAATGAACTTTGTGAAAATGCTCTATACAAATGAAATTGAATTCAATTGAATTAAACGCAATTGAATTCAATTGAATTAACTGTCTGCACGCCTCCTGAAACCTCTCCACAACAGTTTTAACCACGTTGCCAAAGAGGCCCGAGGGCACGAGAGGGGCATCAAACAAAAACATTTTGTCAGAGGATTTATTGTCTGACAAGTATAGCCAGAGGTGCCTCTCTACTGCCACCATAGCTATCGAGTGACCCATCGAACTGGTGGCTTCACATGTGGCTCGCAGAAGGATATCCATGTCACCAACTGCATGTGAGCACCTCCTCTGTTCGTAGTGTGGGCAAAAATTCGAGTGAAAAACCCCATATACTAAATGGTTTATATATATATATATATATATATATATATATATATATATATTATTTGATTTTTTGGGGGGGCATAAATATGGGCACCACCATTTTAAGATGTTTGTGTTAAGACTTCCGGTGATCTGCTAAAGCTATAGCAGCTGAGTGAGATGAGTGTGCAGTTTTGACTGGCTAGTTAATATTTATTATGTAAGGTACAGGCTTAATGTGTGCAGTTAGATGTTGCTATAATAGCTGGTACAAACGGCAAAAATTCCGACAAAACATTTGTTTTGACTAGAATCCACGCATCAGAGCTGAATGTGGACTTATCGCACTTTATTATCTGCATCCACCTCAGAAGGGGGAAGAATCTCGTTGGCTTTGGTTAAAAGCTTTAAGTGATGTTTTATTTATGAATTTCAGGAGCAGCACGTGCAGATAATCAACGCTGCCAGTGCATCATCAGTAATCTCACTGTCTGTCGAACCAGCACGGAGAGAACCTCTATAAATAATCAAGCAGTGTTTGTTTATTCCACTCTGTTGACGGAAGACCGACAGAAAATCATCTTTTCACTGAAAAGTGGTTGGGCTATTATGCCAGTAAAATACGAAATAAATAAATATATCGTCATATGATATATCAGGCCACTTCTTATTTTCATCCTCACATTGTGTTATACATCGCGGGTGTGGAAAATATTTCCCATAACTGTTTTTAATCATGTTTTACACCTGATCCCACAGCATTGTTTTCAACCAGCCGGCTAATAAAACTGAAGTCTCGACACAAAAAGGAAGTACGTCTCAAAAGTTTGGGATCAGTAAGACTTGTCAAGTCTTTTACGCTCATCAAGGCTGCATTTATTTGATCAAAAATATAGAAAAAAAACATTAATATTGCAAAATGTTATTACAATATAAAGTAATGTTTTTTATATTAATATACTTCAAAATATAATTTATTCCTGCGATGCAATGCTGAATTTTCATCAGCTGTTACTAGAGTATATTAATATAAAAAAAACATTACTTAAGACTAGAGTCTTAAGTGTCACATAATCCTTCATAAACCATTTTAATATTTTGATTTATTATCAGTGCTGGAAACAGTTGTGCTGCTTAATGTTTTTTTAACCTATGATACTTTTTTCAGGATTTCTTTGATCAATAAAAGGTTAAAAAGAACTGCATTTATTTGAAATAGAAAGGTTTTCTAACAATATACACTACTATTCAAAAGTTTGGGGTCAGTACAAATTAATTAATTAATAGTTTTATTAATCAAGCATGTGTTAAATTATTAAAAAGTGATAGCATAGATTTACATTGTTAGAAAAGATTTATATTTTGAATAAATGCTTGTTATTAACTTGTTATTCATCAAAGAATCCTAAAAAAAATTTGGCAGCACACCTGTTTCCAAAATTGATAATAGAATAAATCAACATGTTAGAATGATTTCTGAAGGATCATGTGACACTTAAGACTGGAGTAACAGCTGATGAAAATTCAGCTTTGCATCACAGGAATAAATTATAATTTGAAGTATATTAATATAAAAGCCATTATTTTTTATTGTAATAACATTTTGCAATATTACAGTTTTTTTCTGTATTTTTAATCAAATAAATGCAGCCTTGATGAGCGTAAGAGTCTTCTTTAAAAAAACATTTAAAATACTGATCCCAAACTTTTGAGCAGGGGTATATATATATACACACACTACCAGTCAAAAGTTTGGAAACACGTACTCACTGTTGTTTAGATTTTTTGTAACTGTGGGAATTATGTTGTGACTAAAAATATCCTAAATAAATGAACACTTTGTTATATTTGATCATCTTCAAAAGTAGTCATCCTCTGTCTAGAATTTGTAAGATCATACTCTTGACATTTTATCATCCAGGTCTCAACCTGAGAAGATTTTTAAACAACACTAAAGGAATTTCTAACTATGCTGGACTCTTATTGGCTGCTTTTTATTAAGTAATCAATTTCAAAAATATTTTTTTATATTTTTTATTTTAGTTTTCTAATTAAAGAAATGAATATGTTGGCACAATTATATTTTTTGTCTACGAAAGTACTTTCAAACATCGAAATGTACACCTTCGAATTTTTAAGATCATGTGAAACATTTTTTGTCAATTGTATCTAAACTTTTGACTGGTAGTACATATATATGTCTCACCTCGTTCATAAGGAAGATACAGAAGTGATAGGCGAAGCCTGGAGCGTCTCTTTTTCTAAATAAATGTAACAAATGCCTTCATGTTTGAATAAAGAAAGGAAGGAGGAGGAGTTAGGGGGATTGACTGAAACAAATATAAACATGAAAGAAAATATCTTCTATTACCACCTAATTGCAAGACGTTTCATGAAAGTGATTTTCTTGACATTGTCAACCTCCGGCTGACATTCAGCACAATTACACTTCTAGAGGGCCGATTCTCTTTCTTTTCAAAAGAGCTTGTGCTCCTGTGGCGTCTGTTGTTGCTATGCAACCATGAACAGCGACGATCAGCCACTCCTCTGTGTTGCGGAAAGGGTGAAATTGATTTGATGGTTCTTGTCACATGATCTTCAGCGCTTGAGGCATTCTGAAAAGGTGATGTTTGCATGTCAGCGCGTCTAGAAAAGGTGACGAGTCTGGAAAACATGTCCGGACCGGGACGCCTCTATTATAAGCATGTGCGACGCGCGTCTACATTTGAAGTAACAAATTTAAACGAGCAAAAGATTACAAATGTGAACTGCCCCTAACGAAGGGCCAGAATAGCAAAGAGCATAAAAATACAAAACTCGGATCATCTGAATAAATCACATAGTTGTCATTTACAATGGCCATCTTTTTATGGCAGAAACCATGATAAATAAAACTGATTTTTAAGGATGATGCTCTAAAAACTAACAAAACCTAAATTGAAAAGATCTGAATAAGACCGGTCCAGTCTATGGTATTGATACTCCAAATAGTGCTTGAGGTTGTATTGTGATTGTAAACCATTTTCAGAGTCATTTACCATACACATTTACAATACGCAAAATATCCAATAGTCCTTAAAATAGCAGGTGTATTGCTTGTAGGTGTTTCTGAAACGAGAACATTGACCGTTGTTGCCTTCAGTTCTATATTCATGATTTATAAATTCTTTCATTACACTGAATAAAATCCTCATTCCAATATTATTGGCAGATTATGAAATGTTTATGACAGACATCAATGCCTTCCTTCCATAATGACTGGCTGCTGCCTGGCATTTCACCTTTTATTTGACCTCTAATTTTAAGGGTTGTTTTTCTTTTCATTTTTATCACACTTTCCTCAGGTGCTTCACACCAATATCAAAACCACAATCCACTGCACAAGCCTGTCACTCAGTTTAAAAAAAAGAATGAACTGAAAATGCCTGCTCTGCTCAGTTCGGCATGCCTCCGAAGAAAATCTTATTGATCAGAGGTTTCTCTATTGTACCTCAAGAGATTTGATTTTTCAGCTGTGTTTTGTTTAGTTTATATTGAAATTGAGTTTATATTTAATAATATTGACATATTGATATTTTAATTGCAGACTTGAGCTCAGCTTGTGACATTGTTGAGATCTTTTTTTTACTGAGACGCAGGAGACTTGAAGTTATAAAGATCTGATCTGGCATTTTCCCTCTGTGGGAACATTCTACTGATGTGTATGTAAATTATGTGAGTTTAAGACATGAAGAGCATTTTGTCTATTGCAGTTCCTGTGTGATAAATATTAATGACATCATAATTTCAACACTAGTAATACAGAAATATGGAGTCTTCTCCAGTCTGCAGTGTCATTCATTTACATAGCCTAATTACAACATCAGGAATTACGTCCACATGCTAATTAACCTGTAGCTCAGTTGGCAGAGCCTTGTGTTATCAATTCAGAGGCAAGGGAACACTTACTGATAAAATGTTTAGCTTTGGATAAAAGTGTCTATCAAATGCAGAAATGTAAACAAACTCCTGCACCAAGCAAGCATGTCTCAAATACTCCCCGTCGGACATTGTTTGACTGAACAGTGGCAACATAATCAAAGCTAGTGGCTGAGCTGGTAGACAAGCAAACAGGTTGCAATTCCATGTGATGCCCTACTCCTTTAAAGAGAATAGCAAATAAAAGATGTGACTAAAGAATTCTAAATCAAGTACAATTTCAAGTGATCCATGATAGATCTTAAGGAATTAGCCATCTTCCGGCTACCCAGGGTTTCTGGATTGGTGATTTAAATTATAATTATGAAAAAGCACCAAACTTAAAGTGGTTAAAAGTGGTTGCATGATTCTGCATTGCCTTCAGTGGCATGCAAAATAAAATAAAACAAACAAAATAAAAATGCACAATATTCAAGATTTAACAACTGTAAAATGCCTGATTTATCGGTCATACAAAAATCCACATTATGATTCTAGTACACAAACCTTGAATAGCAATAAAGCACATGATTTGATTTGCCAGTGGATTTATAGAAAATATTAAACACGTTTATTATTAAACAGGCAACATACTGTGTTGTTAATTTTGCATATATATTAATTGACGTAAAGGTGCAAGTAAGGATGATATACTGTGAAGATTTTAATTGGGTCATGAACTGCATAGTTTTACATTTATTTGTTCTCTGAGGGCCACTTAAAATACTACTTTTATATAAAAGTATCATCATGCTGAAATAGGTTTTCTATTCTGTTTAGCATTCTATTTCATATTATATATTTGTGAATAGCATGCAATTGAAGCGCACCAGGATTCAAAATAATGTTTTATCTCTTTCTACAATAAATGACTTGAAACCTCTGAAATCAATGTATCTTAAAGCCAGATTAACTGTAATTAAAAACCCGATTTACAGTACAAACGTAGTCCTTTTACAAAACTATGAGTTGAGAAGCAAACATAACGCAGACCCCTTTGACCCGTATTTGTCAGCCTGTAAAACATTTTATCTTGCAAACATAATTGGAAATCAATTTTTAAACACATACAAGTTGTAAACCTACCCAAGGTGTTTCCCACCAGTGACACACAAAAAACGATAATATATCCAGCTATGAGAACCCATTCATACTGTTTAGGATGAAGGTATTCTCTCCAGATGTACTTCAAAAGTTCATCATCTTCATCGATATGAGGATGTGAGACGTTGAGATGCTGCGTTGCAGTCAGGCATTCAGTACAGACGGAATTAACGGGGGTCCCGGACATCTTCTCTCTCAGCATCGCGCATGAATGAGGCAGAGAGAGAGAGAGAGAGGGGGATGAATCTTAGAGTCGGATAGAGCCGTGACGCATTGTCATCCTCTGAGCCTATAATTACTTAGCAAGACTGAGGAGCGTTTTAAACCTGTAGACCTTTAAGAGCATGCTGTTTACTTGTACATCTCGTGGAGAAGCTTATTTTTATTCAAGTGAAGATGTCTTTAAGCAAAAGGATGAATTGCAAACATTAAAATGATTGGTATATAAATGTATTCATTGTACACACGAATACGAATACAAACCGCACGTATGCACGCATACACACACGTGTATATTCTATCCCCCTTCCCCTAAACCTAAGTATCACACAAAACTTTCTGCTTTTTCAAAAATTATCATTCTGTATGAATTACATTTATGCATTTGGCAGACGTTTTTTTATCCAAAGGGAGTTACAGTACATTATACCATACATTTGTTTCTGAGTATGCACAATCCCCTTGCTAGAGCCATGCTCGAACCACTAAGCTACAGAAAAGCTTGTCCACATGAGTCTTTGTGTACTCAGGTTTAAGTCCCTACCAGGATATAAAAGCAATGTCTCACACACACACTTTGGTTTTTGGTGGGGACATTCCATAGACGTAATGACTTTTATACTGTACAAACTGTATATTTTACCCCTTCCCCAAACCCTAACCATCACAGAAAACTTTCTGCTATTTTAGATTTTCAAAAAACATAATTCTGTTTCATTTATAACCTTGTTTTCCTTATGGGGACCAAAAAAATGTCCCCACAAGGTCAGAATTTACTGGCATTCCTATCTTTGTGGGGACATTTGGTCCCCACAACGTGTTAATTACCAGGTGCACACACACACACACACACACACACACACACACATGCAAACACACAGACCCAGTTCGTTTGGAATAGGAGGGTAATTAAAGATTTTTTATTTTTAGTAAAAATGCATTCATAAAATGCAATGAAAACAATGTTTATCTAATTATTACAATAATAATTGTAATATTACAGCAAATATTACAGTAATAATAATAATAATCATCATCATCATATTAATATAACAAAAAAACATAAATTCCCTTTCAGTCGGTCACTCCGATGTCACGACGGCCGATAAATTGAAATCTTACAGAGAGTCGATTGGTTCTTTGTGTGTAAATAAACGAGCCAATGAACGGCATGCGGCTTTCGCGTTCCGCCCCACGGCGGGATATGCTTTCAGCTTTTCACTTCAGAAAGTGTGTTAAGTATTGGTGAAACGGTGTGTGGACGACGCATCAGTGGTGCTCCCCAGTCTCCATCCTAAAAGAGCTCTCACGGGGTTTCACATCTTTTTCAAGATGGCATTTCACCCGTGTGTTTCTGGATGCAGGAAATATGTGATGCAGAAACCCATCAACAATGTGGCCCAATCCAAGGACCTGGTCCGAGGATGCGCCACCTTCTTCTGCATCCCCTGCTCCTCAGCGGGTACACCATATTTAATTATTCTTTCATTCCTGTGGGGATATGAGTCACAGAGTAAGAAAGGAGCATCTCTGTAAATCTAAACAAGATCTGGCACTCCCAGACTTTCATCTGTATTAATGGGCTTCTCACATCAGATTCATTTCAACTGCTTGGAGGATCATAGCGACTCCTCCAACTGGCTCCAAATAGTTCACGATCAATGTTACCCCATAACCCCAGTGCGGCAATTCTTTCCCCTATCCACCTTATTTTTGGTGTAAATATGGGCACCGCCATCTTGAGCTGTTTGTGTTAAGACTTCCAGTGATCCGCTACAGCTATGGCAGCTGAGTGAGATGAGTGTGCAGTTTTGACTGGCTAGGTAATATTTATTATGTAATCCAAAGGTACAGGTGTAATGTATGCAGTTAGAGGTTGCCATAAAGGCAAAAATTTCGCAAAAACATTTGTTTTGAGTAGAATCCATGCAGCAGACCTGAATGTGGACGTCACACTTTATTATCTGCATCCACCTCAAAACAAGGAAGAATTTTGGCTTTGGTTAAAAACTTTAAGTGATGTTTTACTAACACATTTCGGGAGGAGCACATGCAGATAATAAATGTGGCCGGTGCATCATCAGTAATCTCACTGTCTGCCCAACCAGCAGGGAGTAACCTCTATAAATAATCAAGCAGCCCTACCCTTCGTTTCTCTCCAGTCTTTCAGCACCCCGTCATCCACCCCTTTTCTGGGGGGAAGCACTCTGTGTTCTGGCAGATACTGAGCTTAGAGCCCTCTCCCCGGACAGGGGGAGAGTGCTCCAGGTTCGGAAAGAATTGCAGAGCTCAGAGCCCTCTCCCCGGACAGCACGCCAAATATGCATGCCATTTCTCTTGCTTTATTATCTGCAAAGGCAAACTCGTGAAACTTAAATCATCCAATGAATGAAAACGCCTGTATGTTTGTTCATTCCACTTTGTTGACAGAAGACCGACAGAAAAGTTCATTCCAAAGTGGAATAAACAAACACTGCTTGATTATTTATAGAGGTTCTCTCCGTGCTGGTTCGACAGACAGTGAGACAGAAAAGTGGTTGGGCTATTATGCTCTAGTCAAATACGAAATAAATAAATATATCGTCATATGATATATCAGGCCACTTCCTTATTTCATCCTTACGTTGTGTTATACATCACAGGTGTGGAAAATATTTCCCATTTTAATCATGTTTTATGCCTGATCCCACAGCATTGTTTTCAACCAGCCGGCTAATAAAACCAAAGTTTTGACACAAAAAGGAAGTATACGTTGCATTGTTTACTTCCGCGTTTGAAAATATGGTGGATAGCACTGAATCATTCCACCTTCAATAGTAGTATCATAATTCGAAGTATAATTTGTATCTGGAAATGGATAAAAGAGCATTTTAGGATAAAGTTTTTTTCTATTTTTAATCCCCATCCTTCATTTATACCATCAACAATGGATAGGACCTTTGCACAACGGGAAGAAATGGGTGTGCGTACTATTGGCGATTTTTTTATTGATGCGGTGTTAGCATTCTTTAGCCAGTTGCAAAATATTTCCTCAGAGTTACTTTTTTAGGTTTCTACAGGTCAGAAAATATATACTTGCTCATATAGTTTAATTAGATAATACAATAAAAGGGTCACAGCATTTCTAAAACTTACAAACTTTATGCTAGGATAAAATGTGTCCTATTGTATTTAAGCCAAACACAATGTTTAAATGAGACAAAATGCAATTTGGCTGAATCATTTTTAAAAACATTGTTATCTGGCATTAACATATTTCAAAAGCAAATGTAAAATTAAAGAATTGTCAAAAAATTATAGCTTGCTGTTATACCTACAGTTTAGACTATGCTGATTTACAGTAGGTGAGCACATACATAAAGATGAAATTTGGTTTTCTAGAAGAAACAAATACATCCTGGAGGTTGTGAACCCAGCTGAGCACCAGGCAATTCATATATACAGTGCCTCATTCCTTGACTTATTACAGTATTCCATAAAAAACGAATTTGTCTCACTTTGGTAGTAGATTGCACCTTGCTTGACGAAAGGTCAACACAACAATAATGTACAGAACACCTGCCTGTTGCTCCCAACCTAAGCAGAATTGTATTGTTGTGCCCCCTAATTTTATGCAATTAAAAAACACCTACTATATGGGTCAAAATAAAACTTTAATAAATATAAAGGTAAATAAAACATTAAATTGTAATTCATTCAAGTAATTACGATTGTAGCTCTACAGCAAATACAAACAAAAATCCACATATTGAATAAAACATTTTAAAAGATTAAATATTTTCAAAATAAACAACAATAGATTAAATAAAAATAAACTATGACATATGTCATCTTCTGAAGCGTTCAAAATTTACAAGAGCATACTCCTGCTTTTTTAAGTCATTTTATAGGGCTGTTTTTCGCTTAGGGTCTGTTTTTATTACCACAAAAAATCTGAATACTTCTTTGTAAATTATTTAAAGTAACAAAACCATGGTTAGTTTGTGGTCACCATAGCTACAAAAACCATGATTTTTTTGGTATTATGCATAGTAAAACCAATTACCGACATTAAAACACATTAAGGTCAACTGCCAAAAATGTTTCACAGTATTAGGATACCTGAAAGTTGTGCACAGGCTTTATCTTTTATTCTTTTTCTTTTCTCTGCGGTGGACTGCTGCTGTCTGTTCCCCGGGCATAGTGAATGGCACATCACTTGTGCTTAGTCTACTGCGTTCACTGTAAAATGCTTTTTTCTAAAAATGAAAAATGGATATATGTTTAAGTATATGTGTATGTTAATATAAATATAGAACTAATAATAAGAATATGAATTAATTTTTTGGAGCACCTGGGATGGTGCCCCCTCTGGGAGTTGTAGGTGCCCTACGCTGTCTGCGTACTCTGCATATAGGGAGCGACGCTACTGTGTGTAATTGTACATTATGTATTATAAAGCAGAACCTATTAGACACAGTAAGATAGTTGGATTATTTTTCTTATATTGGTCATACTGGACACATAAACAAACAATATAATCCAGGGATAACAGAATGGGGATTAAATGTTTAAGGTGCTGTACACATACATGCAGAATCCAGTTATACCTATACCTAAACTTCTGCCACACGTGTCTCGTTGGGTCCTGCACACAATAGAGCATGGCTATATGATTCAGTTTGGGCAACATGGCCCATGTTCAACAGGGTGTTGCTCTGGCACACCAGATCCTCCTGCGGGCTCAGGGAAAGCTTTCAGTAAGAGCTATGTATATCCCTAGGCGTCTTAATGTGGTAGTAGATGCCCTGTCGAGGCAAGGGCCAAGGGTAGGGGAACGGAGACTTCACCCTGAGGTGGTGAATTTAGTCTGGGACATGTTTTACCCTGCAGTGGTGGACCTGTTTGCGTCTTAAGAGACAACGCACTGTCCATTGTGGTTCTTCCTAGCACCACCAGCCTCACTGGGGCTAGAAGCTCTTGTACATCCGTGGGCTCCTTTTGAGCAAGCAAACTCTCAGCAGGTGGATAGTGGCTCACTAGCTTAATCTCACTATTTTATCAATCCATCAGCCATCTCTTCTGGCTGTCAAAACCCATTCCACTAAGGTAGTGGTCAGCAACAAGCGGCCCAGGCAAAACTCGCCCGCCAGCAATAATATCTGGCTCATGCCTGCATCCAGATTATTTTAATAGCGTCTGGTTCTAAAATAGATCTGTCATGACAGCAACAGTTACTCAGAATCACTTCGTCTTTAGTGATTTTGCCTTCAAAATAAAACTACGGAACATATTTGCAGCAATGTTTTATTTTGAAATAAACTGAGAGCTTTTAACTTGAAAAGTTCTGAAAGACATTCAAAAGAGTCTGCTGATCGCTAGTTACACCTCTAAAATAGCCCTCATAAAATAATAATGAAAAACACTAGGAGTGACCCCTGATAGTCGAAGATTCGATGCTTCAATAGGAGGATCCTGATTCAACTATCAATCTCACAGCTGAATCTGCAGAGAGCTGATATGAAACGATGATAATGCCATTTTGGTTATATGGGAGTGCTTAATGTCTGATTTTACATAGAACTACTGGTTTTCTCCCAATTAAAGTTAATATACAGCCTATCATGATAATGCTGTAAATAAAAAGAAAAAAGCTTTAATAAATATTTTTAATGTGTGTGACTAAATCCAACCACCTCTGTGACAGATTTAAGTTTCACTTTCCATGATCCATTATTGGCACAGGAGCATCTTGGCGGCCGGGATTTAAATAGGTAACAATGTCTGGAATAATCTAAAGTGATCCACAACATCTTATCTACCTCCACACCATCAGAAACAATATTCTCCAAGACTGGATTTATCATCAGTAAGGCGCCAAGTCCACCGGAGCATTTTAACGCGGCTGAAAATAGTAGAAAACAGAACTATTCTAAAAACACAGGGTGCGGGGACTAGACAGCGCTTGAAAGCGCAGCGTTCTTTCCGCATCTAGACAAAAAACGCAGTGCGCCTGTGCTGATAGTGATTGTGAAAATTATGATTGATGTAAATCCTTAGTCGAGGACACCCCTATAAAACATGGACACCGCCACACAAATGTGGCTTTTTGTTGATGAACTGTAGCTTACTACCAGTTACAAAAGACACTGTAACAGTTTGTCACTGGCAATTCTAGTTGCATTTTTGATCAAATAATTCATCATCATTTTCCTTTGACTATGTTCTGGGCCGACACCTAGTGGCAAAAATGTTGTTGGCCCAATGCCAAACTTACTTTCCGACCCCTGTATTAGGGGTATGGTGGCCTCTAAGGCCTTATGGTCTGAGGCCTTGATGTGTGCAATGCAGCAGGCTGGTCTTCACCGCTCACATTCGTGAGGTTTTATGACTTGGACCTGGCATCTACGCCAGACTCTCATGTGCTTTTACCCTAGTTGTGCTCTACAGACTCACACTAGTCAGGCATTTGCTCGTATGCTATCGTATGAACATCCAGAGTTTTTACTTATTTATTTATTTATCATGGCATTTGCACAAAATAAAGGTATGTGGAAATAATTGGCCTGTAAATGTGTTTTTAAACTAAATGTTGACTTTTATTGGGTGTGCATATATATTTGCTGATGTATATTATTTTACTAAAAAACCTACACTATTTAAAGAGTAATTAAATGTATGGTTTTAAAAATTAAAACCATATTATTACATTAACCAGAAACAAAAGTAAAAAAAATTATACTGAATTCTTTTTTTTTGATGTGCCACTCCAAAATTAGCTGTGGCCTCCACTTGCCATACCTATTAAAATATTCTGGGGGTGCCATGGTAGCCCAGGGAACATGCACTGAGCAACAGATAAGTGAGCTTTTTGCTTTCTTCTTTGCAGGAACGTATGCTGGACAACACAGGGGACGAGGAGACAGAAGGAACAGGTGGAGCACCATATCATCTGTTTGATATTGTCCATTAGACATGTTTACACTGTGATATAAGAGTCAACAATCAAATATAATATATGGCTTTAATTTGTACCTTATTGTTTCAACACAATCTAAGGACAAACAACATCTTGAACTAAACATATTGCAAAAGCTATTGCTGTGTATTCTGGCATGATTCTGACTTCACCCTTAATGATTAGCTAAGCACAATTACCCATCAACCAACAGTTAGTGTATTTTTTTTGCGTCTGTTTCAGCATTTCAATGTCAACTTTACATTGGCAATAGAAGATATTCTGGGGAAGCTGTTGTCCAGACTTAAGTGCAATTTATGATTCTAAGAATGGCTTTCTACTGTACAGCTTGCAGTAAGACCCAAATGGGAGGTTTTACCCACAGTTAACATTTCAAAGTAGTAATTTAAGTGAGAGAAATTATAAAATTATTATCATTACATCTGCCCCACTTAAGACATCATCATCTCTTTTAGTAAAACATAATTAAAAAATCATTTTGAGACCGACTACAAAAAAGAGAATGTAATCGTGCTTGCAGCATTTTCAATAAGTTATAATGCCAACCTTCAACACTGGCATTGGCAGTCAGGCATTCAAGTAAACATTGCTTTACACTTTCAAAGCTAAAGTGTGTAATTTAATTGATGGTAAATTACCTTTCCCTATCCTAGCTTAATACGCAGAGAAATAACCTTTAGGATGATTTCTCTTAAAGTAAAAAGGCTATGGCTCTTTTCTTTTTCTCAATCTCACCTAAGCAACACTATTTTCTAAAAATGAATAGAAAATGTATTCAACTAACACAGTTTACCACAAAAAATATAAATATTCTGCCATATCTAGGCAAATAATTTTGCTATTTATTTACATTGTTTTTATGGTATACACTGTTGTCTTGGTGTCCACGTAAACACAGTCACTAGGGATAATGTTTTCTGTTAATAAAGTGATTTTGTTTGTACAGTTGTGTTTGGCACAAAAATTGCACACTTTAGCTTTAACATTATCTTCTCTATATACTGGCTTCTCAGTATTTCTTGTGTATCAAATTTCCAACCCTTTGAATGAATCGACCAAATCTGTTGTCATGTCCGTGTGTCTGTTGGTTTGTGTAACTGCTGTGGTTATTGCTTGTTTCTCCTCTTAAAAAAACTGAATTCCTCATTTTCATGGCTGTGTTGCTGTTGGAAGATACAGAATTACCTTCTGAGGGACGCTTTACTTCAAAAGTGCAAAGTGACTCAAATCTGCTGTATGGTCTGTTTGCTGATACTTGTGGCTTTGGCAACAAATCTGATCTGGCTAGTGTTGAGTTTGACCTCTCATTCTGAATGACTGAGGTTTCCCCCTGTACTTTGGAAGTCTCTGCAACACTTGTAGTTGGCTTGTTATTAAGCTCTTCTGTGCTAAACCTAGGTGCAGATGTTTCTCCCACCAGTGTGGGATTGTCAGTACTGGGAATCTTACCATTTGCACGCTTCAGTCTGAGGCTTCCAATGGATTTGATAGAGCTAGTAGTGCTATAGTGGTGTTTCTTGTCTCTCTCATCCTCTGAGAGAATTGTGTCTGTGCTGCTTCCTGTTTTAAGACTTGGTGTGTTCTTTCTTTTTGGCGAGCCATCTCCTTTCTGTGGGATATTTAGAAGATTTTTTATTTTCTTGGTGCTTCTTTTTAAGAAGTGTGGAGATGATACACTATTTGGTTTTAAAGGTGGACTGTCCTCTCTTTCTAGAAGTGTTGCTGATACAGTTCTGGAGGGAGGCTCTTGCCATATGTTTTCAGAGGTAGTTGTGTTCTCATCTGTCTTTTTAAAATCATAGTGTGAGACAGATCTCTGATCCTCTTTGAGATTTTGTGGGTAACGTACACTTCTGGGAGGCTCGTTTGCCAAAACTTTGTCTCTTTGTGATCTAGGCAAAGAGGCATACATGTAACTAGAGGGCTCATTTATGTGACTGTTATATGTATTGCACCTGGGATCGGCCACACTGTGTCTCTTGTATAAATCCTTTTGCTGATTGTCATATTCCTTGTTTGAAAGTCTGCTTTTAGCTCTGTTTAGACTTGCATAAATTGCATCTCTTCCTGAGCTGAAGCTTGTGCTGGTCCCTGAATTTTCGGAAATCTGTGCATTGCGCTTCTTGAGCATGTAGTCCTCATACTGTCCTGTCCCTGCCTGATTCCACTGTGCTGAAGAATACATCTGAGTGCTTGGCTGAATTTGTGCCAGATCATGGTTGGATGATGCTGAGGTATTGGAGTAGCTGTTGGTCTCTGGTTGCTCAGGTATGGTGGATGTGAAAACAACAGAAGACCTGATTCGAGAGTGTTGGGGAGCCGGCATTTTGTAGTGCTCCATTTCGTGTTGGTCCAGATAATCATAGTTCTCCCCATAGGGTGCATCATTGTTGTTGTTGAGATAAGACTCTATCCTCCATGTGCGAAGGAAAGATTTAGATGTACTTGCTAAGCTGGGCAGCTTTTGCCTCATGTTGAGAATTTGTTTATCATGTCCGTGGTATGACTGGCGCATGTTTGAAGTTCTGTACATTGGGTTGATGACGTAACTTTCATACTGGGTGTCCTTGTTGTTCGAGAAACCACCATAACGGCTGCTTGCTGCTGCCACATTCCAATTACTGGAGCCATATTTAGACAACTGTGGAATATATGTAGGCTCTTGCTGCTCACCTGCGTAGCTATGTCTTTTGTAAAATTCTGATGCTTCCTGAAGGAGGCGGGTATGTGGTGTAACAAGCTGCCTTTCATCAATATCCCTCAATGGTGAAATTCCTGAACGCCTTTCACAGGTTTGCCGATAAACTGCGTCGAGCGTGTGTCTTAAGTGGTCCTTTCGTTCAAAGGGGTTGCTGGAATTCATGAGGTATCCATCCATTTTACCATTGGGCCTCACATCACACTGACTGCCAGTGACAGTCTGAAATGGAGCTGGAATTGTCGATCGAGCATACAACGTCCGGAACTCCTCGTCATAAGTCTCTACTAGTTGGCCTGTTATAACCTGAACCATGCTGAGGTTAATCTTCTCATATGACCACATGAAGCTGCAAAGTAGAAAAAAAATTCTTCAATATTATTCTATTATTAATATTATTCTAGCACATGCTTTGAAATGCAGTTTATCTTGAATATGTTAACCCTGTTTATGTTTTACATCCACCAAAAACCTGTTAGGTCAGTATTTTTTAAAAATGCAAGGCTCTTTACCTGTATGATCCAAAAAACACTGTTTGACAGTCGACAATGAGAAATCTTTGCCCCATTGCTCCGTGGAACCTTGCACCGGATTTGCAGCAATATTCCTGGCCTTTCACTGTACGGATCCTCATATTCTGTAGTCAAAACAAGAATGTTTGGATACATTTCATTGGATACATACATTCAGTGAAACAAGGTAATTTGTTCTCAATGCCTTTGTAAATTTTAGCATCTTGTTTGTTCAGGCAGGTCACATTAGTCAAAATTATGCCCATCCCGACATCTAACAATATACTTTCGACATCTTTTATGTCAGACATCAGTTCTATTGTTTTAGTTTCTATATTTATTTATTATTTTGTCTGCCTCTCTACTGCATGGATACTCTTAAAACCCTCCTCCATCCCCAGCTCCTTTTGGTCCTATTAACTCTAGCAAGCTATTGTCAATCTTTAATGTGTCATTGTAGTTCTCGATATACCTATATCTTGTATATCCAGAAGTGTCCATTCAACATAATATATGCAAGTATTATTGAGGGCATTTGCTGACCAGTACAGAATTACAAATTTGAGTTGTTGTGACTAAAATAAAAAACACTTTTCTGTTTTTAGTGTTTTCCTTTCTGGCCTTGTGAATAATGATGCAGTAAACATAATTTCAAGTAAAAAATGTTTTTATTGTGTTTCATGTTAATCTTCAAATAGACAAATAGACATGTTAAACCTGTTTTTAAAAGGTCTGCGTTGTTAAACATGCTTCATTGCTGCTTTTGCAAACAGAAAGATAATAACAGTAATCATGTCTGTGTTAAAGTCAAGGGTCATGTTTTATCACTGCTGCTGAAGCGTCAGAACTATTAAATCTTTATAGCATGGTTTATATGTACCATCTGTCTATAGTAGTCAACCCCAAACATCACTAATAACCGTGTGTGTAGTGTGTGAGCATTAAAGGGTATTGGCTGTAGGGCAAGAGTGTCTGTTGCTACACTTTTGAAAAAGAAAAGTCTATTTGAAAAAAGTCTATAGAAATGTAAAACAACCCAGTACTTTGGAAACCCAGTAATACATTAGGAGTTAATGAATTAAGAAAGTGTCAGTGGCAGATAAATGGCCCAATGACGGCACTTATTGAGGTGTGGTGAGAAAAATCATAATTACAGTTTTGTTTTTTGTTTAATGATAGTTAATACCTTCTGGGGTGAAAGGGAGGGGCAGAGTTTGTCTGAAGTTGATCTGTCATCAGTTCATTAACATTTCTGGGCATGTTTTAACACTTTGTAGTATACGTGAATGATGAGTAAAAGCATAAACAGCATTTAAACAGTGTTTCAAAAAGTATTCTCAAATATCTTAAATATCTCAAAGACTAGCTCATTGGACAAGTAAAAAAGGTATAGGATGTTATTTACAGTAAAAAAAACAGATTATCATGTCGTATATTTAGATCATTGCCGACTGTTAGGAAAGGCTGAACATCAGAAGTTTTTCAACTACTGTACTTTTACTGTTTACTGTACTTTTACTCCCAGGGTTTGATTTTATTCACATGAAGACTTTTTATCCTATTATAAAATCACACCTACATTTATATGTTAAACTAAACAAAGATAATCAATTCCAATCAATATATCTTTTAAGCTTTTATACAAATTTCTTTTTGGTACAATTTCCACCACATCCAATGATTTTGCTAATAGATTTATAGGTGTGTTTGATTACATGATTGTTAGATGTGATGTGTATGCAAAAAAACAAACAAAGTAAATATAATTTTTTTCATCATTTTTTGCATCATGTGTTTGTCAAATTATGCAAAACATGTAAAAATGTCATTTTTATTACACAACTTTTATTAACCTGATAACTGTCACTGCACATATTGAGTAAACACATGAAAATGCGAACTACAGTTTTTTAAATGTTGGATTTTTTTAGTTTTTTATTTATTTATTGTATTTCATTTTAAATATTTTTTAATACAAATATTATTAACATTTTAAATTAATTGTGTTTTGTTTTATTTATTGCTATAAAATTTTGTCAAATATCTTTTCTATCATGAGGCTTATACCTTCCTATCATTTTATAGTTTTTCATGATTAGAATTCATCTGTAAAATATTAAAGTGAATAGTAAAATAACATAAGTGTTCCATAAGTGTTCCTCATGTGGATCATAACACATAATTTCAATCAACAGGGCTACAAAGTGCACCCACATATGTAATAACATGTACACAGTCTCATGTATTGCTTTTAACACTTGAATCAACATGGTTTCATACTCTGATCTGTGTTTTAATATGGCAAAAGTACACTTACTCTGAGTTGTTGGATTTGGACATCTTGTTTTTCAATCATAGTGAGAAAACTTTTGAAGTGATTATGGTCCAGTAAAATGTAGACAGGAACACCCCTGACTGATGCATCTACCACCTCTTTAAAGATGTCAACATCAGTAAAAATATCCATTACAATCGCAATGACCTGTAATGACATAAACATAAAAACACAGTCAGTCTCACACAATCATCAACATTTTAATAAAGATAATACCATATGTAATTTATTTTTAAACCAATGAAATGTCTATGAATTACACAGAGCTAAACAAAGCAGAAGTATAAGAAGTCAGTATAGTCTGCTTTAGTTTATTAAATGTCACACGACATTATTTTGCATAATCTCACGAACCACAAGATCTAGATTTTAAAACACATGCACTATTCCTAATATTAAATAGTATGTCAGGCAAAAGAAATAAGTTGTCTGTATGATGAACATTTAGTACTTGCATTTGACTTTCTGGCAGACCAGCATTCCATGATTCAAGTCAGGACATGCTTATGATATTCAGTTGAATGACAGTAAGTCTTACAAAAGTAATATTTCACCACACCCCACAGAAAAAGCACTCTTTTAATACTTAAAAGACATTAAAAAAAAGGATTCATCTGTTTTCCCTGCAGTTTAATGTAGAGCATTACATAGTTACTGTATCTGGTCCTTTTGCCAATATTAACAATTTTGTAGCACTCAATGTATGATTTTGCTCCCAGTCTGATCACAGTTCTCTTGCATTTAAAATAATATGATAACCACACAAAATGCATTGTGTAATTCTACCCCCAAAAATAAATGTTGACAAGTGCCACATACATAAACATACAATGTTTTGCTTATTAACCAGAGTAAAACAACAATATGGTAAAAAACACACAGTATAAAAAGAAATACAATTTAGATCTACAGTCTCTTTTTTACATTTATTACAAAGAAAATAATATTTGATAATATTTAAGCCTTTGTGCATTATAACATTATTTTCATTACAATTACAGTAAGCACATTTTACCCCCGATTGTAAAATATATTTAATTTATGTCTGCACTGATCTGGGACCTCAACAAGCTCTGTGAGATTCATTTATTTGTGGGTCACAGGCAGGGTCACCACTAAATTTCACAGGCTCTGCAACAAATATATGAGTGTGGGCCATTCCTAGGCCTAACAAGTAGCTTCACAGGGCCCAGGACAATGTTTTTGCAGCATCCCACAGCAATCAACCCACAGCCATGACACCTTCATTCAGTATCACAAACAAAGCAGAAACCCAATTTCAAAACCATGTGCTTTTTATCTTCCCATTTCTGCGTATAGTCAAGATTTTTAACACATTCAAAGACTATCCTGTTAACTAACCCATCTACTGTATTCGACCACTTTCTTTTGCAGTATTTTTATGACTTACACAGGAGCCCTCATCATAGTTATTCAAAATGTTTCCTTCCCTGTCTTCCTGTACTTTAAGAGGTGGTTTCGCAGACAGGGTTTAAATTAAGCCAAGACTAGGCCTTATTTATCTTAGGACATTATTGGTTACAAACAGATCTGACAAAAACATTACTAGTGTGAATCTTTAGACAAAACAATGCACTGATATATTTTAAGATATGTCCACACAAGCTGTTTTCAGTAAAGACAGCTCAAACATGCATTTTATTCTGGGACCAGACCTAAGCCCTGTCTGTCTGGGGAAACTGCCTCCATGTAATCTATTATAATAATCATCAAATTAGTGATTTCAAAAGCATGCCATAAAAAAGCATGTTTTCATTATATTATAACACAAAACATAGTTTTTAGTTACTGCTCATGCACACAGGTTGGCTAGAGCATTGCGAGTCTCCGTAAACAGCCCCTTTCCAAAGAAACCTCAAAAAAACCACAACAAACATTGTATGTCTGATCACTTAGAAAAGATATAGCACATCTGTGGGGCCAGTCTGAAGGTGTGTGAAAAAATTAGGTGGTTGTAAAATGTATTTTGTAAAATGGTGTAGGAGGAGTTAGTGTTAATAGATTTGGTCTTAGAAGAAAGAGAAGTTTTGTCAAGCCAACATAATAATATGATCACTTTCTGTTTTGCTGTTTTCAGTCAAGACTACAAAAGCTGTTTAAATCTGTAATGATGAGAGTTCACAATGGCGATAGCCTTTTAAATATCACATGTAGTCCATCACATTACAGTGCTAAGCACTGTCTCGTTATCTTTTCTATGGTCAGTGCTTTAATCATCTCTCATCACCAAAATAAAAAGAAAATTACATTGCTCAGAGTAAAACAAAGACTAACTTCTTTCAAGCAGTGAGGATTCATTCCACACCCCAACAGTGAGGCTTTTCTGTGCATGACAAAATATGTTCTTGCAGTCGGGCATGCTTCTCATGGGCACACCCAGATATTTCAGGCACTCCTGTCTGAACAACTGGTAAGGGAGTGATCATTTAAGCTGTGTGAGTTGCACAACTTCCATTGTTTACCTTGTGTTTGTTCTGTATGTTGGGGCTGCCACTGTTGCTGGGGAGAGACGTGTTAAACCACAGTTATCATTTAAATTAACATCAAATTAACCGCCTGCTTTGTCGTGAAGTATTTTTCCTATTTGTTTCCATTTTAGGGATTCTATAACAATTCTTAACAAAAACTGTCGTAAGACATTTTAATCTAGGCAAAAGTATTTGGGAAAAAAGACAAATGTACAAGAATCTGTAATGAGAGTTATTCATACTAAAGAGTGTTGTGAATAATCAAATAATATCATTTTAAATAGCTTCATAACTAGTGGAAAAATGACCTTCCAACTATAGGTAATTGAGTATGAGTATAAAATTTAAATTTGACTGAATTACATGACGCATTTTAGGAGTGGACAGTCAAGCAATCGTGGTATAATTAAGTCACATGTACTAGAATATGCACAGATTGATACCTCTAAAATCTCTGGCTAAACTCAAAAGTAAAGTTTTTAACCGTCACTTTAACATATTGAGCGTTGCATTGCTCCTCTTTAATAGTATAAGCACTGGCACATCTACATTTGTAATCCACCCTGCAGCACAGCAAGAAACTTAACGTTAGACAGCGTAGGCCTACTTTATGAATGTCAGAATAAACAATTAAAAAATTTGGAAAAGAACACAATTGCAGATACTCCTAGCTGTACAATAATATATTGTTACAATTAGCTTAATAATTACTTTGCATTTTTTCTGAGGTGAAAACTAGTGCTGCCTAAATAGGTCTTCAGACAAAGCTTGAAAGTTGCCAGCCAGCTCTGTGTTTCTTTAGTGTTTCTTCAACACATGATACATAAAACAGAAAAGCACATGATCTGCAGAAGCACTGGTTTCAAACAGACGCTTATTTACACTGTTCACATAATGCTGTTTGATCAACATTACCTGCCTGGCATCCTGTATGTGTTTCCGGATCATTTCTTTGATGGAGGGGCTGTTTTGCCTTGGTGGGTGAAAGATCAGATCTATATTGGTCTTAACCCTACTGTGTAAGACCTCTGGCCAGCCTAATTCCAGATTTGGTGGCTCAGTGTCGGAGTGAGTGGGCCAGTAGGTCCCTGTGGAGGACGTCTCATCCGGTGGGCAGTCTGCTTCCTCTGAGTGATTGCTGGTGGGTGGCTGTACAACACTACCTGTAATATGATGGATTTCCTCCTCAGAAAGGAATCCCCAGATGCCTTCGTCTTTAATGATGTTTCGATAAGAATCTTCTCCACCATCTACAAGACAGTCTATAGCTAAGCGATATGCCTCTTTGTAATGAGGCTGCACATAATCTTCTGCTTTAAATTCCCCTTTTGAGGTAGAGAGTAGGGACAAATTAGACTCCATAAAGCCATCCATTTCTTAATTCCTCAAACAGGCTGTACAGCTTCTGTAACCTAAAACACATATTATAATATTAGTTCATAAAGAATTCTGTGCAATAATATAATTCAATAAGTTCATCTACTGTAGGTAAATGTATAATAGCCTCCTGGCTCGGTTTTCCCCTAGCATGAATGTACTGTAAAGTTTCCACACTTCTTGATGTCATTTCATTTTGTCTTTATTAATGCTGCTGTTCAATATGTTTGAGTAAAAAATGTTTTCTAGTATTGGTTTGATTTTACATAGAAGCTTTTATCCACAGTGCATTATTACAGTGCATTCTAGGTAGGCCCCTATTTTTCCCAAAGATAGTGTTTAGATTCTTGGGAATTGTAAATTGTAAACAGTAAAATGTATCATTTTTGCTAGTTATAGGCATGTTTATGAAAGTCAGAGTCAGTAATATCCTTTGCTCTGGTTGGTCAGCTCTCTCACATAAAATATTGCTGTTTCAAAACAGAATCACTATTTAAAGCAACACTTAACCCAAAAATGCTAATTTTTTCCTAATTACTTCCTTAGCCTCATGCCATTCCAAAAACATACGAGTGCCCTTTTTTGAAACACAAGATAAGATAATTGAATGGACATCTGGTTGGATAGATTTAATGGTATGGCATTAACTGTGAATGCTGTGATAATGCACTGCTAATTGTTGCACATATATAGATAATACATATAGCGAGTAGTTTAGACTACACTGTTTAGTGAAATCCTATGACATAACATTCTGTAAATGGTAAAACTATGTGTTATTTTATTCTCCCTAACTATTCTCAGCAAATTTTCATTATGTATTTTGGTTGTTTCAAAGATTTGCTGAAAAATATGTGCGACATTTTTATAATAGATCCAGACAATCACTTGGCAAAACATCTGACATATGCCTTTCCCACCCGGTCTGTGATGATTATTTCAATGTGTGTAGAAAGAATCCAAAAACTTTATTTAAATTTTTTAATAGGCCAGTTATATAGAAACCTTAGTTTTAGACTTTTTCTAAGAATTGCTTGTCTAAACTAAGTAGTTTTAAGATCATTCAGAAGAAAAAACAAAACATCCAGACAAAACAGAAAAAGATACATAAATAGAAAGAGTCCTATTTCGGTCATTGAAAATCCTCTCAAAATGAGTCAAATACATTTGTGTAATATGATGTTACAATTCTGACATTGTGCTGAAACATATTTTTTCTTTTATTAAATTAATATTAAATACTAATAATCCTGGTTAGTTCATTACGTCTTCTAAGAGTTGTTCTGTTCAAATATAAAGTTTAGTTAAACAACACCTTTCACTGTCTGCAGGTTTCTTTACCAATGTACTATTGTAAAATAGGTATGATCTATGCCAATTGCAAAACTTACTTAGGAGGAACTCATCATGCTGTGTCTCTTAATAGTCTTATCCTTATGCTGTATATTATCCAAGTGCAGCTGAGGTAAGTCACAAGCCAAAGGTAGTTTGTTATCGACTAAAAAAACTTGCTGAGAACCTGGTGGAGGGTGGGGATTCAAGTTTCACATGCAAATAACAAGAACATCTCACTGGCCAGAGGCAGTAAACCTGTCTGACATAGCAGAAGACACGCCTCTTCCACTCTGTCTTTGGTTTCTCTGCCTCGCTCTGCTTTAAGAGAGTTCAAAGTTTACTCTGATAACGTTACCAGGTTTTCTCTTCTCTGACACAGGCAAGGTTTTGTAATTGTGACACATACGGTATTTTAACAAAACATTTTTACTTGTCCTGTTGAAAAAAATTCTATGTGTAGGACGGCTTAGAATTCTAATGTTGATATCTCACTAAGCTGAAACCTTTTGGAAAAGTAGATCAGAATATTAGAACATCATTTTTGAAGGCTTTGTCTTGAAGGGTTTTGTCAAAAGAATGTTAATACTTTCCATAACTTTCCATGTTATGTATGGCTTACCACCATGTATACAACATCTCATAAATATCAAGGGTCTATTTGAAAGTTTTTGAGACAATTTTCAATATGTGCCTGCCAAACATTAGCAAAACCTTATGACGATTTTATCAAAAAAGGTTAGACAGATTAGACGTATCATTTTTCCTCTAAGATATGGTTGTTCACTATGAACTGTTAGTGTTTGCTATGAAAGTATTATAGTGGGGTACTTATAAAAAATACTGGAAGAATGAATAATGTAATTGTAAAAACATCGTAGATGAAACCAGAATCTTCAACAAGTTAAAGAGGTAAGCAAAGGTTCTCAATGTAGAATTAGCCAGCGGCATACGCTGTCTTTGTTTGACATGCCAGACCGGTATCCAAATAACTGGGAAAAACCCTATTATTTCCTGCTTCTCTTAGAAAACATATTCTTTCACATATACAGGTGATTTTCTATGTCACAAACACACCAGAGGAGGTAGTGAGAACAGAAGCATATCATTTTAAAGGGTAAAGAATTTGGGTGCATTGTTAAGTCACGGCCAGAGGATTGCAAAAACAGGTGCAGTATTTCAAGCCACATTAGAAAATACACAACAGCTTTCTGTCCCACAATGTAGCAGATGAGTAACGGTATCTAAAAGCAAGTTTGTTCCAGCAGGTATCTCTTCATTAGTGTGGATGATAGGAAACAAAGGAAACTGATGGGAATCTGCCCACTACAATTGCACTGTTTTTATGGTTTCCATGACAGCTCTTGTCAGTCATGCAAGAAACAATTTAAAATTGATAACAATCAAATAGTGTTTTATAGGAATGTGTCACATTGATATAAATATAATGTGACAATGACAAATTTCTACTGATCTTTCCTGATCTAACTGTTTTTATTTTTTGATTTTGGGGCATGATTATGAAGGTATTTTTATGCAAAAGTTGTAGCCACATATGTATCAGTAAATTTGAAGTCACAAACAAAATAGTTTTAAGAGCTGTAAACTTAGACATTGACGTTTGTCAACAACAGTTCCCAGGGGCGAAGCCAGACATTGGGGCTTAGCCCAAATCTAGGGGTTCCAGGGCATGGTCTCGCAAGGAGACTTTTTCCTCATTGAAGGCATACTTTTTAATCTACTGTAAGTGTATTATTATTATTCTGAAACTAATATTCTGAAATTATTCTGCGAACGTAACATAACAAATTTTGACAATTACATTTTCACTTTTCTTACCAAAAAATTGGCTAAATATGTCTGCTGTAAGCTGCTGTTTGCTCATGAATGAATTTTAAATAACGTAATGCAATTGCTATACTTGTAACTATACTCACAACTAATAATCCAGACTCAAAACTCACGGCCTACACGGCTTCAAACTTTAGCAAATTTAGTACACGACTTTAAATCAAATAATTTTTATCAAACTACTGACTGCAGCTGTGATGCGTCAGAGGAGAAATGACCCTCCAAGTGAGTCTGGGTTCTCCCAAGGTTTTTTTTCTCCATATATATATATATATTCATTAATGGAGTTTAGGTTCCTTGCCACCGTCAGACTGCTGAAATTAGATATTAGTTATTAAATTTGCTTTTATTTTTCCCTGCTTGTCACTTTGTTTATTCTGCTGTAAAGCTGCTTTGAAACAGTGCTACATTGTTAAAGCGCTATACAAATAAACTTGAACTTGTGGTCCACACAGCTGCGGGTCAGCCTTGCGTTACGCGTGCCATTTGAAACCGGTGCTAAATATGCAGCTCTCGTGAGCGAGATGGCACAGACACGAGACACGCAATCGTTTAGTGTATGTTTACATAGAAAAAAAATGGAAAAATAGGGCAGCTGAATGGAAAAACTTGTTTTCTGTAAATGGCCGCAATAGACTGTTTTGTTGAGACATATTATACTTGATGTTTATTCATTGTTTATTATAATACATTATTTTCCCACATAGTGGGAAACATTGGTTAGTAAGGATAGCAGAACAAGAATAAAGTTTGGAGTGTTAGTACAGGATTGAGAATGTTCTGTGAAGGAGTGAAACGCAACACTGTATCAACTCACAGCACACATGAATACTGGCTGCACCACAACAAAATATGCATTCGCACAAATGCTTTTGAGGTTGCACGGGTAAATTTTGGGAACATATGCGACCAAAATGGTAGCAATTTCAAGCCCTACATAACAAAACAATATAAACTTATATCAGATTATGTTAGGGAACAGCATACAAGGTATATATTACCTTTTACAGTACTTTATTTGATCTACTTATTTGAGCAATGGCAGATTTGAAAAAATCTTTAAACATTTTAAACATTTTAATAACAATTCACCATTCAAACGTCCCCTTCGGTTTTGTGGTGGAGGAGTTTAAAGGTGAATGCTTTAACCTAGCATACTAAAAGAATGCATTTTACAAATGTGAAGAGATTCAGGACTTTGATAAAACATTTGGGCCACCCCCCTTGCTCTGCCCCTGACAGTTATGTCTTATGAATCCTTCAGTGCAGGTGCACAAATTCTGTTCTGTGAATCACAGATGGACCTCGTGGGGGTCTCGAGGACGAGTTTCCCCTCTATCCCGGCCATAGAACGTGTACCTCTCTGAGAGAGAGAGAACGGCTTCTACAGCCTCTTTTTCATCATCCTGAAGAAGGGTGAAAGACTGCGTCCTATCTTAGATCTACGCAGGCTCACTATTTCGGTAGCGAAGCTCAAGTTCAGGATTCTCCCTCTTACACCCAGCACCATTAGGACTCGATGCAATGGTACAGCCCATACATGATACACATTGATGCCTCTCCTCTATGCCCCACTTTGGGAGAACCCAGTGAGGAGGGACCTTCTGTCTACGGAGAGGGGTACGGTAATTCATCCTCGCCCAGAGCTGTGGAAGTTATGGGTCTGGCCTCTGAGGGGGGCGGACTTATTAAGTCGGAACGTCTACCAATGTGATTCAGACTATCCTACAGTCTAGAGCTCCTTCCACTCGAAGGCTGTATGCTCTGAAGTGGCAGCTCTTTGCTTCCTGGTGCAACCAAAGGAACCATAACCCAGTTAATTGCCCGGTTGGTACAGTACTGGAATCTTTACAGGACAGATTTAATGCACAATTATCTCCCTCCACTATTAAGGTGTACGTGGCGGCAGGCTTATGCTGCAGAACAGTCTCTGGGAAGAGATCCTTTAATCTCACGGTTCCTTCGTGGCGTGCTGAGGCTGAGGCCTCCTAGCCGCACAAGAACTCTTACCTGGAACTTGGCTGTGGTACTCGAAGCACTTACTACGGCCCAATTCAAACCCATTAAATCTGTCCTCATTATTTTTCATCATTTTTTTCAGATTGCAGCAAAATGATAATTCTCTGTCATTTTTCACATAAAAGTAATGCAAGTAATGCAAAGTAATACCCTGTGAAGGGTCTATTTTTATTTGTTTATACTCACAATAACAACAAAACGATGTACTTATGTAAAATTAAGAAAGTATACAGTGTCTTCAGCTGTTTCTGTCTCCTCCAGCATCTTCCTAAAACGCGTCTTAAAAAACGTATCTATTGTCAGGATTGCTGGAACATTTCAGAATTCTCAAGTACATTGCTTTAACATTAAGAATTCAGTTTATGTTCTTCTTTGTTCGTAACAACCTGCTTTGCATAAATGGGCTGCTCTGTATGTACAAAATGATTGAAGGATAAAAATAATCAGAAAGATGGCAGAAAAGATGACAAATAATAGCAGTTGACAAAATTAGTTTTGACTGTGTAGAATTCATATTTGCAATTTACAGAATATGTCACAAAGACAAGGCTGATATTATAGGATTCATTATGATATATTGTATGGAAGGTAATAGGTATTTTTTTGCAAATAATTCCATAAAAATATAGCACATTTATTGACGTCGAACGCCACATACTGTAATATCAAAAAATAATATAGAAATACATAAATCATGGGGATACATTTATAACACATTTTGCATGTTTGAATGTTGCACTCCATTGTGGCAAATGTGGGCTATCTATCACTGTACTGTATTGTTCAAGTATTGTCATGTTATTTACCTTAGGTTAATACTGCAACTTAAGTAATAAACACTTTTAAGGGTAATATAGCTTTTTATCCAGTAAAGTTTTACAGGTAAAGTAAAACTTTTAAAGTTTTCAAGCACAGAGACCAATACCAATTTTTAGGAGCTGGTCATTGGTGGTATTTTCATTCTTAACCTGTTAACTCTCACAGTTCCTCAGGTGGAACACCTATGTTAGTTACTTATTCACGTTTATATTTCATAGTTGAATTTTATTCTGATCATGACAAACTATAAACTGATGAAAATGTATAAGACTCAAGATGAAATATTTGACCATTTGAATAACTATAAACATTATTTAAAAAATGTTTTATAAAATAGCCGTTTTCCTTAGAAAACAATTAACAAGATGAATTTGAATATAAGTTCAATAAAGAGGAAATGAGATGCCAATTTTCCGTAAATTTGTATTACTCTTTAGGGATTTAATAAAATGACTGTAACATACTTTGGTTAAAATTCATCAGTGATTGTGTCCTTTTTACCTTGTCAATAGAGCTCTGTTCACAGCAACGTTTTGGTTCATGGCCCCTTTAAAGGAGACACTGGATGCCCATTTCAGGGCATGTTGTTATTATGGTTGGTATTATTCTTTATGGTCTTAATTAAATGTGTCTAACAGTCGAAAAGATTTTCTCCTTCCTCTTCAAAATCCTTTTTCCCTCTTGAGGATTTTTTCCATCTTCAATCTTTGTTCCTCTTAGAATTGTTTTTCACTTTTTTTCTCTTCTATTTTTTTTCTTTTTATGACTTTTTATGACTTTTATGAGAAAAAAATGCTTGTTATCAAACAATTAGCATGTAGTGCCAACGTTGACCACCAGGTGTCACTATCAGCACCAATCAAATCTTGTGCCTGCAAAGATTTTCCTCGTTATATATCGTTTAATAAATCAATATTGTGTTAAAATTACTTGTTTGATATGGCATTTGTTGCCATGTTTAACAACTGCACATACTTTTAGTACACAAACATGTCGGTTAAACACTGCCCAACTAACACTTCCAGTAATCAGGTCAAATTACATGCAGAGGGTGCTGCCTAGTTTCTGCCTACATTCTTTTCTTTAAGTACCTCAGGGATCTTTAAAGAATGTAAGAAAAAAACACACATTATTATGTTTGCTATGCTTTGTAACTTAGTGTAAACATTTTAGGAACTATTGCTTTTTTCTGTGGCAGACATGTATTACAATATAAACAAGATCCATTTTAGATTACTACATTTTTGGGAGTAAGGTCTCAATCTCCCAAGATGCTCCACACTCCCACATCTGTCTCGCATCACCAGTTACAGAGTCCCCTTCCGAGTTTCCTCGCCCAGTTCATAGACTCCGCTCCTGAGCTCCCAGACTCTGCTCCTATAATGGAGTCTCCGGAGATAAGGCATTAGGATCCATATGCAGTTTATTATAGGGCACAATAAATACACTTGCACTGGTAGGATAAATAGCAGACACACACAAACGATAAAACAGCCAATGGTCAACAAACTATTGAAAAACATTACACAGGCAAGGCTTGAGGCAGGCAGATAACAATTACAATCAATAGAACAGGCAATGGTCAGTGCAAGCAGCATACAATCACAAAACGATAAACAGTACAGATCATTATCAGTACATCCACAAAGAAAAACACAAAAAACCACTCAGTAAGACAAAACAAGACTTTGCAAAGTGCAAAGAAACAGAGTCCTCAAATAGCAGGGATAATATGCTACAGGTGCACCATGCAAGCAACTTCTGGATGGCCTGTACATGGTTTTCCCTGCACCTCCCCATGGACTCCATTACCTAGCATCCTTTGCACCATTGTCACCCGCCATCTTTGATTACCATCACCTGTTTCTTATTCTCCTGGACCACTATTTATTCCCTGTGTTTTGCATTCACCGTTGTCTAGTCTAGTTGTTTTGTATGTTCACACTAGTTCAGATTGTCCTTGTGGGTGTTATACTCTGTTTGGATGTACTTGCATGTCATTTGGAATTATTTACCCATCTTTTGGATTTACTCACCTGTGGATGTCATCATTTATTTGTTATGCTTTCTGTGGATTGTTATCTGTGAACCAGCTCATCATAATAAACCTGTTTCCACTTACCTTGTATGGCATCGATCATCTGTCCCATAGTGTTACAGCATGATACTAGCATATTTTAACAAAACTAACATGATTTAGCATGTAGCTAACAAGTTTTAATGAAGATAACATGTTTTAACATAAAGTTAGCATGTTAACATGATGCTATGACAATGTTATGCAAAGATATCCATCAAGGCCTTTCATATTGGCAGTCTATGGGATCGGTTGCTAGTGGAAAATTCAGGTGGCTCTTACGCCCCATTGTGAGGTATGTTCTTACAAAGCCAGCCAGCCTCATCAAATGTGGTAACCCACGTTTTTACAACATCCTCACTCAGAGCTATGACCTGTCAAAGTTTGTCACAAAGGCTATGGGATTTTCTGCCCACCCCATGAACATTGTACCCTCGATCGCATATTAAATTCATAGCAGACCTCTCCTCAATAAGGTGACAAGCCAACATAATAATATGTTTAAGTGAAAGAACAGAGCACCACAACTGAGCCAATTGTCACCCTGGAGCCTGAGCCTTGACTGATGTCTGACCATGTGTGTGAGCCGGCAACACCGCTTGTGCCTGTGGGATTGCTGGTGGATTTCTGGTGCTTCTGACATTGAGGGTGAGTTCCCTATACCCCTAAGGTTCTTGCCTCTCATGCCTCTTCTTCCAGTGTTTCCAGACTCTGCCCCTGAGTTTCCAGACTATGACTCTGAGTTCCCTGTGTTCATTGACTCTGTCCGAATGTAGCAGGGTTAGGTTATCCGTGTTTGGCCGGTTTGGAGTTGATTGGTGGACCAACGAGATGGAAGCTGCCCTACTATTTAAGGACTCTTATTTTTAGCGGTCGGGTGCTGTCTGGTTGATTCTGAGCTCTCCTCTTCCTGGCGTTCCTCTTTGCGCTCCTCACTGAGTCAGGTAGGGTAAGACCAAATTGACTAGTTCTGTGAATGGAGCGAAGTTAATCCGCTCTATTTATAGTTTGATTTGCAGAGCGGGGCTGGTGGCATTTATATTGCGGCAAGTGTGTGACAGCGTTCGCTTACAGGTATGTTTCGTGCTCACATTAAATCTTTTGGTTGTTTGTGATGGTGTTATTTACTTTGTGTTGCGCTCCGTAAAAACAGGTGCGTAAACGCTGTTTGGTACGTGAGTCACAACATTTGTTGGAGTAATATATGGCTTTGCGCTGGTGAGTACGTGTTGTTTCTCTTTCCTGTAAACGGGATTTGGTAGATTGTTGTTTAATATTTGCTCTTGTTAAAGGTAAAGGAAAGGGAATATCACCGTCTCTAAGCTGATCTCGGTGAAAATACTACCTGTGACGCCGCTGTTTTGCTTAGGGGCACGTTTTGGGTCGAATACGGACCTGTCCTATGTCATTGCTGACGGCTTCGCTGATTGGCGGGTCGTTTGGGCCACTCGCTGTGCCTTTGTTAGGCCACTTATTTGCCTCATTTTGATTTAGTTTTCTGTGTTTTGTATTCCGGGTTTCTTTTATAACCGTTAATCTTTTTTTTGTATATTACCTGTTGTTTTGTTTTGTTTTTGCTTTGTTTTGTTTTGTGTTATTTGTGGTTGGTTTGTGGCAGCATTATAATCGGTTTATGTTTCTGTCATATGGTATTATGTTATAGTAAAGAATTTACATCATTTATGTTATTTGTTTTGTAATTCTGGTGTGCTTCAGGCAATGATATTCTCTTTTTGTTACTGCATTCTGTGCTCTTAGGACGCCAGCGTATTGGGGTCCCTACAACTATTGTCTGTAAATTCAGTCTGATTGTGTTTTCTCTTTATTTTTATAATCTTCTTTTTTTGTAATTTTGTGAATTTTTCCCTTATTTCTGTCTCCAGGAGCCAGTGAGGTATCCGTGTGGAGCAGGGGAGGCTAGTCGCTTTCCTTCCATGGTGTTTCACGGGGTGTTGTGTGTGTGTTGATATAATTTGCCTTATTGTGTGTGTGTGTGTGTGAAGTGTTTACTGTGGTGTGACTTTAGGTGGGTTTGCCTGAGCTGCAGCCGGCCTGCCCTGTTGCCACGAAGCCTGGCCCTGGAGTTATTTTAATAATTTGATGGGGTGTTTCTGGAGGGAGAGAATTTTATTGCTATTATAATAAAGCGTACTTTTGTATTGATACTCGTCTCACATGGTTTTACTTCCCTGCCTTCAAATGGTAAAATGTACCTGTGTCCTTACTGAGAGTAATTCCCTGGCGCTCCACCAGGGTGGCGTAGTCGGATTAAACTAATTGTGATTTTGGGGTCTGTTAGACCATAACGCACTGCCACACCAAGATCCTTGATTGCCTAGGCACTGCTCCTGAATTCCCTGCCACGGTCAAGATGGACGCCCCCGAGTTCTTTGCCACGGTCAAGATGGCCAACCCCGAGTTGCCTGCCACAGAGTTTCCAGACTCCACTCCAGAGTGTCCAGACTCCGCTCCAGAGTTTCCAGACTCCGTCCCTGAGTTTTCAGGTTCTTTCCTGGCTCCTCCCATCTTTAACTCCACCCTGGCTTGATTGACTGTTTTTTTCTGCCCCTCCTCTTGCCACCATCCACCTCTAAGGCCCCCGTTCCTCTGTGTCACGGTTTCCTCTGCACCATGGACTCCCCGTTCACATATTCATGTCATTGTAATGCATTTAGATTAAAATAATTAGAATAATTAATTAGAATAATTGTTTTATTATGCAGCCATTTTAATCTTAAAACATACAGGTTTGACATTAGGGTGAATAATTGATGACAGAATTTTTAAAATGATACTTTTACTGTTGTCTCTTGTGATATGTTGTCTTACTTTTGGATCAAGCTTTTTATACATCATATGTATGTCTCAAAGGTGTTAATGGGTCTTGTAGGGAGCCTCTGCTCTGCATGATCAGAGTAGCAAGCCTTGTCTTTGAGTCTCCTATTCCTTCAGAAGGAAGTCCCTTTCTGTCATCTGACTGCTGGTGTAGAACACCTCTGCCATCTGCTTTGGGTTCACCAGAGAGTGTGCTGCTGACAAACTAAAAACACACACAAACATACAGACATACTAATAAATCTTAGCAAACCAGTGGGTGTCAATCAATAATTCATCCAACCGACCATAAATAAACTTTATGTAAATCTCACAAAATATAAGTAATTTATTTTGTATATATTTTCGCATTGTAATAGGGTTTTTTCCCCGTATTTTTCTTATTTTATTAAAATCAGTATTACACACAAAAATGACATATTAAATGATAAAGTATATAAGTATTATGGTAGCATTATATTGTATTACATTTAGTTGATAAAAGTTAAAGTAGAACTAATATGGAAAATCAACTCTTATAAGTTGTTTTAACATAAATGTGTCAGCTTTGTGTCTACAAACGATCCTGTTGTGATAAAAAAATCCGTCCACTTGATTTCTTTAAATCCTTACAAAACCTCAACTTCGACTACCACACCGGAGACCTGAGTTCAAGACCCGTCTATGCAACTCTTTTCTTTTGTGCTATATTGATATATATGTTGATATAAAGTTATGATCCACACTCACGAGAGTAGTCCTCTCTTTACATTTTATTTTACATTCATTACTGATGGGAAAAGACAGGTTGATATAGGTGACCACAGTTACACTACAGAACAGCTGTAGTGATAGGAACGTCTCATAAACAAATGCAATTTATGTGTTTTGTTGTTGGATGTAAAAATGAAGAGAAGAGTAATTTACAATATGAGTTGCTGAAGACGCAGTGAATTAGGAGTGTAAGGATGATTCATCTACAGTGGTTCAAGCTGTAGGATCGCTGAACTGACAAAAGAAATGTTAACAGCAAGATAGGACAAAACTGTGTATTTCTTGTCGATTACCACTCTTCTACTACTTATACTAATGACAGAAATAAGCACAGTTATTAAGTAATACAGCTAAATAATATGGGAGAGCATTGCTATAATGTGACTATGTTGTTTTGCTATAGGTAGTGTCTAGATATTAACAATGAATCCAAACTAGTTTGCAGATTTGTAAGGTTTAATGACAGTTCTAACTTAAGGTTACAATTGAAATGGTTACATTACAAATGCATGAAATGGTAAATGATAAATGTAAATGACACAAGTACAATTAACAAATAACTGTCTAATATGTATGAGATATTTACTGAGTGCTAGAGAATAAAAGATAGAGAAAGAGGGAAAGTGTAAGAGAAGAAAGAGAGTCTGGAAGCTTGGCCTAGTGGCCTGAACCTCTGAGCTCAAGTAAAGAAGAAAAGCATAAAGTCAGGGCAACATCCAAGAGCAGAGCTCAAGTAGAGTAGACCCCAGGACTAGAAGAGAGAAAAAACCCAGAGCATTTCTTACATTTTCATTTTATTCTTTCCTTGACCATGTGACTAAACCCAACCTAATACAATCAAACTAACCAATCAGAAGACCACATTTAACCCTTACTGTACTGTATATACATCTGAGGGCAATAGCTACAATAGCCACATATTACTATCGGCACCCCTGTGATCTTATGGCTCACTTTCGGGGGTCTTTCCACTGCATACAGTACCTAGTACCCGTTACTTTTTTGGTACCACCTCGGCTGAGGTTACAAGCATACCGCACCGATACTAAAACGTGACGTGTAAACACTGTAGATCACTGATTGGTTAGAGAGAAACGTCCCTGCCTGTGCCATTGGATTTGCAAAACGACACACCAACCCCGCTACATTTAAATTTAAAAAATAGTCAGCAACAGTCACCGTGACCTCAGTATCATTGGTTTGTACGACTTTTGAAACACTATTCCATCGAATATGCCTGCAAATTAATGCCAGAACGAGCGCAAGACTAATGCACACGTGCATGTAAATAAACCCGTGAGGGCATAACAGATCTACATGAGAGGAAATGAGAGCTCATTTTAAAACAATCGCACGTGCCATGCCGTACCGATTCGTACTGTACCGTACTATGCAGTGGAAAAACGCCATTAGGCATGCAAATGGTACCTTTTGGCAAAGAAATGGAGGTTGTGACACAGAAATAAATTCCTCTTAATTTCCAACCATACAGGAGTAACTCGCACATATGGTCTCTCTGCTCTCTTCCTATAAAGATGAAAGATGAAAAGAACGAAATCAGGGTGAAGAGTGGCATTGAGCACACCTCTCCATCACACATACTGAGCCAATTCAAAAAGTGGATAAAATTAGTAATTATATGACAATAAGTCACAAAAGCAGCTTTAAAAAATAATGTAATGTACTCATTCACACAAAAATACAGTTGTCCACAGAGGTAAAGTTATATACTGACATCATTTTTAAGCAAATCTTGCTGTTAACGAAAACTAAGACCAACATTGCCATGGCTTTCTCTAAACTGTGCAGTTCAGAGTTTGTAGGTTGGATCTGGGATGCTAGTGAGTAACTAGACAACTAATTTATAACACATTCTTGCTGTCAGATTAAAAATCACAAACAACTGTTTTCAGCACACAGGTTTCAAACACAAATGTGTCTTTTCTATAATTATATTTTATTATATTTTAATAATTATGATTTATAAAAAATGTATAGTTTAATAAATAAAAACAATGTTTTGGCAGTTTAGGAAAAAAGTCTGATTTATTTTTACCAAATTATCTTACATATTATCTTTATATGTGTGTATTCCACATGGAGCAACCCCTAAATAAATAAATAAAATATATCAAACATGGATTACATACAGTATGTGGAGACCTAATGATATAGGTCATTGATACCTCATTGTGTAGGTTCAAATAAAAACATTTTGGACTGAAAAATATTGGTTTGGAAAGTATACATAAAATCAGGCTGGAAAAATGTAGGCTTAACTGTTACAGACATGAAAATAAGTTTTGGTATTAAATTATTTTCACTTTTCTTCCATCACTCCATATTCCTGAGTTTTTCACCTAGCTTAAGGCTCGGTAATGTCTAAAATAAAATGTAGCTGATCTAAATCTGATATAAAGTCCATAAATCACTGTTCCTCTGAGCTAGCTAAAAATCTAACAGGAAGGGACTTGCTTTTTCTTTTCTTTACTCTTTCTGATAAAATTGAAGCATGGATCAGAAAACTGTCCTTATGGCAAACTCGCTTGGAAAGTAATAACTTTGAAGCTTTTCCATTATTGGATGATTTTGTAAACGAAAAAGCCAACTTGTGCCAGGTTATAGGAACTCAATGATATGCAAATGCAATTCTGTGAGTATTTCCCTAGAAATAAAAACCATGTCTGTAACACAACAGTGGATTAGAAAACCCTTTACAGAGACATCACTAACAGGAATGTCAGTTGAACTGGAAGAATCACTGATGACTTGGCAGAGGTTCATAGAGAAGCCACTTGGGGATTTTTGGATATCTGTGCATGCCGAACACTAGGAGCTGAGTGACATGGCATTAAAAAAACTTCTGCCATTCTCAGTGAGGTACCTGAAGAACAAATATAGAGCCATGCTCATGGTTGAAGATTAAAGATGAAAGTTTGAAGAAGAAAGTCTTCCTTAGTCCTTTTCCTTAGTCCTTTTCAGCCACGAAACCATCTATCTTATCTGTGACTAATGTGCATGGATTCTCTGCATGGATTGGGAGGTAATTAAATTGGGTACCAGCAGGTACTATGGGTATATGTTAGGTCCCTGGAGATGTACAGACATGGGGAAGTAAGCATTGACATCAAATTCCTGTGATCCATGCACCTGCTGAAAATTGGTACAGCCCAGCAAATCACACTGCAGCTCCACTGGGAAATTAGATCTAGTAACTTTTCTCAAAGTCTTTGAAAAATGGAATATGGAAAAAGCATTTTATTGTCCATTTCTTTATACAGTATGTGTCCAATTTACCAAAATGGATATAGTAGTACCTGTGGTGCAAATTTAGAAATTGTGGAGATGACATTTTTTACAATAATAATCATACATAATCATATAATGTGAAAATGATTATAACTAACATTTCTTTTCCACAGGTATTAACAACTGTGTGTCAGTTGTGTGTGACATTTTGATTTTGACATAAATAACCTCTAAGAATAGGATGCTAACATTTTTAGAATAATCACAAGTTTAATGTCTAGACAGTAACTACTAATCATAGGACTAATGGTAAGCTGGTAATTATAAAAAAAATTATTTGCTCTAACAAAGTAACAGACGGGGGTGGAATCGTTAAATGGACCAAGCACATTAAAGAATAATGTCTTATTATATGCATACGTATATCAACACTATAAAAACTGTTTACTTTACTGATTTTGTCCTCCTGACTTTGTAATTAAAGTAAAGCATTTGTAAAAAGGCATAATCTGGAGTCTGTCTGGTTAGTGCTGTGCAGCAGGTTAGTATAGGGCACAGGGCATTGAGGAACTCACTTCTATGACAAGCTGGTGCGAACACTCAGGATCTCATTTTCCAGGTGTGAGTGTTTAAAGTGGACAAAACGTCGTCAGACTCAGCAGAAGAGTAATAACTCTGCCTGCATGGTAGCGTTAACCTCCAGGTGGGAGGTCGCTCTGCAGCGCGAGGGCGGTAACCTCTAGGGTTGAGGTTGCTCCGTTGGTAATAGGTAACTTGAGTCAGTGTGTAGGGGAAATCTACCACATACCTCATCTGGGTCATTTAAAAAGTTCTCAGACAAAACTAAAAAAAAAACTGCAAGCATCTCTAGCTTTAGCAAAGGTAGCGTTTTACGGCTCGAATAAACTTGGAGGAATAGCAAGATATATCTTTACTCCTATGTCTAAAGTAAAGCTAATGCAGCATTCAACTGTATCTATAGATAGTGGTGGCTTTATACTTTATACAAAAGAGTTTTTGGATATCTTTATAAATTTTCAGAATACTATGCATATGTATTTACCACTGGATATTTGCCATGTTGCATACAAAATGGTATATAAATTATTTTATATATATATTTTCCAAAATTTAAAATGATTGCAAATCCTTCTGTAATGATTATTATAATTCAAACTAAAAATAAAAATGGAAAGTTTGATTTATGTAAGTGCTACACTCTTATATTTGGATCAGAGTTTTGAAAAAAAAAAGATTTTGAGAAAACGACTGATAAAGATTGCAACATTTTATATTTACTTATTAAAAACAATGGCTTGTACTTTTTCACGATTGGTTAGCTCTGTAAAGGAAATTACCATATTTTGATTGGCTAACCTGAAGCTAGAGGAAACAAGCTTTCCAACACTTGCCGATTGTTAGAATCGTTCTAGAGCAATAACTGGTTGAAAAAATGCTAACTTTTGTCACAGATAAAATTCACAGGCATAAGGAAACAAACTGTTTAAAAATAAATGTGCATTTTAATGTGAAAGAATTTTTTCAAAAGCTATAGAAATTATATGCAAAAAAGTAAGTAAGCTAAATCCATCAACAGCAGAACAATTAATATTTTTATTTTATATGTAAAATTGTTCATAATGCATGCATAATCCCTTGCCTGGACTCATTTCCTGTGATCACTTACACCTGTGTCTTGTTTCCCTAATTGTTTCCTTGTGTATTTATTCCCCTTGTGTTTCAGTTGTTCTTTGTCGGTCATTAAATGTCATGTTCCTGTTCATGTTTATGTTCGTGTTCCTGTCCTCCCTTGGATTATTCACTATTAAATCTTAATCTGCATTCGGATCCGCCTCTCTGCCTCCATTCCTCCCGACAATCATTGTTACAGAACGACCGAACTTAAAATGGATCCAGCGGTCAACATCATGCATCTTCGTCAGACACACCGGACCATAGAGGAGTAAGTGAGTGCCTTCATCGAGCTGGCCAATCTCTCCTCTATGGATCCGGTGTTGCCGAGCCATTGGGGTCGGCCATGCCTCCTCACAACCCACAGTGGTCATTGGAGCAATATATCGATCTGGCCCTCCAATTGAGTTGGTCTGCATTCCTTGTTGGGCTGGCAGAGAAAGACGCCCCAGTGGTTCCCGCCCCATCGATTTGCCAAAAGACATATTTCAAACAGAAAAATACAACTAGACAACCACAAACTCACAGGCTGAGCTAATGTCAGTCAAACTCATCAAGCATTGTCCAAAAACACGTTTAATTTATTTTAAGATTTTGAATGTGATATTTATATTTCTTGTAATTATAATAAATCCTTCAGAACAATTCATTAATAAATATAATGTTGATATAAAAACTCCGGACACCCATGTCGAACGGGATGTGGCAAACATCAGCTTTATCTATTTGTCACAAAATAAAAATGAGTAATAATGCTATGAGTTATAATGTTGCAATGGTCACTGCAATAGACATAAATATACGCATGCACTACTGTGCGCATTTTAATTTATAATTTGTATGTTTTATGATTTTGTTTTAAATGTGGTTTGCTTGGAATGGCTTGTGTTTTAAAAAAGTGTATAATACAAATACGCAGCTTCTTCTGCAATCACAAGTGCAAGCGTAACCAGAACGCACAAAAATAGTGATTATTCTCGTGATTACAGCATAATGCGCAGAAATCCGCATCAATAATAATGTTTAGCAATAAACCAGTGAGAAAAACATGAGAACGCACAACATGATGTCGGTTGCGCATAACAAGAACATATTTATGACTGAACTGCATGCCTTTACCATGTTAAAAAGAGCTCAGTTCTGGTCTGACAAAACATGGTAGGGACATAAATTACGCCTAAATTACACACTTAATTTATTTCCCCCTTCTTAAAGTTGTAGAAAGTACAAACACAAATCACCACTCTTTATTTCAACAGCAAATTTTAAATATCATACATGCATTACCTGATGCCACTCACAACATCACGTTTGAAAAAACAGACCTGACTCTGGGAGTCGATACCTGTCCTGGAGTCGATTCTGGCACTAGGTCTATTGAGAGTTGAGGAATTGACTCTTTTGGAGTCAACTTCCCATCCCTACTGTTAAGTATCGCATACATTTTAAAATACTGTTAATTACCTACAAAACCCTAAATGATCTAGCGCCTTTGTATCTTTGTGAATTACATCAGAATGCAATCCATCGTGGACATTGAGCTCATAAAATAGTGTTCATAATTCCAAGAATATCAAAAACATCTAAAGGTTGTAGATTCTTCTCCTACCTAGACACACTCGAGCAAATCTTTAGCCACGCATTCACCTAATTCAGCTCCTAACACACTTAGGCTGTAATAGTTAGCTTAACCGTAACCAAACACACATACCCCCATTTTACTGTATGGCTTTAACATTAAATTTAACATTAAACGGCCTCTATGCTAATATAAGTTTGTTTTGTCTCTCTTCCTCTCTCTCGCTCTCTCTCTGCCTCTCTCTTGCTCTCTCTCTCTTCTTCGAGGGGCTCTGAGCCATACAGATTAAGTTCAAGTTTAACATGATACTGCTCATAACAGTCCTGGCCCACCTGACTGCCCAATGACAACTAGACACTTCCTTTGTGCACCTATAGCTCTATTAAAATAAAAATATTATATATAATTAACTATTTACTTATTCACTTCTCTTAATTAGTAATTATTCTGTATCCTATAACTGTAATGTGAGTTATAGATGCAATTAATGGCACTGGTGTCTTCTATTATGGATCAGATATGTGCCACGGATTGCAGCTGTAACATGTCACGTCAGGGTTTTTTTCTCCCTTAAGGAGTTTTTTTAATCCCTGACCAATTACTGTTGATTTTCAATACCTTATACAGCTGCTTTGGTACAATTAACTTTGTAAAAATGTGCTGAACTGAATTGACATGAAATAACTTGTTCAGGCCAGTACTGAATTAAAAACAAACATTAATTTTCAAATTTCCTGTAATTTTTCAAAATTTTCAACATTTTCCATATTCTGCAAGGGGGATATAAACATATGACTTCAAATGTAGTTATCCCCAAAAAACAACTGCTATCTGGGTACTGCTAGTCAAATGTATCATATGTGCAAACACAGGTGACATGTAAACAAAGACGTTTCAGAAACACACCTTGTATTGGTAACGTGGAGAAGTGCTCCTATGATTGAAAGGATTTGGGTGGAATTCTTCATCTTTATTATCTGTGAATCTAGATGTTACAATCACTGGTCGAATAACTCCAGGCTTTGTCTGAAAAAAAAAACAGATGATGGGGATGCTGCATTTCACAAAACCAATTAAATCTCTGCACAGCTCACACATCAGACTGTCTGCTTTAGGGTACTAACTATGTATTTAAATACCATATTTAAGTATTTTATACCTTTATACCGCTGTGTTCTATGACTTATTTTTTTCCCAATATTTTCTATGATGTTGTAAAAGTTTTTCTATGATGCTCAAGAGAGCCACTTTACAAAATAACAAAAATGGATACAATACCAAATTAGACTCTTTGAATATATACATATTTTATTTCATGAAAATGAATTGCCTACCAGTGTTTTTTCAGTAGGTACAGAGGTTGGAAATTGAGGATTTGCCTAGGAGAACAAAAAGTCTGGTTTAGGCAACACATACGGGAGTGCAGAATTATTAGGCAAATGAGTATTTTGACCACATCATCCTCGTTATGCATGTTGTCTTACTCCAAGCTGTATAGGCTGGAAAGCCTACTACCAATTAAGCATATTAGGTGATGTGCATCTCTGTAATGAGAAGGGGTGTGGTCTAATGACATCAACACCCTATATCAGGTGTGCATAATTATTAGGCAACTTCCTTTCCTTTGGCAAAATGGGTCAAAAGAAGGACTTGACAGGCTCAGAAAAGTCAAAAATAGTGAGATATATTGCAGAGGGATGCAGCAGTCTTAAAATAGCCAAGCTTCTGAAGCGTGATCATCGAACAATCAAGCGTTTCATTCAAAATAGTCAACAGGGTCACAAGAAGCGTGTGGAAAAACCAAGGTGCAAAATAACTGCCCGTGAACTGAGAAAAGTCAAGCGTGCAGCTGCCAAGATGCCACTTGCCACCAGTTTGGCCATATTTCAGAGCTGCAACATCACTGGAGTGCCCAAAAGCACAAGGTGTGCAATACTCAGAGACATGGCCAAGGTAAGAAAGGCAGAAAGTCGACCACCACTGAACAAGACACACAAGCTGAAATGTCAAGACTGGGCCAAGAAATATCTCAAGACTGATTTTTCTAACGTTTTATGGACTGATGAAATGAGAGTGAGTCTTGATGGGCCAGATGGATGGGCCCGTGGCTGGATTGGTAAAGGGCAGAGAGCTCCAGTCCGACTCAGACGCCAGCAAGGTGGAGGTGGAGTACTGGTTTGGGCTGGTATCATCAAAGATGAGCTTGTGGGGCCTTTTCGGGTTGAGGATGGAGTCAAGCTCAACTCCCAGAAACTGGCAGTAGGACTGGAAGACACCTTCTTCAAGCAGTGGTACAGGAAGAAGTCTGTATCCTTCAAGAAAAACATGATTTTCATGCAGGACAATGCTCCATCACAGGCGTCCAAGTACTGCACAGCGTGGCTGGCAAGAAAGGGTATAAAAGAAGAAAATCTAATGATATGGCCTCCTTGTTCACCTGATCTGAACCCCATTGAGAACCTGTGGTCCATCATCAAATGTGCGATTTACAAGGAGGGAAAACAGTACACCTCTCTGAACAGTGTCTGGGAGGCTGTGGTTGCTGCTGCACGCAATGTTGATGGTGAACAGATCAAAACACTGACAGAATCCATGGATGGCAGGCTTTTGAGTGTCCTTGCAAAGAAAGGTGGCTATATTGGTCACTGATTTGTTTTTGTTTGGTTTTTGAATGTCAGAAATGTATATTTGTGAATGTTGAGATGTTATATTGGTTTCACTGGTAAAAATAAATAATTGAAATGGGTATAAATTTGTTTTTTGTTAAGTTGCCTAATAATTATGCACACCTGATATAGGGTGTTGATGTCATTAGACCACACTCCTTCTCATTACAGAGATGCACATCACCTAATATGCTTAATTGGTAGTAGGCTTTCCAGCCTATACAGCTTGGAGTAAGACAACATGCATAACGAGGATGATGTGGTTAAAATACTCATTTGCCTAATAATTCTGCACTCCCTGTATAGAAAGTCATCTACAATTATAATAATGTATTCAAATAAAAAAGTATATTCTACAGTAGTATTAGATTAAAAGGCAGTTTATAAGTTCTTCTATAATAGCTAGTATAATCTATAATAGCTTTCATTTACACTTTTATTAGCATTATTATGTCTAAAATATGTCCAATTGATATTTTCAGAAGGTACATTTTTAAGATTCTGTGCAAGAAAATCTGCTAGAACTATCTGACCATGAAAAAACCCACTTTGGCACTTAGAATGTAAACTTTGTAAAAGTCTGAAATGCTTTCAGAAAAGATCAGGAAAATAATAATAGGCTAAACAATATTTTAAATGCTGTATTGTCATAGCTGAAAATGATTGCTGTGCACAACAGAAAGCAAAAAAGGTGTGACTACAATATATCAGAGGCAAATGTAACCAAATTGCATCAAATGTGGGATCAAATGTGTTTCCAAGAAAAAACATCAGAGGCGAACTTTTCTACATAACACTGTACAAAAATACTTTCCAAGTTCTGAAGTTTGACTAATAAGGGAGACGTGTGTATATATCTTTAGGCAATATCTTTAGGCAAAGCATGGTGGCCTTAGATGTTTTACTTATCTTCAGTGACATTTTGTTGTGCATTATTTCTCACATTTACCTGCTCAGTACAGAAGTCTGAGCATAAAATATGAACAAAGACAAAAGAACAGTAAAGCACTTACATATTTTGTTTCCCGTCCCAATAGTTTTGGAGATGGTGATGGTGTCTGTGGCTTAAGAAATTCAGAATAAAAGCATAAAAATAAGTCAGTCAAGACTGAGAGAAGCTGCACTCTAAAAAGTGCCAGATTTCAAAGCAACCTGTATAGTGAATGTAATCAAACTAGCTTTTTAGTTGCTGGATGGGTTTAAACAGCCGGGGCTAAATCTAGCTATGGTTCATCAAAGTTAGTCAGATTTAATGCCTGAAATCATCTCACTTTTGTGCTGCTATAATAGAAAAATGTTTTATCAGAACTTGTCTTACAAAAAACATTGTTATTGTATTGTTGACATATTTCTGTGCCAGTTAAAGAAATTATACACCATAGCTCAGTCTCATGGCACAATTTCAAGTTATAAACTGTTAAATATAAGTCAGCTCTGAGCTCAAGTCAAGTCTAGTGATTGTGATAATGATCTAGTGATCATTTTTAATTAGTCTTTGCATTTGCCCAGCAACAATTCTTCCGGCATCCCTGTGATTATGATTATTGTGATTATTATGTAGTGCTTGGATGTTTTGTTAGGTAAATTTGGTCAATTTTATATCAGGACAAACAAACAAGGAATACTTTTTCTAGACAAACAATATCATTTAGGTCTTGATTGAAAATAATGTTGTTATAGATAATCATAATGAAGCTGAGATAAACCCCAGTGTCAGCTCAGGCTCACAGATACATACCCTTGGTGCCTCTGCTGCCAAAGACTTTACAGTGGCTTTGTTCACATGGTGTGATTGATGCTAGAAAAAATGTAGAAAAAACATGAATATTTGTAAATAAATGAAAAATTATTGTAGATCTGCTATGAGCTGACTGTGTTATGCTGGCAGCTCACTCTTTGAATCGGGTCTTCAAGAACTTCATCAATGGTGGCGTACAGTTCTGCAGACTGTTGACGTAACTGTGCAGGAGAGCACATCTGTACATAGAGATGGCCAATTTACACTGCATAGTGGTAAACAAAATCTTATATTACAGAATGGGCAATTTTACATCAAATTTTTGAAATAAATATTTAAAATTCTGATACAATTATATTTAAAATAATTTATCACATTGAAAATATACACAATTGTATAGATTTTATCAGACACTGTGTTGTCATTTTACCTCAGAATGTGGGTCATCCCATACATAGTTATCGGCTGGAGTGAGCAAATCCTCATTCTTGTTGACCTTATCATCTATGGCCTTTAAACATGAGAAATAAATGTAGATGAAGCTTAAATCTTTAAGGCATATCAGACACACAATATTTGGTTACCCCCCTACTGCAATCAACACCCAGATGCAGACGCCTGGTGACCCTAGCAACCCATACCAAATCAATAAGATAAGACTGTTTTACAACCAAAAGACCTGTAGGGAGTTCCCTTTCAAGGGAACTCAACGCTGCGTCAGTATGTGACACTATGGGAACGGCTTTGCGCCGAGGAGGGGTTTGTTGTTTGTCCCGAGCAGGCTCTGGTCCTACAGCAGGAAGTGGAGACCCTTCTACGCAAAGAAGCTATAGAACAGGTACCCATGCACGTCATTCTCTCACGATTTTACAGTCGCTACTTTATTGTCCTGAAAAAGATGGGGGCCTGAGACCTATACTACACCTTCGCCAGCTAAATTGTTCTGTAGCGAAGTTAATGTTTAAAATGTTAGCAAATTATGTCTCAAATCAGGTCCAAGGACTGGTTTGTCACAATAGATCTGAAAAATGCTTACTTTCACGTCCCCATTCTCCCCTCTCACAGAAAGTTTCTCAGCTTTGTGTTTGCAGGCATTTCATTTCGGCCTGGTCCTCTTACCTCGGACATTCACGAAGTGTGTTGATGCGGCCCTGGCTCCCCTGCGATGCCAGGGCATTCGCATCCCCAACTATATCGATGACTAGCTTATCCTGGCCCAGTCTCGGAACTTAGCAGTTCAGCATAGAAATGCAGTCCTCCACATATGAGGTCACTGGGGTTCAGGCTGAACGGCAAGGAAAATGTGCTTTCTCCCATTCAGAGAATCATCTTTCTTGGTGTAATTTGGGACTCTACCATGATGCGGGCATGTCTGTCTCCCGCCCATGTAGACACCATTCTGTCATCTGTGAGGGGTCTCAAGGCGGGCCTGAATGTGGGAGCGGATTTCCTTTGAGACAGACTCTCGTTCCAGGGGAGTGGAGGCTCCACCCTGAGGTGATGGAGCTCATCTGGATGAGGTTCGGCCAGGCGGACAACCACTTTGCCTCTCAGGATACGACTCACTGCCCCCTTTGGTTCTCTATTTCCCTCTCCCAGCGTCCAAACAGACACTTAGTAGGTGGATAGCCGAGGCTACCTTGCTGGCTTATGATGCCTCTGCACAGCCATGCCCACTTGCTGTCAGAGCTCACTCTACTAGAGGGGTGGCAGCCCTGTGGTTAGGAGTCTCCATCCAAGATGATGTGTGATGCGGCAGGTTGGTCATCACCGCTCACGTTTGTCAACTTTAATGTCGGATCTAACCCTGGTTCCCTGGTGCTCCTAGTGTGCTCGACTGGATTCACACTACAGGTATGCTAAATCTGGTGGTGTAGGTATATCATTCCCATAGTGTCACATTCTGACGCAGCGTCGAGTTCCCTTGAAATGGAACGTCTCAGGTTACACATGTAGAGTGTGAGTCTCCCTGCCATACTTTGTATGGCCATACATTCACAATGTTCTGTGCTCAGCATGAGCTCTGCATCATCAGTTCCATTATCTCTTTGAATTGGGGTAATTTTTGGGAAAACCTACATTGTTCATAGAAAAATATGCGCAGTGCATGTTCTTGTTTATAACTTTTGTGCACACATAAGATTGTTGCCCAGAAAAGTAAATAATACATACCACATAATATTAAAATAGGTACCCCTTAGTTATAAAATACATACTGTGTAAATATGTTTAAATTTTTCCACAGACGTTTCATATTGTTCCTAACTTATTCCCTATACCTATGTGTACGTACTGTAGAAGTACATTATTGTTACAAATAGGTACGCTGTAAATTTTGTGAAATTACGGGGTACTTTGCTGGCTGTAATCTAAAGTGTTACCACAAATTCTTGCTTAACATCCTATCAGCTTTTATATGCAAAACACCCTATTAGACACCACAAAAATTTGTGTGTGAAATCTGTGTACGAACGTTTTCACAAACAAATTATGATTCACTAAAACTTTTGTCTTACAATTTTTTTTTTAATGTACAAAAAATGTAAGAACAATTTACACCACGCGTGCGCAACATACATACAGCTTTTTTTGCTCTTTTGCTTCAGTGACATTCTTTTCTATATGTTTCTCTGGACAAGCGCTGCATTGTGGAAAGCTCTTATATGGAGATGGTCTGGCCATGTTTTATGCAATAGACTAACCTCGTGCATGTGGTTGCTCATTTAAAACACTCTGAATTCATCAACATTAGAATGAGATTAAGAACAACTGATATGCTTACGCGCATGTTGTGAATTAGGCAAAAGTTTTTCATGAGAAGTTTTCATGTGCTGATAAATACAAATGATCTAAGGAATTATTAGTAAATGAGTGTATGTGAATGTGTGTTTGTTAGGATAGTATGTGTTTAGTCTAGTTAATAAAGTCTTCTTTATATCACACATGATGTTGTTTTGTAGTTCATGCTCATAATCCAGAGCCCCTAATCATGATGACTATCATTACATGCTCTTAATCCTTGAGTATTTTATAATCAATAATGAATATTTCTCATTTGGGCTAATATTTGTTTCCCTTACATAGGGAATGGTGGAGAATATGTTACCTTTTATCTTTGAGCAAAGCACATTATTGTTCCTACCTATTTTGGTGGAGAATCCAACAGGGTTTAATTAACACACATGAATCCCTACTCTAAAAGGCATGCCATTAACACTCTAGCTAACAAATCCTGAAGGTGTGAGTCCGATCAGTTTGGAATCCCTATTTTTTTTTTTCATTTTAGATTGAATCTATTCAATATATTGGAGTAATGAGGTCTGCAAGTGGGTGACTCATTCTCCTTTCCATTCTCCTCATTCTGTTTTGCTACAGTTCCTTTTGAAAAGAGATCAATCACGAACAATCCCATTCTGCTGTCCATCAACAGAAAAAAAATCAATGATTCAATTTCACCCTCTTTCATTAGCATCTCACCCTCTTTAGTGAATATGATTTTGGAATGAATCATTATGTAATGGTTATATAATGGCTGATATTTAGTGAATATAATTTTATAAATTGTACACTAAATAAGAGCCATTGTTAGGAGTAATTAGATAAAACAACTTACCTGTTGTTCCAGAAGTAGTGTATTTGTAGGAATAGCAGCGAACGTCTTATAGGTGGATTTAATCTTGTATGTCTATATTCCAAAAGAATGGTCAGGAAGTTATTTCTTCAGGAAGTCAAAAACAAAATTAACAACACACCACCTTATGCCGTGCACAAGAGGTATTTAGTATGAAACATTAATAACATTAGTATATATTGCCATATATATTTTTGATGAAAATTAAACAATACAATTCTTTTTTGCTGCCTATTTACATTTACGCATTTGGAAGATAATACTTTATCCAAAGTAACTTACAGTGCATTGTACTATTCATTTTTTATGATAACCCATAACCTTGGTGTTGCTAGTGCCATGCTCTTACCAACTGAGCTACTCGAAAGGTTTTTTAGACTGTCTCTCTATGCCTATAAACTAACCATACTGTTCATACTTTTTGCAAAATACATAAAAATTACAAGCAAAAAGAAAACTGTAAACCAAAACTAAACATGCTAATGTTCCCAATGTGCCCTTTGTAAAGATATACTGCTCTTGCATAAGTTAGATGCATGTAATGTTCTTTCAGTAGGGTTCAAGAGGATTGAAAATGTATGTCATTCAACGAACGAATGCCATTACTCTCAAAGTGGTAGGGCATGCAAGTGGCATGCAAGTAATAGTAAAACGGCATGCACTGTACCTTTCTATTTTTACCATCTGTGCAGTCTGGTGTGCTGCCGCATAAAGAAGTAGAGGTTGAGAGAGAGTACGAGGGTGAGGGAGTGAGCTGACGGCTTGGGATGGCTGAGGAGGGGGTGGAATGCTGTGGGGTGGAGGACCAAAAGTATGGCTGGACTGAAGAACAAGCAGGAGAGACTAGAGGAGTGTAGGACAGTGACATAGGACCTGTGGGTCTGGAAGAGGGAGCTGGGGATGATGGGTGTACATTTTCAGTATCACTTTTGCAGCGATTTTGTAGCAGGGTATCTGGTTTCTTTGTTGTGTTGCTTAAAACCATTGATGCAGGATTGTCATATGATTCATTACATAAACCCTTTGCAGATGTGGAGGAGGCGAAATGGTCTATTAAACTTCCTTTAGCAGAGAGATCGGAAGACGATATACCGTGTTTTATTGCTGGTAAATCTTTTTCAGACAAATTTGTTGATTTTAGCACATCAGTAACAAATAATGATGCAAAAGACTTGGGATCCGTAGTAGCAGTATAATAACATGAATCTGACATTATTTTTTCAGAGCTGCTACAGGACAAGGTTTTTGTTTTAGGGGACATGGACCTTATGCAGGAGGAGGGACATAAAAAAAGGTTCGGAACTATAGGCTGAGTATTGTCCTTGTTATTTGTTTTAGACTGGTAAGCAGGGACAGTCAGGATTGTAGGCAAGTTTGGTAAAGTCAAAGGGCTGTGTTTTGTAGGTAAGACAATGCTACTTTCACTTGCACCATGTCGACAAGAGTCAAACCTTTCTGGTGGTTTCATTGGAACTTTGTCAGACCCCCTACAGGGTATGTCTACAGAAGAAGAAGACTTTGCTTTGGACATGTTTATGGGTGCTATAGCAGATGCAGCTGAACATGCTAAACAGGAAGTCATGCTAACTGAATTAATAGGCCAACAGGGGGTGTAGGGTCTCTGTAAATGAGAGGACAGGACAGGTAGGCGACCTTTCCGGAGAATGGCCGTTAGCAGGGAGAGCTGAGTTGGTGGGGGTCTGTGTCTGGCACGGGGCGAGAGTGGACAAGGTGAGGTTGCCTGACTGTCACAACATGGTGTTTCGCAAGTGGATGACATCTGCAGCAGACTGGAACCTGGAGCCAAGGCATGCCGCTTAATTCTCACCACTGATGGCGTGAAGGCCCCTGATCTTATGGAAGAACATGGGGAGACTGTTCGACTAAGGGAGTCAGGAGAAACATCAGATGACAACATATGAAGAGCTGACCAGCTCCGGTCCTTGTCCCAGCTCTCAGAGAAAACAGACTCCTTAGAGGAGGCAGGGGAGGTGAAAAAATTAATAGAGCTGGAGGGGCTTAATGCCTCCTTTCTCTGACATGTGCTATTAAAAGAGTTGACCTCAGCCCCCACTGAAGTGTTGGGAAAGCCTAGATAAGAAATGCCAGGCTGTTTGTTATCAGTGGTTTCCATGGTGGCAGGGCTAGGCTTAGGAGATATGTTACCAGATTCAACATGAGGTCCAACTAGTGTGGTGGGTGAGTTAAGGGCTAAACAGTCAGTTGAATGTATCTGAGAAAGAAAGAAAAAATTAAAGAACAATAAACAAACATTGTTGGAATAATAATCCCACTGTTTTATCATTGATTGTCTTAGTGTTAAGAATGTTACTTTAGTATTACCCTAATTAGAGTTTGTATTAGCACTCTCATTTACTTTTACAGTCTAGATCATGATGCGTGATGGTTGATGCTTCTAAAAAAAGCAAATCCATTCAGTTTAACAGTGATGCTGTGTTGCTGGGACATAAAGAAAAAAGAATAAAAAATAAAAATAACTAAAATGCTGTATAATACATGCCAGTAGTTGGCGATGTGACATTGTAAAGAAAAAACATGCCCACATTTGCATTGGTTTTAACCCAAAGTGCTTTTTAAAAATCTATGTGTGTTTAAAATTTGGCATATGTAAATAATGTGCCTCTGCTGGTTGTAGTGGTTCAGTAAATCTACACTTTGCAGCAGAAAGGTTAATAGCTATGTTAAGTTGCACAAACAAGTTTGCAATTGTTATGTTGGCTATACCCGTGCATGTGTATAGACTGAACATGTCATGCCCATGCATATGTCATCACCGTTCATGGGGTGGTCCCAGTTGTACTTTCTAAATCACCTTATTTTAGCATGATTTTAAATGTATTCTGGCTTCACACTATCTAAATGGATTGTGAGGGTAAGGTGTGTCATTTTTAACCCATTAGTGGAACATATTTAAAATCTGTTTGTCTATTTGAAACTTTGTTTGTTTTGTGATTGATGATGTTTGGTGGCACTGGTGGCATCGAAAGAACACACTTACATTCTTATCTATTAAAAGCTCTTCCAGAATTTTTTCTAATGTGTAAAGGCCCCTATGTCTGTGTTTTAGCAAGAGACCACAACCCCTTTTGATCAGCACAGAAGACAGATTCATTACTATAATGACTTCCATTAGAGCAATTTAAAAGTTACTAAATGGTCATTACACCACAACTTGAATAATAAAATAAGAATTGAGACATGAATCTTTCAGCTTGTGCTTTACAAACAGCCCTTCATCCCTCACTGTTTCATTAACATGCTGTCATAATCTAATCTGCAAATCAGTGAATTCATAAACAATATTTGTCCTGGTGTTTTTTCTTGCCCTCACAGAACAAACAAAAAAATAATCACCTCACTTTGAATGGTCATCTTAAATGTTTCTCCAAGCTTTCCATCCCCATGGCCCTGGATATGAATAACGTCAGCCTTGTTGATGCCCTTACCAGCCATGCTTTCTTCAGAATTCGCTGGCTTTTGTGAAGCCTGACATTGGAACAGTAAACGTTACTATAAGCAACACCAACTCTGAAACACCAGCTGTCCCAAACAACCAGCAGCTATTTCTAGATCCTAAACACATTATGGATAGATTGTGCAAGCCCTTTAGTAAATGTCTTTCACATGTGAGCTTTACAAAAAAGGTTGGGTTATTTTAACCCAACGTTGGGCCAATGATAGAACAAGCTGAACTGTTGAAAAGTTTAAATTTGACCCAATCCAGCTGTTGGCTTTGTCCATTTTTGACCCAATGCTGGATTAAAAAAAAATCTGTCTTCTTTTTTATCGTACTCACGCACACACACACACATACACACACTTGTATATGTAAATGTTGTAAATGTATGTGTACAAAAATTCTGTCATTATTTTGTCATTTTTTCTGTTGGACACAAAAAGATAATTTTTTAATAATCTAGACATACAGTGGCTCTTGTCCGTACAACAGCACTTTCTAGTAACCACAGCTGTCAAGCTCAAATATCACAATAAAAGACCATAAAGAAGTAGGACTTGTGCACAATATTATTTTTACCATATAGCATTGGCATACCGGATAGCATTGTGTGAGAAAGAGACAACAAGTCTATTAGGCTTATTACACATAGCACAACCGATAGTGTTTTGACATAAATATCAAACCTAGTGTTGGCTACCCTAGAATCTGAAAGCTAATTCAGATATGCTATAGAGATTTCAGAACTTCAGCAGAAGTTAACATTCTCTATAAACAATGGCTTAGATTTCAGCCTTTGAACTACTTTTAAAATTGTTGTTTTTAAAAAATGCAGTTCTGGTTGCAGTTTCTTTTACTTTTGACTTTCTTGTGTTACATATGGAATAAACAACACACCTTGTTTGGTCTGCTTGTTTGAGAAGACTTATTCCATGTTGGCGTAGCTCTGTCCTCAACAGGTCTTTTCAGAAGAGGCACAAAGGTGAAAGATTTTAACTTGGTTGTAAATACAGTGGTGACCTGGGAAACAGACATACTATTAAAATGATTACAGTACACACAAAGAAACAGAGCATTTGCAAATGAAAACAACAAAGGGCCATCAAGTCTCTGTTAGCTCTGACAAATGATAGAATGAAATGAGTGCTGTATCCAAATAGAGTGGTAATGTTCCATCTTCCATGTAGTCTTATTGGAGCATTGAATCTAATAAAAAACAAACATTTTAGAAACTGCAGTGTCTGTGATTATAAAATGATGCTTTAGCCTTTCTTAACATAAGGCTTTATTTTGCAATCACGCTTTTTCTTTTTATTGCAGAATGTCGGCTCAGCATTTTTAGAGAGAGACAGAGAGCTGCTGTAAAAATATCACAACTTTCTGATCCTAAAACATATTACTTAGATGTTTGATGCTTTGATTGAAATGAATACAAAAATGTTTAGTTATGGGCAACTCAATCCACAAATCTGACATTAATTCTAATTCTTACTAACTAATTCTTCCTAACTATTCTTACTAACTAATTACTCCTAAGAAGTGGCTTCCAGAGCCTCTACATAGAAAGTCTAGGAGGGAGGTGGAGCAGAGGCAGAACAGGGGGAGGAAAGGAGGGCCAGGTGAAGTGAAGTGGCAGACGGCCTAGAGAACAGGATGGCGAAGGCAGGTCTGCAGGCCAGGGTTGCACAGGCAAGCAGGTTTGGAGGCCAGGGCAGCACAGGCAGGGCTGTAGGCCAGGGCGAGGGAGAATAAAGTCGAAATATTATGAGAATAAAGTCGAAATACTACGAGAAAAAAGTCGAAATATTACGAGAATAAAGTCAAAATACTACGAGAATAAAGTCGAAATATTACGAGAATAAAGTCGAAATACTACGAGAATAAAGTCAAAATACTACGAGAATAAAGTCGAAATATTTCAAGAATAAAGTCGTAGCTTTAGGAGACATGTAGGCTATATGAGACCATGCAGCCCTTACAAAAATTAACAATGGTTTTATTATACAGGTAGTTAAATATATTTTTTGCAGATTGAATACCACAAGTAATCACTAAATATTATGGGGTTAAACTATGATTATTTTAGCGAGACCAAGGGATTTGGCTATATGGCTCATTCCCTTCATAGTGCACGCTTGAAGCGCGGCTCTTCTCATTCAGAATGGGATCACTGCCTGGTTCATTCTGGCTCGTTCCCTTCATAGTGCACGCTTGAAGCGCGGCTCTTCTCATTCAGAATGGGCTCCACAGCCTGCCTGTACATTGTATATTTTTAACACAGTGTGTAGTGAATTGTAGTTTTTTAATATCACAGTCTTAATGTATTAAATCTCACTGTGGGTGTTCTTTATAATGGTTTACTGTGCGAAAACGTAAAACCTGCTCATCAGCTTGCATGTAAATAGTTGATTCATTGATAAAGTGTGTAGGCACTGAATGTGGTAAATGTTCTGATTGTTTACTATACATAACTCCAAACACGTTTACAAATTACGACTTTATTCTCGAAATATTTCGACTTTATTCTCGTAATCTTAGAATTTTTTTTATGTGGCACTAATCCTCCGTCGTACTAAATAGATTTACATGCAATGTGACAGTAGCTTAGCTGATTCATAATTTTTATTTCCAAATGTAATACTGTAAGCAATGTGCCACCAATGTTTTAGAATAAATGAATAAATCACTTAAAAAAAGACAGTTCATGAGACCTTGAAACAAAGGCAAGATTTTGCCACACCAGTTGTAACTCTGACTTGGTCTCTGGGTGTATTTACAAACTAGGTCTATGGACTTAATATAATTTCCTAAAATTTTATTAGTAGCTGAGTCTGAAGCACAGCGATGTTACAAAACAAAGAGACAGATGAAGGTTGTCTACAGACACCACAATAAACTAATGCAGTTATGGGAAAATGCTAAAGGCTAAAAAGAAATAATCTAATGTCTGTAGATAATAATACATGTAAAACAGACTGGACAATGCAGCATTCTAGCTGCTGTAAACCATTCTAGCTGCTGTTCACCATATAAATCCAACGCCACCGTATAACATTAGCTAGCTGCCTAGGAATTAGGAACTATAGCCTGGTTTCACAGACAGGGCTTAAATTATGCCAAGAGTAGCCGTTACTTGAATTAAAACAACAACCTCTTTACTCTTTACCTCACTCTATACCACCTGAATTCTTCCTCTGAATAAATATGTGACAAAGTAAACATTCAATTTAAAAAACAAATAAGAATGTTTTGTCCAAGATAACTTTATTCACAGTTTTGTCTCATCCATTTGTCACATGGAAGGAATGCATATTCCATTGTGATTATTGTATGTAAGTCTTGGCATCTTGAGTAAAATAAAAAAAGGTAAATGAAAATAGGACAAATAATGATTTATCTAATAATGGTCATTCTCTTTGTCTTACACTTTTTTCTGAAGCCCTCTAGTAGGACGCAAGGGTGACGCGAAGAGAAAGCCTGATTTATACCATCCAAAAGATCAGTAATTTAAATATTGTGAATTTTATAACATTTAATTTCTTTTGAAATTCTTGGTTTGTTTTCATGATGAAAATTGAGTTTGGTAAAGAAGATGGTAATATCTATTTCATTTTATTATGTTGGAATGTTGATGTGAAACATGATCTGATCTGAAGTTAAGCAAGCTATTGAGATTGTAATTGGGATAGCAATGTCATTGGTCTGTTTGAATTTGAGGGATATAAAGTATGATTTTCTGATTTTCTAATTCTAAGGGGAATGTGACTGTTGGATCAGTAGCCAACATTTTGATTCTTATTTTGTAAAACATTATTTCTTTTGTCTTTCTTTTTGTTTGTACTTCGTTTTACCTTTAAATGGAACTTGGATGATGAAACTTTCACTCTAAAAACTAATTCAGGGGACCTTTAGTCATTACTTAAATATATATATTGTTGTGACATAAAAAATCAAGTTCTGAAATGCTGTTAGACTTTTTACTTGTAATTGTTATTTTATTGAGCTTGGATGACACACAAATTATGCCTATTGATTCGATATACTATCATGACTTGTCATAGCTTAACATTTTCAGTTAATCAAAAATGTATTTAATTTTAAGTTCTGTTAATGTAAAATACAATCTTATGACGTGTAAACGGCCCACAGTTTCCTGCATGTGCGGCATGTTCAAGGCCAGACGAGTGACCAGCTGAAAGTCATTGACACTTAATGTGGTGAATGGTAAGTAATTTTTTGCTTAATTACACATATTTGCATTCGCTCAGGATTCTGTTGGTGATACTGTAACCGAATACTGACATTTGTGAAAGGTGTTGTTGTTGTTGGTGAACGCGGTAAATTCGTGTTGTGGTTGTGAAGTAAATGGCGTAAATAAAGTTTATGGTGACCGAACATGGACTGCGGCCGAGGGATGTTTTGTGGCAAACATATGAGCAGCTTAACGCGGTTTTGTTTTACGTGTGGTCGGAATTTATCATACACCAACAACAACACCTTTCACCGCGTCACTCCTGTGTGTGTGGTACATTCCTTCCGTGAAGAATCTGTCATTGTAAATTTGTTTCGGGACTGGTAAAAGTGTTTTTCCCATGTAATTGTGTTTTATGATAGGTAAAAATGTTTTCCAAAATGTAAATTTGTCCCGAGCTTTGTAAATAGCAATAGCAGCTAATTGTTAACTGTTGGTCTAATATTTAAACTTGATGTCTGCATTAGAGAACATGGTGTGGGGTGAGGCTGTAAATCTTCTCTTTTAAAGTTGATTGAAAGAATATTTGTTCATTTCATGTTTAAATTAGTGCCTTGAATGTACAGTAATAAATGGTTCTAAATCATTTGACTATTACTGTCTGATTTTCCGTCTTCACCTTACTTAAAACATTATGTTGGATCAACTTAAATAGTTGCATTCATGTTGACAATTTTTAAGTTCATGTTACTTAGAAATGTGTTTTTATTGTGGCAAAAAACGTCTTCACCTTTACTTAAAACATTATGTTGGATCAACTCAAAATATTGCTTTGAATTAATGTAATTCTCCCAACTGGCTCAAGTTAAAAATTCTAGTGGAAAACGTTAACATACTTTTTTTTGTTGAACCAATGTTTTATTTTTTAGAGTGTTGTTCCACTGTTTGGTGCATGGTTTGACATGGTTTTCTTGCTGCCTGCCTCTGCTAAGACTACCTTTTGTAACTAAATAATATTAGGGCTTTCTGTAACGTCTGATGTTGGATTCCAGCAAGCCTCCTACCTATGTAGTAGCATTTATATGTTTACTGAAGGGACTTTTCTCGCAGATGGTTCTATGTTTGAGGGTCTTTGAGGGTCATAATAGCCAAACACAAAATGCTGCTGGCATCAATCTGAAGATATGTTTTAAATTCCAATGAGTACATTTTGCATAAATACCAGAGTGTCGACAAAGGTTTGAAACGCCACATGTGGATGTATCGTTGTGTTTGAGGAGTAATTATATGACTGTGTGCGATCACCCTCCTCCCTCAAGCACACCAATGCAGTTTCTGCCTCAAAGTCCACAGCTCAAAGTGTCCAACAGCTTTCAAGGGCCTGTGGGTTTTGTCATACAATAAAAGACTGCATCAAAGCTGGGAAACACTGGCAGACATCTGTAATGTATGAGCGGTGAATAATGAAGGAAAAATTTTCTCTAGCAGACTGGCCCAGTCTTACAGTCCATGAACACTAAAACAAAACATAACAAAATCTATTTACGAAGCTTAAATAGACAATGTTGTACTTTAACATTCTGCTGCCTTAATGTGTACAACTTTGTTCTGAGGAAGTTTCAAAAATATCACCTGCCATTATTAGGTAAATTGACAACTACACATAATACATTTTGAATAGAAGTACATTTTCTGATGATTAGATGATCAGATTTTAAGATGATTATGCAATGATTTTATAATATTAAAGCACACTACTATAAGCCCATTGTAGTTGTCACGGGGCCAACCCGCAGAGTTTGCATCCACGGGCCCCTCACTCCTCAGCAGCATTGCAGGCTGTGGCACCACCCAACGTATAGCACGGTCCTACCCTGGCAGTGCCGGTTGTGACGTTCGGTGTGCTGCCAGACGACCACATGTCTAATTGCGACATTAAAGGGGTTGCTTGGCGACTCTGGGGATGAGAACTCTGTTCCGCATACCCTCTTCAGCCCTGCCGGTCAAGTTAAAGTGGAAGTCTCCACTGTGTCCCAAGCCATCCAGGGTGGAGGACTGGTTTGTGGATGCAGCCCAGGCTGGTCCTCAGCACCCCCATTGCCTTTCTTCATGAAAGTGCAGGAGGAGGTGACTAAGTCTTGTCTGGGCCCTAGTCCGCAAGATCCCGGCCCACGCCATGGTGCTCCTGCAGGTATATCAGGCCAAAGCCCTATAGGAGCTCTACGAGAGTAGCACTGACCCAAGGTTAATGCAAAAGCTCTGCACAATGACGGGCACCTCTTTCCGGGAGATAAAAGTCACTGCACACTTCCTGGCCCAGACAATGTCTCCCAGGCTGGGCTCTTCAGCGACGCAGTCAAGAATGTCACCAAAGAATGTCTTCCAAAGAATGTCTTCTCATCAAGAAGACCCCAGAAATGCTCTGTCGGCATTGTGCTTTCCTTCCTCCAGGAAGGGTTGGAGCATAGGCTGTAGCCCTTCTCCTGAAAGTGTATGTCAGTGATATAGCTGTGCATTACGATCCTGTTCATAACAAATCTGCAGGGAAACACAACCTGGTCATCAGGTTCCTGAGGGGTGCAAGAAGACTAAATTATTCTCGCCCTAACCCTGTGCCTATTTTGGACCTCACTGTGATGCTAGATGCCCTAGGGAAGACCTCCTTTGAGCCACTGAAGCTCATTCATTCTTTGCACCAGAGCTTTAGGACCTCAGAGCAGCTCTTTGTCTGTTACGGAGGTCGGCAGATAGGAAAGGCTGTCTTCAAATAGAGGCTGACCCACTGGATAGTGGATGCCATCTCCTTGGCGTACCAAGCCCCTGGCATGCCATGTCCCATAGGTTAAGAGCCCACTCCACTAGGAGTGTTGCATCCACCTGGACGATGGCACACAGTGCTTTGCTGATAGACATATGTAGAGCTGTGAGCTCGGCAACACCTAACACGTTTGCTTTGTTCTATAGCCTTGTGTACAGCTACAGCTTAAGTACATTATGGGGGACCGGGTGCCTTGGTGGCGGTGCTGGAAAGGACAGCAGCAGTGGTCTATGACTGGGGTTCTTAGTTTACGTCTCAAGTATGGAGGTCATACTTGCTTCATTGCCACTGCTTCATTTAAGTGTGATCTGGTGTACCAACCACCATTGTTCCCTTGGTCTGGGAATGCCAGCAGTGGCTGACTGGATCAGGAGAAAAACAGTTGTGGGACAGTGCTCACGTCACGCTTTAGCATGCTATAAGAACCCAGATAATTCACTTGATCGAAAAAGGCGTCCACACCCAAACTATCAGCCAGGCTAGAGGGTCCGGCTATCCACTTGAAACCTAAGCTACCCAGCAGGAAGTTCAGGTCCAGGTATGTAGGTCCATTTTACATTCTAAGACAAATCAATTCTGTGACTTACAAGTTGGAGCTTCCTGCTAATTATCATATCTTTCATTCTTTTTAAGTTTCCCTGCTTAAACCAGTTCACCCTGCATCTGGCCCCGGTACTACGGAGGCTGAACCAACACCAATAATAATAATCTAAATCATAATCTATTGTTTCATGTTTTGACTCTTGTTTATGATTATCTTGCCTATTTATTGAATTACGATGGATGGATTACTGTTTTGTTTGGTTGCCTGTTGGACTGATTTCACATCGTTGACCATTGCCTGGACTACTAATTGTCAACCTGCTTAAGCGTCTTTGATTGTTGTAGTGTTTAACCTTAATAAACCGCTAATTGATTCTACACAAACTGTAAGTCCTGACTCCTTACAATGCAAAAATATGTGATTGTTTTATATCAGTAAAAACCATGCATTATAAAAAATCTAATGAATGTCATCATGTATGTTTACACCTACATGTATGTGATTTTTATTAATCATAATATCAAAAACTCTAAAATGCATTTTACTAAAAATCATATCTAGTTGTTAATATAAGTTGTTAATGACTAAATTGTACTATACTGTACCGGTTTGCAGATAGTGAATTATTAACAAAGTAGACAAACTCATTAATTTATTATTTACCAATACTTGGAGACTAGCTGAGAAGAATTTGGAGACTAGCTGAGAAATGACTCATCAAACATCGCATCAAACAATTCAGAAATTAGTTTTGTTTTCATCTCCATTGATAATGACCCATTATTGCCTCACACACTTTACCATACACTACTATTAACTAAATGGCTAATTCAACATAACCACACACTTTTTTGAAGCAAAATATTTCTTTAAAATGAAGTTACTGTAAATCTAAAAGGATCACAAAGTCTTTCACAACTATTCATTTTCAACTCTCATGAAACCCTGATGAGCACAAGAATTTGGGTAATGTAGCCACTTACCTTTCCAAAGATCCCATATGGCTTTTCCAAGGCCATGTTTGTGTTTGTGCTTAAAGTCTGAATAGAGGGTCCTAGGCTGCCATACCCTGTGCTTTGGAGGTCTGCATGAGTAAGAGTAATGAGAGCTGTGATAACTTTGAAGTGCTGTAGACTTCCATTTATAGAGCAAGAAGCCACAAATAGACTGCGGACAGCAGGGAGCCCATCTGTGCACCCACAACAACAATACCATTCAAATCTGTGATGATTTGACCATCTTCTTATGAAATTGTCATAGTTTTTACATTATGGTTAATGTAATGTTAACATGTCTATTTATTTTTTGCTGCTGGTAAATTAATTTCTTTATTCACAATAAATAACTTGTGGCCATAACATACCTTTTCTAGCCAGGTCAGTGCACAGTAATATATTTTTATTGCAGTATCAACATATATTATGTCACATATAATTTGTAATTGTTTAATTAAAAGTAAAACAAGTAAATTGTACTTATGGCTTGATGTTAGATTTTAGTGGACACCCTTACGAAAAAGAAGTATACTTCAAGTGCATTTTATGAAGTATACTTAATTAATGTTGAAGTATAGTAAATATACTAACATCTTTACCATTGTAATACTTGTAGTAAAAGATTAGTTAATGAAAGTACACTTTCTTCGTCTTGTACATTTAAATGTAATGTATTTCTAAAAAGAGCTAATGTAATGTTTTTTTACAGTTGTATTTTAAAAAGGTTTTAAGTTGAGATTTTTGGTTAGTTGATGTAACTCCAGACAAAGCTCTGATTTCTGCAAGACTCTATATATACAATTTAATATATACAGATTGTTAACCATGACACAGTTTTATTTTCATTAAAACACGTTCTGTGCTTATTATAAATTATTATAAGTGATTCAAACAACTTTGGTAAGTCGGAACCCAACAACAAACGCGGTGAGTCATGGCATCTTTTCCCAGTATTGTTACATGCACTGTTTGTCATATGTTTAGCTTAGCGTTCTCTGTCAGCAGTGAGGGTTTCACATGCGATAAATGTAGGGAAATAGTTAAGCTGACAGGGAAGATCTGAGAATTAGAATCACGCATCCAAATTTTACTTGAGGAGAGTAAGAGTAATATGGTTTTAGATAACACTTTGGATGCGAGAAATATTAGATCACTCACAAATAAAGCACTTTTTGTTAATGATATGATCACAGATCGTGAATTAGATGTGCTTTGTCTAACAGAAACATGGCTGAAACCAGATGATTATATCACTTTGAATGAGTCTATTCCCCAAGACTACTGTTATAAACATGAGCCTCGTCTAAAGGGCAGAGGTGGAGGTGTTGCTGCACTCTACAGTAATAACTTTAGCATTAACCAGAAGTCTAATTTTAAATATAACTCATTTGAAACAATGGTACTTAGTATTATGTCATCTAATGTAAATGATAAAACATTCTTAAAATTTCTCCTGGCTACAGTGTATAGGCCACCAGGGCACCACACAGACTTTATTAAAGAATTTGGTGACTTTTTATTAGAACTAGTACTGGCCGCAGATAGAGTTCTTGTAGTTGGTGATTTCAATATTCATGTAGATAACGACTCTGACGTTTTGGGACTAGCTTTTACAGACATTCTCAACTCCGTAAGCATTAGAGAACATGTCTCAGGACCCACTCACTGTCGTAATCACACTTTAGATCTTATACTGTCATATGGTATAAATGTGGACAATGTTAAAATTTATCAGCAAAGTGAAGACATCTCAGATCATTATTTAGTATCTTGTACGCTTCATCTGCCCACAGCTACAAACCCAACTCTGCGTTATAAATACAGTAGAACAATAACTGCTAGTACCAAAGACTCATTTCTTAGTAATCTGCTTGAATTACCTCCATTGCCTAGCATATGTGATAACTTGGAAGATCTTGATTATATTAACTCTGTCTTTTCCGGAACACTAAATACGATTGCTCCCCTGCGCCTAAAGAAAATCAAAGATAAAAGTCCAACTCCGTGGTATAATCAGAACACGCATGCACTAAAAAGGTCTGCCCGTAAAATGAAACGCACCTTTAAGAAAACAAAACTAGAGGTATTCCGCATAGCTTGGAAGGATAGTCTTAAAATTCAGAAAAGCCTTAAAAAACTCTAGATCTGCCTACTTTGCGTCATTAATAGAAGGAAATCAACACAACGCAAAATTGTTATTTAACACAGTGGCTAACTTAACAAAAAATAAATCGTCACCATGCTCAGATGCCGGCTATCAACATAGTAGTGATGAATTTATGAATTTCTTTACAAATAAAATTGATAATATTAGAGAAAAAATTGTAACTATGCAACCAGAGGCTATATTCCCAGGACAGACGGAACATCCCAGCCCCCTTACTGAGCAACTGCAATTATTCTCAAACATAGAAAAGGATGAACTGTTTAAGATAATTTAATCATCTAAATCAGCAACGTGCACACTAGATCCAATCCCTACTACCTTATTAAAAGAGATGCTGCCTGAAATAATAGACCCTATGCTTAGTATTATAAACTCATCTTTAACATTAGGATATGTCCCTAAAGCATATAAGCTGGCCGTTATTATGCCTACTATTAAAAAACCACAACTTGATCCTAGAGACTTAGCAAACTATAGACCTATATCGAATCTACCTTTAATTTCCAAAGTACTTGAAAACGTTGTTTCATCACAGCTATGCTCCTACCTCCATAGGAATGGAATCTATGAGGAATTCCAGTCGGGATTTAGAGCCCATCACAGTACAGAGACTGCTCTGATCAGAGTTAACAATGATTTGCTCTTGTCATCTGATCGTGGCTGCATCTCATTACTTGTATTGTTAGATCTTAGCGCTGCCTTTGACACCATTGATCACAGCATACTTTTAAATAGACTAGTGGTTAAATAGTGGAATCGCATTAGAGTGGTTTAAATCATACTTATCTGACCGCTTTCAATATGTAGCAATAAGCAAGTCCAGTATGGAGTACCACAGGGATCTGTTTCACTACTCTTCACCCTGTACATGTTGCCCTTAGGAGCCATAATTAAGAAACATGGAGTTAATTGTCACTGCTATGCCGACGATACTCAACTCTATATCTCCTCGAAGCCTCACGAAACACAGCAATTCACTAAAATGATGGAATGTATAGTTGACATAAAAACCTGGATGAGTAGCAACTTTCTGTTGTTGAACTCTGACAAAACAGAGATGTTAACCATTAGACCTAAAGCTCCCACACTTAACCAACAGGAATATTATCTTAACTATTGACGGGTTCTCTACTAAGCCTTCATCATCAGCTAGGAATCTGGGCGTTTTATTCGACAGTACCCTCTCATTTGAAAGCCATGTTGCCAACACCTGTAAAACTCAAATCTCAAAAACATATCTAAACTGCGTCATACGCTGTCACTATCGAGTGCAGAAAAGTTAGTTCATGCATTCATGACATCTAGACTGGATTACTGCAATGCATTATTAGGAGGCTGCCCAGCTAGCCTAATACAAAAGCTCCAACTAGTTCAAAATGCAGCGGTTAGAGTTCTCACAAGAACAAAATAGTTCGAACATATCAGCCCGGTACTGTCAACACTCCACTGGTTACCCATTACACAACGTATCAACTTTAAGATCTTACTGACTACTTATAAGGCTCTACATGGTTTAGCTCCTCAGTACCTGAGTGAGCTCCTAATACATTACAGTCCCTCACGTCCATTATGCTCTCAGGACTCTGGCCTTTTGGTAATACCTAGAATTTCTAAATCAAGTGGTGGTGGTAGATCATTCTCCTATTTAGCACCTAAACTTTGGAATAGTCTTCCTAGTGCTGTGCAGGAGGCAGACACACTCTCTCAGTTTAAATCTAGATTAAAGACCTATCTCTTTAACATAGCATACACATAGTCCAACAGTTTATAACACAAATCCCCTAAGGGATTGTTAAGCTGTATTAATTAGGCCAACCGGAACCCGGGAACCGGGATCACTTCCCTAACAATCTGATGTACTGGTGTGAAACCGTATTTTGCTCCCAGTTTGTTTGTTTCTTATTATTCCAAGGTTGCATCCAGTCCATACCCTGACCTGACGTTGGATCTGTCAGAAGGAGGCGGCGACCCCCACGAGAACCTGCACTCATTATAGCTAATGCTAATGCTAGTTACTACGTTGAATGATAATGCTAAACAGTATTTATGCTAATCTCTTTAACTATTTAACTTTGACTAATTAACTACTTCTTTTCTGTCTATGTCAGCAGTTTGATGTTATAGCTGCACTCAGTCAACTCAGTCATCCCCAGCTAAACAATCCTTTATTGTATAATATTAGCCTTTTAACTACTACCTAGTTTACCATACACACAAAGACATTGTTAAATTCAATCACAACTAATAATCCAGATCAACTCAGACCCACATGGCTTCAAACTTTAGCAAATTTAGTACATGACTTTTCAAAAAATTTTTATCAAACTACTGACTGCAGCTGTGACGCGTCAGAGGAGAAATTACCCTCCAACCCTCCTGGGTTCTCCCAAGGTTTTTTTCTCCATATATATATATATATATACACATTCATTAATGGAGTTTCTGTGGAACAAACGACAGCATGGGGGAAAAAAGTGCAGTAGTTACTAGATACAGCAGGTCATGTGATTACACAGATAACACAGTAGCCAAGGGGAAAAATATTTATCAAGCAGGACTTTTTGGTTGAAAATGTTGTAGTGTAAGCAGCCCATAAGTATAATTGCATACTTAAGCTAGTCAAGTATTATTTGGGGACAGCTGTACTTTACTAATATCCTTTACTGTGTTTGCAAGGTTAAATTGTTTTCATCCAGGCAGGATGTTAGATTTTAATCTTTTTTTAAGTTTGATCCAAAGGTGCAATACATTTGTCTTACTTGTCAGTATCTTCTTAATTTCACTACATAGCAAAAATTACACCTTTTTACATCTTTAATGAGCTGATAGAATCATGCATTTAGCATGCCTTTGATGGCCTTGTGTAGAGTATGAAGATCATAGTTCATTCAACATGTAAGGATGACTTACATACTGCTATGTAAGATATCCACATCAACACAAATAGAAAATCTGCTAAACTAGATAAATAATGATTGCATACTTGACCTCCATGTTCAAGTTTATTTTCCATAACTGTGTAACTTTTTGAGAAATATATCTACATTTTAAAGATCTTAGATCTTATACACTTTCCTCCTAGAGATGTTTAGAATTTAGGATGTAAGCATAAGGTAACTGAACTGGTAACTGAAACATGATGTGCCTGTGTGCATGCGTGGGTAACATTCTGTTTTGAACATTTAACTGAGCCTAATCATGTGCTCTTTAATTATCTATAAATATAAATATAATATAATTTATAATTATATAATCATCCTACAGAATATGATAGCTTTAGTTTAAATTAGCTAAATAATATCACTTTTCACATATAATATGTCACAATATATGTCACATATTACTTTAAATAAGTAACTTCAAGGATATAAACAGCGAATGAGTGACCTGCAGTTACTAGAGTTTTCAGACAGGATAAAAAGCACTGTTCAAGAAATCTGATTCGGCATGACCATCAAAGCCACTCGAGTTATAGAAGTCTCCATCATATGGACCTTGTGTCAGGGGTTCCACATCATCATCTGAGGTAGACGGGTGAGTCAGAATAATCCGAGGTATCTGTCAAAAGATCATATTGGGATGGGCAGAAATGAATAGTCTCAGATTTTACAAAATAATTAATATATTTCCAAGAAAATGTCTTTTATCAGAAAAAAAACTTGAATTTAGTTTTACCCCTTTTTTCAGTACTTAATTTGAGTTTATTTTTTTAAACCATTGGCAAATATTTTTGCTAGTTTCAAGCATAAACTCACCTAAAAAATCTTTTTTTTTCATAAAACAAGACTCAATATTATATGTAATTTTGCTTAACAAGGAAGTATATCCTGATTTAAGATTTTTTAGATATTTTTTGCAGTCAGCCATTGCCGGATCACTCTACCTCACTATGTCTGTCGCCAGAGGGTACAGTATGGCTGTCGATATATATATATATATATATATATATATATATATATATATATATATACAGTATATATATATATATATATATATACAGACAAGTGTCACATGATCCTTTAAAAATCATTATTAATATTCTGATTTATTATCAGTGCTGGAAACAGTTGTGCTGCTTAATATTTTTTGAACCTGTGATACTTTTTTGGATCCTTTGCACAAGAATATATATATATATATATACAGACAAGTGTCACATGATCCTTTAAAAATCATTATTAATATTCTGATTTATTATCAGTGCTGGAAACAGTTGTGCTGCTTAATATTTTTTAAACCTGTGATACTTTTTTGGATTCTTTGCTCAAGAAAAGGTTAAAAAGAACTGCATTTATTTATAATAGAAAGATTTTCTAACAATATACACTACTATTCCAAAGTTTGGGTCACTTTTATTCTTTCTTTTTTTGAAAGTAATTAATACTTTTATTCATCAAGAATGTGTTAAATTAATAAAATGTGATAGCATAGATTTACATTGTTAGAAAATAATTATATTATAAATAAATGCTGTTCTTTTTAACTTGTTATTCATCAAAGAAATCTGAAAAAAAGAATCAAGGGTTAAAAAAATATTCGGCAGCACAAATGTTTCCAACATTGATAATACTAAGAAAAAATCAGCATATTAGAATGATTTCTGAAGGATCATGTGACAATTAAATGCAGCCTAGATGAGTGTAGGAGACTTCTTTAAAAAACGTACTAATCCCAAACTTTTGAGCAGCAGTGTATATACAGTTGTGGACTGCTTACATTTTCTTAGCACACCAAGGTGACTAGAAACATGATGTTGTCCATTCATGACTTTCTATTTCACAAAAGAATAAATATGAAGTAAAACAAAGGCCAAATATGCTTATTATTAATCATAATCGGTAAAATGAAATAATACTGTTCTGATGTTCATAAGATTGCTGAGCTACACAAAATATAAAGTGGCATTAAGGAAATAGTTAAAATGATAAAAAATTCCCATTTGCAACATCAGGGTAACAATTAAGACGTTTTAAACCACTGGAGATGTTGCAGATCTGCCTGAAAGAGGATTTAAGTGTCTAAAAACTCTTCAGGGACCACAGATAGAAAACTGCAGAAATTAGTTCAATCTTGGGGTCAGAAAGCTTTAAAAAAGGTAAAGGGAAACAGCACCTTGTTTGGGACACAGTTAAGGAAACAAACCCACTGCTCTCATGCAAAAAATCTCCAGTATTAATTTGCCGTACTGGATTTTCAGGCAGGACTGGGTTCTATGGCCATATGAAACTACTTACTTGCCATAAATTCTTCAGCCTCATTATAAGCTTCAGACATTATAAGAGAAAACTAAGCAGTTTTTAGGTAGTAAAAAGCATTAAATGAAAGGGTGCCAACAATTGTGTCCAACGTGCATTTAAGGAAAACATTTTTCATAATGTGTTTTCCCCACTTTCAATATTTTAGTATTTTTGTGAATTTTTTTTTTTTTTTTCAAAAGGAGGAACAATGCAGATTTATTTTTGCAACTGTCTTTGCTCATATTTTCAAGGGTACCAATATTTTTGTCCACAACTGTATATATGTATATATATATATATATATATATATATATATATATATATATATATATATATATATATATATATATATATATATATATATATATATATATATATATATATTGTTTGTGTTTAGAACTACATTTTGTGCAAAGGTTTCCTCAACATTTATACTGGAATACAAGATCATTACATCATTAACAGTTGGACATCACAATTTCACAGGGAAAGGTACATTGTCAGGTAGGACAACATGTGTTATGAGATTTGGACAAGAATTTACAAATATGGTTGCAAAATGTGGAGGTCTGGGTTTCATCAAAATGAAGGGCACTATCTTGATAAAAGGCATTTATAAGACTGCACCAAGACACACACATCTAAGGACATAGAATTGCAAACTATCCTGGCACATACCATCATGGTATTTTTCACAACCTGTAGGGTATTGTTTTTAAAGGTCTCAATGTCTTTCTTTGGCTTTAACTCCTCCAGATTATCCTAATGAAAAATAACATGAACATTATCAAAAGAAAAACTGAAAAATGAACATGACTAATCAATAAAAGCAAATATTGAATCTAATAATTAAATAAATTAAAAACAGTACTACAATAGGACTATCTGATATAATGTATGCTATATTACATTCACAGAGTAAAACGTCAATTAACGTTTCTCCCTTGTGGCAGTATAATAAAACTTACAAAAATAGCTCTTTCTGGTTCCCTTTCAAGGGAACTCGCACTGCGTCAGCGTAGTAACGCTATGGGAATGCCTTTGCGTGATTGCGTTTGAAGCATGTGTATCAAATCCGCCAAATAGTGAGCCATGACGACACAGGCAGGGTGATGTCAGGACCAGGAAGTATAAGGGACCCCGGAACGATAGCACTTTAGCTTATGTGTCTTCTCTTAGCTTCTTGTGTTCTGGGATCCCAGGGAAAGCTGTCAGGGGAAACTACTCTCTGTCAGGCCAGCATATGTCCTGGGGCGGTTAAATAAGAGAGTGAACGCCCTGTCGAGGGAGGGGCCGAGGCCAGGGGATTGGAGAACTTCACCCCGAGGTGGTGAACTTAGTCTGGGAAGCTTTATTTCCCAGCAGAGGTGGATCTGCTTGGAACTCGAGAGACAATGCACTGTCCATTGTGGTTCTCCACACTGGGGCTGGAGTCTCTTCTTCATGTATGGAATGTGCACCATGCATGGTTAAGGGTTTTCTTTACCTGAGACAGTGTTATATGCCAAAAGTACCCACCAATGTGCTGAGGTTTCTGGAAAATCGAATTTGGTGTGTCCAGTGCAAGCACTGGACGCCCATATTCACAGAGGTATTTCATAGAGAAAGTTGAACAGCTGTTTATGTGTTTTGGGCTGCCCAGCAAGGGTCTGCCAGCGACCAAACAAACTCTTAGTAGGTGGATAGTTGGGGCTATCTCATTGGCTTATCGAGCCTCTGGACAGTCATCTCCACTCATTGTCAAAGCTCATTCTACTTGGGGAATGGCGGCCTCTAAGGCCTTATGGTCGGGGGCTTCTATTCAAGATGTGTGTAATGCGTCCAGCTGGTCCTTTCCGCTTGCATTTGGTGAGGTTTATGACCTGGACCTGGCCTGTACGCCAAGGTCCCATGTGCTTGTGCCCTAGTCATGCTCTACGGACTCATACTAGCCAGGCACTCACTCTTATGGCGGTGTGGGTACATAGCATCGCTATGCTGACGCAGCGCGAGTTCCCTTGAAAGGGAATGTCTCAGGTTACATGTGTAACCCTGGTTGCCTGAGAGGGAATGAAATGTTGCGTTTGCCCGCCATACTCCCGGCATCCCTGGGCACAGCTTCGGCCTAAGAATCTAAAGTGGTATCGTTCTGGGGTTCCTGGTCCTGACGGCACCCCGCCTGTGACGTCACAGCTTGCCATTCGGCTTGCCATTCACTCTGACACAGCGTCTTGTTCCCTCTTAGGGAACCAGGGTTACATACCTAACTTGAGACGTTTTATCTCAGCAGTCTTGTTCTAAAGCCTACCGCTCTATCTCCATTGCAGACTTCCGTCCTGTTGTCCAATAACCTGCTGACCAGCGTTGGACAAGAGGATCGCGGGGCACTGGACCTGTCCCTGCTTACGGTAATATCCCACTCTTGGCTGAGCTGTGGGTTTGTTGCCATGGTGTCAGGCTTCTTGTGTGCTTGTGGCTCCATGGCCACACATATCTCCCGAAGAACCTTCATTTTTATACAGCTACCAGCATTCCTCAGAGTGCTGACAGCCTTGCAGTGACTAACTTCTTGCATGTCTTGACCATTGACCTAAAGGCACAAAACATGAGCTGCAATGATTCAAGCAGAATTCAAATCAGCAATGCCAGCAGATTTTTGGTGAAAATCTGTGCAATTTTGTGTAATGGATTTAATCATGCTAAAATCTTCAAAACCAAATTAATAGTACTATACTCTTATTGGTCAATAAAGCATAATATAAAATTGTACAAAAAGTGTAATGATCAAACACAGAAGGGGCAGAGCATGTCAAAAATTTGATAGGTGTTTTAATCATGAACTAGTGAATGAAAGCCTTTATTGTCTCTTTATTTTCATCCATATATACAACAAAATTAGGAGCACTGCTTCTGACTGGTGTTATCAACAAACATATAATATTAGACAATATAAAATTACAGCATAATATTGGACAATAAATAGACTACACGTGAGAGAGATGAATATAGAAATGTGCATGTATGCACAGCAAGTGTATAGTATTAGTATATACAAGCAGGTGACTGGTGTCATTTCAGAAATGAATTCTCAAAAAGTGACCTGTATTAGTATTGCACAATAATTTTCCATTTGATATAAAA